>WOVY01015214.1:0-17166 GCA_013436015.1 Rhipicephalus annulatus
TTACGGCGTGGCCACCGACATACGAGCAGCAGAGCCAAAGCAGCGGGACTCACGGCAGCAACAACGACCGTTGAACAAGAGAGAGAGAGAGAGTAAGAAAGAAAGGCCGGGAGGTTAACCAGATATTGGCATCTGGTTTGCTACCCAGCGCTGGGGGCGGGGAAGTGGGGGCAAGAAAGAGGGGGTAGAAAGAGAAAAAAAAACGCATGCGCACTCATAAAAAAAAAAACGAAAACAAACACAGGAAGGGCGTCCTAGCTACAGCCGTTCAGTAAGGCTGGTCGATCGCAAAAAGTGCAGTAGCGCTTTCAGGGCCCTCTTCTGTGAAGTTGGCATCCTGACGATACTGCAGAATTCCCTGCTCCGACAGAGGTTCATCATATAATTGTTGAGTTCCTTGCGAAGGCATAGTCGTTGTCTACTATACGCTGGGCAGTCACAAAGAATATGTTTGATATTGTTTCTCTTTGCCACAGTGGCCACAGGCCTGCGCGGTGTCGGCCATCCCCAATGCGGAAAGCGTAGGCGTTGGTAAAATGCAACGCCCACCACAGCCTACCTAACAGGGTTTGGTCTGCTCGGCAAAACCCTCGACGGGACTTGAAGACTAGCGTAGGGTCAAGCGAGTACAGTCGGGCATGCTTGAAGTGTGGCTGATTCCATTGTGATGTGGGTTTGCTGGCGAGCAAACAAGCGGAGCGTTCGTGCAGCATCTGTTCCTAGAAACTGGTTAGTCGCAGTTTATGATCTTCTGTGCGGGCTGAGCAGGGCAGCTTGATCGGCCCGTTCATTGCCGATGGATTCCGCAGTGACTGGGCAACCACTGAAATGTAATTTCGTGACCTTTCTCAGTCAGGTGGTGTATAACCTCTGCTATCTCTAGTACCAGCTGCTCGTGTGGTCCACGGCGTAAGGCGGATAGCAGAGGCTGCCAGTGCCGCCTTTGAGTCGCCAGAAAATAGTCCACTTGCGTGTAGGTTGATCAATACAAATTGCAACGCGGCACGAAGTGCTGCCATTCTGCTGCCGTTGATGTTGTTGCGTGAGATGTCTTGAATTTAATGTCGTGGCCAACCTGGTATCACTACTGCTCCTGTAGAGCTGTCCGGCCTTGAACCGATCCGTCAGTGTATATATGTGTGGAGCTTGATATTTCTCATACAAGAGAAGTAGTGTGAGCTGTTTTAAGAGCCGGGTGACGACCAAATTGGCCTTTTTCTGGACGCCAGGTATGTTAATATTAATCATTGGTTGTGCGCAGGCACCATCGCGTAGTCACAGGTCTGCGGCAGGAGAGAACGAAGTTGGGATCGACTCACCATGTGCGGTCACTGTTTTGCAAGTAAGATGTGCATTGGTCGGAGCACTGGTAGAGAGGCTAGGTGATGTCGAGGGTTCGAGAAAGGTGTCGTATATGTGTCCTCAGCACTTCCACATTAATGTGGGTCTTGATGAGGTCTGTCCTTGTGATGGCGATAGTTGCCGCTGTTGACGCACTTTGGGGCAAGCCTAAACATATCCGGAGTGCTTGAGCCTGGACACTTTGAAGCATTCGTATGCTTGTTTACTTGCGTAGTTAACACAGGTAGGCTGTACCGAAGGAATCCAAGGAAAAGAATCCTGTATAGTCGTAACATAGCAGCTGTGGACATTCCCAGTTCTCTCCAGCGAAGAAACTTGAACAAATGACAGATGCCTGTCAATCGTCTTTTCATGTATGATACATGTGAGCTCCATGAGACGTCTCTGTCAATTATAACACCTAGGAACTTGTATGATCGGAGGTGACGTATCCTTCGCTGTTTATCAGAACGCTGTAGTTCTGCATTGGTTTGCGCGTAAATGCCCACAAGTGCACATTTCTCAGAGGAAATTTCCAGACCTCGTTGACGGAGGTAAGAAGCAATTTGAGTGGCAGCTGTCTGAATTCGCGCTCGCAGCTGTAGACGTGTTACTGCAGACGTCCAAAACGCAGATGTCGTCCGCGTACATTGACAATCGGAAAGTACTTGGCAGATGCTCATTTGAGAGCTATTAGCGTCAGTTGAATAGTACAGGGCTACGTATGCCACCTGAGGAACACAACGGTGGCTGTATAATTTAGCGAAGTGTCACCATCCTCGGTTCTCACGAAAAACGATTCGCTCCAGAGAGATAGCTGCGTAGCCAATGAAACATCCGACCCACCCACTCCTACCTCCTGAGACGCGGTGAGGACAGCTCATGTGTGACGTTATCGTACGCCCCTTTAACATCAAGAAATAAAGAAGCGCAAGAGACGCTTACGGCCTTTTTCGTGGTTGCACGTAGCTGACAGGTCTATGACGCTATCAATTGATGACCGGCCACGGCGGAATCCGTCATAGCGTCCGGGGTAGATGTTGTGATGCTCCAGGAACCATTCTAGCCGCCCAAGTACCACCACTCTCCATCACTTGGCCCAAGTAACTAGCCAGTGCAATCGGGCGGTATGGAGTGAGCACCAATGGTGACTTGCCAGGCTTAAGTAATGGAACCAAACGGCTGGTCTTCCAGTTAACTGGGAGGGTGCCCTCTCGCCACGAATCGTTTGTATATCTCGAGGAGGGCGGTCCTCGCGCACTCACCATGGTGGCACAGTGCTCTGTATGAATATTCCATCAGGCCCGGGTGCTGATGTCCGTCTACACAAAGTCAGTGCTGCTTTAAGCTCGGGAATGGAAAAAAATTGGTCCATGTGGTGATCGTGTGATGTTGTGCCACCACGTGAGAGCGTGGAGAGTTTGGGAATCTGCGAGTTGACCAGAGATAAGTTGGCACAGAACTCTTCTGCCACGTCGACCTCCGATCTCTGTTGAGAGAGGGCTAGAGCCTTGAATGGAGACCGCTGAATGGGAGCTGTCCGGAGCCCTCTTATTGTCCTCCACAAGTGTGATAAAGGCTTGCGAGGATCTAACGAAGCGCAGAAGGCTGCCCAACGTTGTGACTCTAGCTGTCTATGCGGCGTTGTATCTTCTTCTGAAGACGTCTAGCGATTCGTAAATCGTTGATTGCTTTCGTGCGTCGGTACCTGCGTTCCGCACGCCGTCGGAGAGCCCGAAGTCGTTTCAATTTCACATCAAATTCAGTTACTCTCGAAGAGCGTGTGAGGGTGCACACTGTGTCTTGCACTGTGGACTTGATCACCTCTTCTAAGTCAAATGAGGTGTTCTCTTGACAGCGTTCTTCCATGAGAGATTCAAACTTGGTCCAGTCCACTCTTTGGATAGTTTCGCGTACCTTGCAAGGTGATAATCCTCTGATCTTGACATATGTGGGAATAAGGTCGCTCCATGTGTTTCTATATCCGCAAACCATCCGGCACATCTGACGAGACCTCGAGAAACAAAAGCCAAGTCAAGGCAACTGCTGTATCCAGGGCCACGTAAAAATGTTGGGCTGCCATCATTTTAACAAGCACAGCTCGTTGTCTGAAGCAAACGTTATCAGACTTCTACCCTTTGCGCTGATCTTCGGGCTCCCCCATAGCGTATGGTGGGCGTTAAAGTCTCCGATGATCACCCATGGGCCAGGAGTAGATGATAGGATGTGTCCTAGTCTTCTGTGGTCAAATCTACTTGATGGCGACAGGTATACACCGACAACAGTGACAATAAGATCCTTTTTCTTCACTGTTAAGCATATATATTGGTTATCGTTGTCAGGTGGTACAGGCCGAAGAATGTAGGTCAGGTCACGTCGAATAAATAGCAGGACCTTGCTGTTTCCACTATAACAAGCCGACATAAATGATTCGTATCCAGAGAGTCTGATAGCGCTCGATAAATTTGGCTCGCAGATGACGATGATGGGAAACATATTGGTGGAAACGAACCGACGGAAATCTGCAATGCGTGATTTCAGTCCCCGTGCATTCCACTGAAAAATTGTTGCCTTTTTGACCTCTTCCCTGAAAGACAGTGGCTGGTGGGCCATTATCTACTCAAGAGCCGCCAGTACTGGACTCAGAGCGTCCAGTACTTGAAGTGCACTTCTGGCTGACGTTTGTACGCATGTTGTTTAACACCGTGCGAATGGCGTTAATTATGGGTCGTAGAAGAGCAATCACTTGCTTATCCAAGTTCCGCTGCTCCTCTGTTGTCGCAGCTTGCTCTGATGAATGCGGCTTCTGATGCGGTTCTTCCACAAGTTGCGTGCGCGTAAGTGGCGGCCACTCTTCAGTAGAGAGAGATCTACTTGTTTTCTCTCTTCCACCTGCAGTGGGCGACGTTCCCAGATGCGATGACTTACATCTTGTAGTTGACTGTGTTCTTCGCGAAGATCTTCGACGGTGACGTGGTCGTCTTCGCCGGACTTTTTCCGCGGCCTCTTTGTGGGGTAGAGCTGTCTCGCACCATTTGTCTAAGAATAGTAAACTCCTTCTTTATGCGTGGACAGCCTTTGGAAGATGCACTGTGGGCACCTTGACAATTAGGGCACTTTAGTATGGTTGCGCTGCATTTGTCCTCGGTGTGTGGTTCTGAGCATCGGGGGCACACTTCGGAGTTCCTGCATGCTCCCTGCACATGGCTGAATCTTCTGCACTTATGACATCGCATAGTTTTGAATAAATGGTCGGACCTGGTGACGAAAGTGGCGAACCTTCACATGGGAGGGGAGACAGTCCCTTTGAACGTAATTCTCACACAATGTGTGTTACCAAGGCGGCTGACATTCACAATGACGTTATCTTCATTTGCCGGTTTTATTAGCACTGAGAGATCCGAGCTTGGAATTTCAGTGGCGATGTCATAAATAACTCCTGTTGAAGTGCTGCTATCAGCTGGTATTATAGACTTGACATCGATGTTACCCAGTTGCGTTACTTTCTGAAGCGCATTTAGCGCACGTGGGTTCAGCACATCGATTGCCAAGATGTTCCTTCTTGCGTTTAGACGTACTTCTTTGATCTCATTTGGCGTAATATTCTCGAGATACACAGAGAGCGCTTGCCTGTTCAGCCCGCGTAGACTGTCGGTAGCCTTCAGCGGCACAAACAGGATAGAGTGAGGCCATCGCTGAGGGGCGGTTTCTCGGTGGTCGTGCTTGATGCCGAAGATGCATTGACGATCCGTCGTTTAGCCTTGCGGTACAGGACGGGTTGGAAGCCGTCGTCCGAGGACTCGTTGCTTGATGCGGAGTACAGCTCAGTGTCCTCACTCTCACTAGACGCGTTTCCTCGCTTCCTCGAAGCAGTCCCCGTGGTCTAACCGGACTCGGATGGTGCCCAGTGAGGTTGAACATCCATCACCACGATATATGGGGCGATAGACCCCACAACTGCGGCGAAAAATCCAGAAAAGCACCAAGACGAGCAAGGTGTGTTCCGTAACGAATCACTTCCACCGTTGAACAATTTCCTGTCATGGCCTCCGAGGTGGCAGGCGTGATTCATTCAACTAAGCGAGGCCAGGATTCTGGCTCATGAGAGGCTAGTTCGCGAAACGTCCACCACGTGCCGCATGACTTTGAACCCTCCCCCTCGTTCTCGCATTTCTCCTCCCACTACCGAGCAGACGGGCTCCGAAAGGAACACGCAGAGTGCAGAACAGGTTTTCCCAATGCTTGCCCCTTTCAGCACGGATACTGCCCCACGGAGTCATCCGCCGGCCCTCTCCCCTTTTCCCCGTCTGAGGAGAAATAAAAAAAATACACACTGAGGCATGATGAGGGAGGGACGAGCCACAAGAAAAACTAACTGCTGCGCTGAGAGGGGTGAACACACACAAAAAAGAAACAAAACAAAATATATTAGAAAGTGAGGAAACAGCGCTGGACACCGGACGTTTGAAAGTACGACAGACGTCCTCTCGCCTTTCCGTTTTCAGCGCTGCTTTTTCACTTCTTAATCACGTAGCAACCAGCAAGGAAGTGCGCTGCATTAAACTAGAAACAGAGGGGGCGTGGGTGCGCCACAGGAAATAACGTACAGCGGTTACGGGCCTTAGAAGGAAGTATAGAGGTCGGCGTCGCTGAGACGGCTGTCAATTTTTTTCACGTGGCAATGTTTTTTTCTAAATCGGTTCATAATTTCTTAACCACTCGATCTGCTTGTATTGATGTAGGTTGTTCTCAATTCTGGATGTTGAAGAAATTTTCAATCCCATAATTATTACAATCTTGTGATAATGACTACCTTCAGCATGATGTTTAGCGGGCAGTTGGGCTGCAGTAAATAAATATTGCGCTATACTGTTGTTGTTTGCGCTCTCATTTCGTTTTGAGAACTTGTATACTTTCACTCTGCTGAGCTCTGCCGATCTTTCCCGGATTGAAGTGCTGAAGCCCTTTTAGAGAAACCGGCGCAAAAGCCGGAAAAACACAGCGGCCGACGTGCCATGCGTCTGAGAGTAAAGAAGGCACTGGTTTTCCATACACCTTGTTCTCTCCACTGTAACCACTCATTGAGTCCAAGAATAGCGCACCTGCCACCAGCAATATTGATCGTGGTGAGTGAGCTCTTCACTTTCCCCTCTGAAGTAGTGTAGTCAAATGACGTCTTCCAGTTCGATGTCAAGCTCTTCTGTTAAAATATTTAAGGCATTTAAGGTGTTTTTAGGTGCTTTAAGTGTAAGTTGTTTAAGCTGTTTCAAGGTTCGTGCCGTTCAGTGTAATAGGGAGTAAACACGTACTTTCTGCGACGTGGTTGTTACCAGTTATCTTGCCCTCCTCCCCGATTACACTGAACCGCACACAACTCGAAGCAGTGAAGAGCTGAGCCTTGAAGGTTCCTTCAACCGGAAGTGCTGTAGCAGACGACGCGCCGTTTTTATATCACCTATTCTTTCTGACTCATGAACGGTTCAGGAGTAGGCCTGTGGGCCACCAAGTAGTCCTCCGTGCCCGTGCCCGGGTGGACTACTTCGTTTCTTAACCCCCTAATTCCTCTCCTCCTCTCTCTTCAATTCCCCTTTATACCCTTTCGCCAAAGCGCTAAGCCGTGACCCCCAATACGAAAGGCACGAACAAGCGTCTTCACATTTCTTTCCTCTAATGAATGACTACTCATAATATATATAATCTGGACCGGCCATGCACGGCTTCGCAGGCTGAGTACTTTTTTCTCTAGCTCGGTTGAGTTCGTGACTTCATTAACAATTTTGAATATGTGCATTCACGGAGAATTTATAGTACAAAAGAAGTCACGCCCAACCACTAATACTTTTTGTATTATATTAACTGGTAATATATTAACTTTATAATTTCAGCTTCGATGATTATTTAAGGCCTAAATCATATGTTTGGCAACCAAGTAGTTTAGCGCTCTGATATTGTACATTGTTTTATCTGATGTCAGAGACAGGTATTCTGCGATATGGCGGCCACCGTGACTTTTTATCACATAGAGTGTCAATTCAGCCATTGACTTAGAGTCTGTCGGTCCCTGCGTTGTTTTGTGCTTTCCTCGCTTTGTTCTGTTCACCCGCCGCGTCGAAGGGGCAAAGGGGAACACAAAGCAAAGCGCAGGAGCACCGGCACTAATTTAGTATTGCGATAACATGGTTTCTTGCGCCACGCATCTTCATATAACCCAGCTTCTAGTATAAGCCTCCAGAGCACATTCTATAGACTTTGCCTATCAAGTTAGCAAGACTACCGCCCTATAGTCTCTGCGCCCTGGAGTCTCTGTCCTAGAGACTGCAAAAAGCAACAGCAAGGTTAAGCGGCTTTCGGTCGTGCTGAACACTCTTTTTTCACTCGTTTTTGATTCTTCATTGCTCGCAGTATAGCGCATTTTTAAGGCAGTCAAAGACCTATGTTTGATATAGAAATACCCTGGAGGGGAGACGATGGGTACATTGGCTGAGAAGAAGTAGGACTGATTTCGCTTATCATTCATCTTAGGTGAGCATATGAAGAACCCATGAGATTTATTTTATATATTTAGCATAGTAGTCGATACGGCACAACGTGCAAGCTTCGTTGTCCTAACGTGGCTACTGCGTACAAGTGCACGCTAAACGTGGAAAGTTTATTGTACCCGATTTAAAATATGTTTAAATGAAACTGCTGAGGTCTGTGTTGATGTCATATTCGTCCATAATGCATGTCTGTCTTGCAAGTTGATACCGTGAACAAGTTTGCAGTAAAGTAGATAGGTGGGCGAGTCAGAACTGATGTAAATTGAAAAATTTTCAACGTGAACAGGGCGGTCACAATACTGCCATCATGCACAAACAGTGATAGAAGCGCGGCGGAGAACTCGCGCCCTTCTAGCGCGAGTTCTGAAGTGAAGCGTATACTTCATAAAAGATGCAGGAGATGTTTGCATAACTGAGCCGTCACTTGCCTTTTAGAATGGGAGTTACGTAAGCCTAATGCATTGAATTTGAATTTTAATTCAATAAAACTTCAGTTGATAGACTGCGCCTGTGTTGTGTAGTTCCTTATTTGTGCTCCGTCCTATTCGCGCTGAAAAAGTTTCAATGTGAACAAACACAATGAATGCATCAAAGCAATGTCATTAAAGTGCGCGTTCCTCGTTAAAGTCCCCGATGCAGTTTCTAGAGCACTCTGCGCTTAGTAAGATTCTTAGTTACACTGCAGGACGTCATAGCTGTCAACAATAAGCGTAAAAATGCTGTTGAACAAAACTATGACTGCCTCTTGTAACCAACATTGCTCAAGTCATATCCCTGTGAGACCAGCTGTGAGGTAGAAGGTATAAACGGCGCAAATAAGGGACTTGCAGAACGATATGATTGAGTCTATAGAAATAAATCCAGTGCTTGTGTCAATAGTACTCTTCTTATACCTCTTTGTGCGGTTTTTACCTTCCGCCTTGTATCAAATCCAGCTAGCCCAATTTTTAGTACGAACTGAGTTTTAGATAGAACGAAAAATATTCCGGAATAAGCGAAATATTTTTATAGGTTATTTTTCATTTCATTTATTGTACCGTCAGAACCAAACAAGGCATTAGGAGGGGTGTAGGTTACAGGTGTAACAATCAGTAGTTTGTACAGCATAAATGTGCAATATAGAGAAAAAAGGGAATATAACATTACAAAGTATAAATCAAGATAAGTTATACAATGAATAGAAAACAAAGAAAAAACAAGCATAGACAATATGCAGGAAAATAAATGACAATCTATTTAGCAATACTGCTTAGTGCAACACTAAACAAGGAGTTTCACTAATACATAATATATTTTTCGGAAGGTGGTTTCCACTGTAGTGACGTGCGAGAAATGCATAATTGACAAAATGTGTTGGTGCTGCTAAAAGGAACATGAAACTTATTAGAATGATCGATGCAACGCGATACATAGTGCGTATTATGAATAAGCATGCATGACATGCAAGGTTGTGTGGTGAAATATTTTCGAAACAATGATAAACTGGAGATTTTACACCGGGCTGCAAGAGACGAAAGGGATAGGCTAGTTTTATGGCTGTTACGCTGGCAGTTCTGTTATAAGTAGAAGAATAAAACAAGCGGCGTTATTCTGAACTAGTTCTAATGCTTTAACGAGATTAGTGTTATTGAAGGTTCCAGACTGATGAGGTTGATGCCAATTTTGGACGTATTACTGGTTTATAGTGTAAAAATTTTAAAAAGTCAGCAGCATCAAAAAAGTTTCGCCTGAAAGAGCCAAGGGTCAGGTTAGCATTGTTAATTTTGTAATTGATGTCTGTTGTCCAAGCAAGATTGGATGTGACATGAATTCCTAAGTATTTTATGAGGTTACTTGATCTCAAGAAAGATTATTTAGGTAGTGTACCTGGGAACAGTTAGATGACCTAAATACATACATAATTTTACATTTATTATTATTTAGTTCCATTACCCACAAGCTGCGCCAGTTAGATAATATATTTAAATCGAAGTGTAGGCGATTGCAATAGTGGTTTGAAACAATTTCTGTAAAAGTATCGCAATCAGCAAAAAGGTGCACGTTAGAATTACTACAGAGGTTAGGTCAATTATGTATAATAGAAACAACAAGGAACCGATGACCAACTCTCAGGGCGCTCTCAAGGCAACATGGCACATTTATGAATTGTAGCAGTTAGCTGGTAACGTATTGTAAGTGATTAGCAAGAAAGCATTCGACCTACTTTATTAAGTTAATGTCAAGATTTAAGTTCCGTAACTTGTGGATGAGAAGTTTATGACACACTTTGCAAAATATAAAACAAATGCAGTCAGCAGAACAATGAACGATCAGAATTAGATCAGGTATGAGTTGAGTCTCGCAGGATTATGATTTCCTAAAACCATGTTGTGAAGATGAAAAGAAGGTGTTATTTTAAGAAAAACACGTGCTCGTAAAAGAAATGGGGCGATCTTGGTTGTTAAGCTTTTGTTACCTGATTTGAGAAGTGGAACTACCTCCCTACCTTCCAGTAATTAGGTATAAGTACATGTGTAGAGTGATAGGCACGATAGAGCTGTAGTCTATAGTAAAAAATGCACATGCAAAATACAACGCAGCTTGTTTGCTATAAACAATCATGTTGTCAAACTGTATTATGATCGATTTACACAATGTGCCCTAACAAGTACAAAGATCTGTGAGACATTCATTGTGCACACATTTGAAATGACATGAGCGAAAAATCAAACATGAAAAGCCGCCACAAAATGGTGTGAAACCTATATAATATCCCGTGGGGAATATAAAAAAATTATGGACAGCAATAATTTACAAATTATACCTACAATAGATGCAAATGCCACGATTATAACACAAGGGTAGGTACATATGTTCAAGCACAGTATTCAGTAATAAATGCACGTTTTATACATTCAAACAAAAGGTAAAAATAAAGTATTCGCAAGTACTTTCATTTCTTGTCCTATAAGGCTCAGCAACAATTTTTCTCTTTATGAGATAGAGCCCATCACCACCAGGTATTACCACTACTCACTTCAGTTACAAACATCGCACCAGAACCCTGGGCGTATGCCGTGCTGGGAGGGGGGGGGGGGGGGGGCGTCTTGTGTACACGTACACATACAAATAGATGCACCAGCATGCATAAGGAACAGTCAAGCCTCCACTTGAAAAGAGTTTCTGGCTACGCGGCTGCCACAGCAAACAAATAAAAAGAAACCAGTAAATAAATAAGGACCATTTCGAACTAAATGCTTAAGGCAGCTACAATGTGATGAAAGCTTCATGAACATTACTTGTGTTTGCAAAAGCCTAGGCCATGTTACAGAAATTTATTATAAAAGCTTTCAAGAACATCAGTGAATAATTGAACACCACGTGAAATTAGCTTGTACATTTCTCATGAAGCTGGAATATTTTTTTTTCAAAATAAGACACTCAGCTGTGATCACCCACGTGTAGTCACTGGTCAAGTGATTATCCCAGGAGACAGCGGCATTCCTAGTCACTGGTTCGTTCGCAAGTTTTGCGCTGCTTTCCTATTCTTGTGAAGCATCTGACGCAGTTTTGATACTGATTTGATTTTGGTAGAAATGCCATTTGCCAGTAGTTCTGTCCGCAGTTCAGCGGCATCCATGTCTTCGATGTGAGTTGGTGATGTAACCTTTCGCTCCATTTCCTGGGCGCAGCGAGGCCTCTTCATGCGACTTTCTTGTATGAGACCTTCGTTCCAATACTCCATGTCGAGCTTTTCTGTAAACACGGCTGGCTTTCTCATTCACAGCAATTTCAAGCCGTTTCGCGAGCTTCAAGGCATCGGCAGCGGCATTCCATTTATTCGATTTCGCATGGTGGAGATGCTTCAGTATGTCATTCTTTTTTTCGATGCCTTCGCTGGAATACCAGGAGAGACACTGAAACTCTTCGTGCTTTTTTGAGGCATGATGAACTAGAATATGAATATAAGGTGTCACCCTGTCTGCACCGTAACCCTTTTTCCCAAGATTACCGAGCTCTAGAAACGTCTCAAAAAACTGAGAAATTTTTTTCTTATTGCTTTCGCCGGTCGAGTTTTCTTCGAAGTGGTCAAAAATCTCGCAGAGAGTCTGCCATAAAAAAAATGGTTTTTTCTTCAAATTAAGAATCAATTCTTCCCTTTAGTTTCGCTGGCAGCATCTCTGAGCAATCGCTCGCAGGCATTTCCAGGTAAAGAAGAAAAGTTCTTACCTCTTTCTCTTCCATCCACACCTCAAATTTGACACCGCAGCTGTTTATTACGTCTACAATGGCACTGACATGAACGCCTTTGGCGCTTACATTTGTCACACTGTTGCGGTTATCCCTGTCCTCGGCCTCGGCAAGCAAGCCGTCTATCAGGCGATTTACCACTCTGATACGCATGTGTAGTACATCAGGCACTACGAAACGGGGTTCGATGGCAAACAGGGGAATGGTCTTCATTCCGTGTTCTTCAACGACGCAGTCATCTCTCATATTTGTTAGAGTGCGTGAAAGAGGAGGTTTATTGAAGTCCTCAACGTTCGCACCAGCTCTACATCGTTGTTCGGGGCTGGCGCGGCAAAAAGGGCAAGGATAACGGGACGATGCCGACTGCAAGCCTTGTACCACTAGGAGAAACTTCAAGTCTGATCCCAAGCATATGGAAACAGGTACATCATCTGCTCCTCCACAGAGATACTGCCTGCTTTCGCAATGGCGTTAATTTCAAAAATTATGTCTCCGAATGACTCTCTGATCTGAAAATAGTTCTCTGAAATTTCCACGACTGCTAGAAGCCGATGTAATTTGTGACTTTGAAGTTTTTTTGCTTGTCAATGACAAGGAATGAAAGTGTTGTCCAGCTTGTCTGTTTGCTGATAACGCAACCATCACCTTCAATTTTTACGCTGATAGGTTGTGAACCGAGGTCCTTAACTTCCAGTCCCCTACCGGCGGCGAACTCTGCAACGGCTGACTGTAGTTCTGCTACGAATGAAACTTGGGCACCGGGTGACTTTCGGGTGTCTTAAACACAACAGACCTGGCATCTAATTTGTCTCTATACGAGTTGATCACACGCAGTGTGGGCAGGTTCGGCATACACAGGAAAGATGCTCCCAAAACGCATTGCTCACAAAATGATTATCTAGAGTACAGCAATTTTTCGAACACATTTTTGTTTGGCGATGAGAGCGTGTCATAATTCACGTCACCTCTACGGTGATACCCCACTTTTGCGTTTCGCACTACAGACATTTCGCTGCTTTCGAGTACAGTTATTTGGTGTAACAATCCCTGAATGTCATTCACTATAAGTTGGCACAAATCTAAGCCGTAGCTCTCTAAAATGCCTTGAAGTGCATAAACAACTGCATTGCCGGCACTGGGGAGCTTTCGTTTGTCGGAACTTTTAGACCCCTCTCCAACAAATTTACCACAATTATGCAGCCCTTTATTTTTTTCCAAAACAGAGGACAGCCTTTGGTTATCTTCTTCAAGCCGCACACATTTGTTTTGAAAGGCACGAAGTGATTCTCTTAGGTCTCCTATAGACTCTTCGGCCGAGCCTTCGATGCGTCGGATGTCCTCTTTTAAGGCTTTTATAATTATGTCCTTGACACTTTCTTTAGGCAGGCTCCTACTATCAGAACATTCGTTGATAAATCAACCTTCACGTGACACTCATTTTTCAAGAAACATTCCTTTGAACGACCCTTTGTCTTCCTGCATTTCGCATCTGCGCTTGTGCACACACTTCTTAGTCGTATTTCCACCTTATCCGCAATGCTCTCCGGCAAGCTTGTGCCATGCGGAAGGAAATATTTGACAGTTTCAAAATATGTCTGATTCAAAAGGTTCCGTCGATGAAAAATTTTATAGCTATGTCATTCGTCATATTGAAAATGATACTAGTATTAGACACAGTGCAACTTAAATTTTGCGAAGACATTTTAAAGAAAGAACAGGCTATACAAGCTAATATACCATAAACCAAGAAGAAAAAAAATAAGAATTATCAATGCAAGTACATATATAAACAAAGTACGACATATAAAAAAGCAAGCACAAAATAAATATTAGCAATTTAAAGTGTACTTGCTACCTTTGTAACCAAAAATACTTTCATGCTTTCCATTGGATATCCACAAGGGAAACGTTTGCAGATTTTTGCCTTGTGACAACCCCCTTCACTCTTACCGGAAATGACACTGATACAATGCTGCCGAATTTCGTTTCCCGAGTGTGCCATTCATCGGGCAAATTTAGCCTCGAAAAGTCTTTTTCGTCACATAGAAGCCAACCCTTCTCAAGGCGCTTTCCTTTGCCGTTGAACACCCATCTGAAAATATCTTGGTCAACATTCACCTGGGCGACTCCGCTGATCTACGGCTGTTAGAGAGTTTCTTCTGAATGGCATAGAGCACTTCTTCGGATGCTGCTTCGAGCCGGTGCTTCAATGGTTTGCTTGGATTTTGGAATTCATGCAGGCAAGCTTGATTTAGGTTCCTTTTTGGCTCCAGGGTGCAGTGCCACTTCGAATGACCCTTCCATTTTATAAGGTAGCCTTTTTTCTGTAGAAAAGAGAAAAAAAAAGAGTTCATCAGTTAACTAATCGGAGTAGTAGAAGCATTACAACATTTTAAACGAGATTCAAAAAAAATATTTCTGTTTATCAGTGGTGTAGCACTAGCCTATCGGAAAAATAGCGTTTCCAGTGCCTCCCATGCCTTTCAGCGCGATGAGTGGCACTGGAAACGCTGTGGACTGTGTCCCAGTGTATACAGTGCGCCCTGGAAGGCAATGGCACACACTTTACAATGTCGCCCAGTGCCATCCGATGCGCTCAAAGACACTGACAATACTGAAAAATGTGGACTAGTGTCTTACAGCGCCCTGGGGGCGCTGCAGGGTACACTGTACAGTGTGTGCCCGCGCACTGGAAACATGGCGGCACACTGGAGAAAAGTGTTCACACTGGGTGGACTTCGTCTGGGATATGATAAACGATCACGATATGTCAAGCGTAAAGTTTGTCGAATGTTTTCAAGATATTGTTCAACTCAGTGTGCTAAACGTACCTATATACTTACTTTCAGATAGGCGACGGACGTATACGCTAAAGCAATCATCGGTCAAGTGCGTGCGCGTGGGCTCTTTTTCCGAAGTGTGTGAACAAGTGTCCTGAATGTTGTTTATATCGAAATAACTTATCGCTCACACACATCATCACATTAGAATTAGCCTGATAATCAGCATCGACATACTCTAGCGGTCGATCCCCTTATATGGGCTCATGTCGCTTGAAGCTGCACGTCACTGGCAGCAGTTCACCGCTGCAACGCTCAATCACGGCGTTTAGCTTCTGATTTTTGTAGTGAAGTAGCGAATATGAGCTCGCCTGAATTAGTTATGATCGAAACTATATTTCAATGGCTATCAGACTCTTCGTATTTCAATGGCTATCATTTTTCTAGACAGCGATTGTGGCGCGCGGAGTCACCATGCACGAAATACAATTTGAAGCTTAATGGCCTGTTGGGCTCATAGGCGGTGAATAGAGGAGGGGGAGGGGCACTGCCCTTTTTTTTTTCGAACTGCCTCATGAAAGACCGACGGCCTTACCCCCCCCCCCCCCCCAGTTTGCGCCGGCAGGCAATGAAGAGCAAGGTTTTGGTCGCCGTCTGTTGACAACGGACTGTTGACAGTCTTGTCTGCCAGCTATTCACAGGGGGCTGGCTGTTTATGCCCGCTTCTTTCTGATTTGAAGCATTTATTTTTGGATTATGGGCCAATGACAAGTAAAGAACTAAGCGGGAAATGCCCCTCCAAACGGGTTTCTTTGTGTATAATACATTGTCTTAACATTCAGCTGAAGCGACCGCTTAAGCACGAAAATTGGTTAAAAATGATTTAGCCGCTTAGCGATGGATTTTCAGAACACAAGAATGCCACTCAGAATATAAAAGAAATACCGACACAGTCAGCCAGTACATGCCTTCACACCAACTTGCTTGCCAATAAAAAAAAGGGTGAGGGGGTGATTTCGTTATCTACAAATGGTCATCTTCTGACATGCCTGCATGCCTAAAAAGGGCCGAGAATAGATGGTATGCATTTTTAATTTATCAGCGAAAAGTTTTACTTCCAGTTCGGCGACCGAACCTAATTCATAACCTCAGCTTCGCACGCGATGTAGTAGCAAACGGTATTTCATAACCATATAGTACGTGTATTGGTCCTCTTATAACTATATCAAATTCACTGGCATAATTAACGCTTCTTGTACCAGCATTAGCCACTGTCCTGTCTGCTGCATGTTTTATCAAAATATGTGACGCACCACAATAGAAACAAATTTGGCATATCCCCTACATTGTGAGAATCAATTTTATGCGAATTTATTTAGTGATTACCTACACTTTTCGTTTCGCGCCAAGCCTTAAAGCGGATCGACGCCTTTGTGGATATCGAACGACAAGTCTGGAGTCTCCAGATAATCATAGTGACATCACGGTACTAGCATGAATGAGACTACTAAATCCTTAAATATTAAATTCTTGAATTCGGAAGGAAGTCTCTCTTTTCCTCTCTCTGTCTCTGTGCCACTGGTTTTCCGATAGGGTAGTATTTATTCTTATCCAAACTAGTAACGGCTGCAGAGACTGGTTGTTTTTAAATTTTGGAAAAGTGGTTTTTATTGTACCTAAATTGCGTTGTAGTTAATAGGAACATGAACAGATCCGCAGGGTTTTCTTCACGAATAAATAACGTATTTAATTTGTTTCGCGAGTGTTAGAATGGTTGTAGCCCCACCCAGCCCCCTCAAGCTGCCCCCCCTTCCCCCAGAAAAAAAGAAAAAATGTTTTCAGGGCTCCGGTCATTTTGTAGCTTAACCCCCCCCCCCCCCCCGAATGTTGTTTTGGGAGCACCGACGGCGCATATGGGCCAGCGTATCACTGCGAAATCTTCCATGAGCACTTCATAGAAAGGAATGCGCATGCCATTCGGCGCCTAGTTCTAGACCATTCTCTACGAGGACATGGAGCTTCTCGTACATGGACTAATTCTGCAATTGCGATTACTTGTCTGCGTGGCTCGTTTTGGAAATGTTTTGTTGTTGCACTTGTGTATACTAATGCTCCGTAATCGGTAATGTCTCGAAGCTTAGGAACCCATCAGGTACAAGGAATGAACGAGCTGGAATGCTACAAAAACAATTAGCTACGTGTCTCTATAGCATATAATTACTATGGAATCAATAATGTTTATAAGCATCTGCGCAATTAAAGAAGTGTTACTTGAA
>WOVY01015215.1:0-35293 GCA_013436015.1 Rhipicephalus annulatus
CCGCGTGTTCAGACCCCTTTTTTTATTTGTTAATATGGACTTAGGAATGACAGCGCACAGATACGCCGCTGGCTACTGGTCCACTCTTGATTGCATAGAACATACAAATTATAAGATTTATAATCACATATGGAACACCTTTCTCGCAGTGGCATTGGAAGCTAAGGACTGTTATTATTTCTAAAAAAGTTTGATAAATAATGAAAGTGGAAAAATAAACATCTGACTAACAGGTGGCGAGTTCAATATTTGGCAGGACATTCATTGGGGATAGCGTTTCTTTTATTCCTTATTGCAGCATGTAACATTCAACAACCGCATACCATACACTATAAACAGCTATTGTGGCGATATATTAGGAACTATCATTAGCACAGCTCCCTTTGATTCTAATTTGCCGTATTGAAGACGGTCTGTAAAGCGTTGCGCAATCCTTTACTGCAAATCGCCGACTACTAAATATTTAAATCTTGCTTATGTGCTGTATACGGCATTGCCTGCAAGACAAGAAATCAGTGCTGACTAACAGCTTGCCAAATTTTAGACTTAGCAGCACGTGACATAGGTTCTAATTTGCTCGTAAGCCTGTGTGACACTTTACATCAAACATAGCCTTCAATTTTATTGTCCAGGTAACGTGACACCGACAGACAGGTTGTTCTCCGCGCATTTTTTTTCGCATTCATGGTGGAGCTGTCTGTTTATTCCTGGCGTCAGTCTCTGAATCGCAAATAACAAGATAAAGCCCACACCACTTCATTCACGTATGCCTTCACATATATTTCAATAAAAGGGAAAAATACTCTTCAAATAGAATTTAGACTACTGAAATCGAGCTGCTGCCTAGCGTTATTGCCCAATTGACGTCCGTATCTCTCTTGCAAAAATCCTCTAGACTCCTGCCCACGGTCACGTACGCAGGCCTGTTTTAGTAGGTGCTCCTTCAACAAAGCATCGGGCTTTACTCTGTGCTCCAGTGCACTTTGCTATTCAGCTGTGATCGGTGTACACGACCACTACGCATCTACGCGTTTCTTTCCTTATTGTTCTTTCACCGCCTCACTAACTTCACTATGAGTGACGAAATAGCCAGAAAAGTTCATACTGCGTGCATAATGTAGCAGCAAAATGAACTGGAGCATCTTTCCCAGGCTCGTCATGAGTTTAGCTACACGGGTAAAAGAAAAAAAAAACTAGCTGCATTGCACACACAATTCCTGTAAAAGGAACAGCTCCATCATTAAGTAGTAGTTGAGAAAACAGGTAAATGTGGAAACGGAAGTCGAGCAGAGCATGATAAGGTGCCAACGTGCGGAGTAGGAGTCACGTGATTACGCTGATTAACACACTGCTGATGCAACACTACCAGTTAGCTATCCAGCAGAATTTGCATGTTTTTAGCGCTTTTGGGATGGAGGGGGGCGGTGTGAAAAACGCGCCAGGGAAAGCAGGCTGCACGTTCAATGGACTAACGCAGCCATACAAAAACAGACCCGACAACACCGTACTCTTGGTTAGCTATTACGCAGGCAATTCAGAGAGGGGAGATGAGCAGCAATATTATTGCCACACAATTGGCGCAAATCAGCCACGGCCGTCTAGATGTTTGGAGCATGACGCCATTCCACAAAACGTTCATATCTCTCATATATATGAGAGATATGAATGCAAAGTAGACTAATACGTGCGAACTAGTATCTGGACGCTCTGCCAATAATAAATAAACTTCCACAAAAAGGCCACGCACCGAGATAAGCCTTACGGGAGAAAACGTGGTGCTGCGCACGTGCGCACGATGTCTACTTCTTTCTATACCCTTGAACAACCAAGTTTTTTGACGAACAACACAAACCCTTACATTGCGTGAAGTGAACATTGCAAATCATTTGCATTTGTATCTATAGCAACAAAAAAGATATACATCCCAGCTTTAACCTTTGGGATGCACACTATATCCACATTTACTTCATGACACACATCCAAAGCTTATAATTCAACTCATTCTTTTTGTACAGCAACCTTGCAGTTTGCACCTTGTACAACGTATTTATGCGGAGGTTGAATAAACGCATGTTTTAGAAACTTCAAGTTTCCAGAATAAGAATAACAAGCACATGCCTACGCAGATGTTTATTAAAGCATCCATCACTAGTATACCGAAGGAGAAAGCTATTACTTTGTGCTTGTGTGGTAACGTTGATTCTGTTCGCCACTCCACACGCTGTCCGTAATCGAAAAAATGTCATGAACCGAAGGAAGTGAGTAGTTCGATGACTCACGCATAGGCAGGGAGAAAGGCGGCAGTCATTGTTTTGCGAGCAAGAAAAATTATATTATTAAAAAAACCATGTCACTGTTTGGGTAGTACATGTGCTCGAGTAAGAAGCTTCTTCAGTTTACGCTCTGATTGGGGAAAACTCACTAGCTTAGATCCCCAACCCACAAGGCGCGCCAAAGAGAAACTCTGCGCGCTTCTGAGCGGGTCATCAATCACGATGGGTTGGCCTTAGTGTGTATTTTGGCGCACCTCGTTCTCACGTCCCGGTTTCTTTCATTCGTTTGCGAACGAGGAAGTGACAAGCAAGGTTTCATTTTAAGCCGAGCATCACCCGCGTCAGAGACGCCGGGAGTACGCCTGTCATCGTCAAGTCTGTGGCACGGCGTGCTGATATCCTCAGGAAATCGCCTTACAGTAATGACAGCCTACTGTTCCGCTATCCAGCTGTCACAGTGTGATGAACTCTAGAAATCAAACAAAAATCAACAAGATATGAGATCAATTTAGTCAACCGAGCGGGAGTTGCAGCTTCCCGAACGAACGTGCATCTTCCAGGGTATCATCACTTGGGTTTTGCGTAACTCGCAGCAGCACTTACAATCTTGGTTAGCTTAGGCTGTAATGTGTGATATTATATTTGTTCCGGGTAGTAGCACGCACTGTGCTGCTCTTGCGATAGGCTGACCACGTTGGCACCGCATAAATATTTTGCACCTACCCTTTCTCTTGTCTTCATGTTCTTTCTCATACATGGACGCCCCCTGTATATGTTGTTGTTTGAGATTGATCGCCTTGTACGATATAACCACTAATTGAATCTAAGCTCACATCTGAACAAAAAAAAGCATGCCCACGTACTGCTATCATGCCTGTAAGTCTGTCTTGGGATCTAAATGCAGAGAATGCATGTTGGGGCCGATTCCCAAATGACAACTGTCAGCTATCTAGTTGACTTTGCTGAGACAGACTCCAAACGCATTTTCGGAAATAACGGAAGTCTGCGAAAATCATGCACCTGCACGTCATTCTCAGCAAAATACATTGTTAAGACGCCCCATAGTAGACACGTCCTTGAGCGTGGGTTGCCAAATTAGCTTTGACAAGGTCCGACAAAGCGGCCCGTGGAACCCACTGGACACGTATTTGCACAAATGCGGAGGCGGCGAGAACGTGAATAGTATCCGAGAGTGACGTAGAGCGATACACTCGTCGTATATTGTGAATAGCTTGCGTCGAGTCTGTACCACTGATGAGCTGAGAGCATCTGCCTGGTTGTAGAAGAGGTAGCAGTGCTGCCAGACCATCACGTACGGCGGCCAGCTCAGCAAGGTTAGTCGAAATAGTATGATGTTTCAGAAATTGTGCTAGAACATTTGTATTGAAGATTCTTTACTGGACTCAGTGATAGAAAAATTGATTCATAATTTTCAATTACATTGCCTGCTCCATTGTAAAAAACATCACGACGTGCTGAATACCGGTCAGAACATTACTGGGCCGATGGGACACGCACAGTGTATACATGTATATTTTTATTATTATTATTTGTCACTTGGATGACAAACCGCAAATTGATTCAGCGTGATGATAAAGAAGAAATAAAAGACTGAATCAAGTATTAGATTTATCAATTATCAAACCATTCAGGTATATCGGAACGGGAGCAACGGACGTCCCACTCCATTCTCATGCTTAAAATAAGCTGTTCGGGCGTCTCGGAAAGCAAAGCAGCCCGGAAGCTCAAATGAATTACGCGATGATGTAGGAAGTACCGATGAAAAACGAGTATAACCGCATCTTTATCTTCTTTTTTTACTGGTTTTATTTTCTTAGTTCTGCTCACCCTGCTTCACATTATTGCCTTAAAACGCTCGTGAAATTCCAAGAATACTGCTTGCGGCAGCAGCTTGTTCTATACCCTTCTTTCCACTCTCTTCCCTTTCCTAGTGCAGGGTAAATACTGGGGCTCAGCCCTGAATACCTCCTCGCTTTTCTTCTTATTTTCTCCTTCCCCTCTCTTTCTCACGTCTTCCACCGCGCACGGGAACGATCAAAGGCAATGATCGCCCCGGGGATTCCAAGGTGACCAGCCGCTGGGCTTGGAGTGAGGGAGGGAAGTAGAAACCAAATAAAGGAAGGCTCCACCGCCGGCCAGATAAAGCACGTCAGATCCGTGTATCTTTTATACGTCAATGAAGCATCGCACGCGTTAAAGACACCCACATAACGCCTTGTGGGAGGACCTGCGGCCGCCATTTGAAGACACCCCACCGTGTCCTTATGAATTAGTTCCTTTGCATGCCTTATTTTGCACCCTCCTCCTTTCTTTTTTACGAAGTCTCCACTGACGTCGCAGCACGGCTCATCGTTCTTTCTCCTTAGCCAATGCGTGAGGGCCGTGTTTACAGTATAGTTATAAGGGGAAAGTTCTCACAGTATGGGACTGCCTTGTCTATGTAACTTGTAGCTCTCGTAGCAACTTAATCAATTGATACGTACATTTTATGACTTTTCTACGAAGAACAGATGCACTACACGCATTTGCCAGAAAAATTTAGTTGTATAAACGAAATTTAGGGAAATGTGGTAGGTGTACCGTGATGATAAGCCGTCTAAGATTGTGGCCGCTACAAAAATATTTCTCTATATACGCATATAGAAAGAATGAAACTATGTGTTTGTCCTAGCTACCGATGGCTTCAATGACGTGTTCTGTTCGACGAGTCTTCTTCAGTGGAAGTTAATAGCAACATCAGGGTTTTTACGTCCCGAAACCACGATATGACTATGAGCTGCGCCGAATTAGTGGGCTCCAGAAATTTCGACCATGCCATGTTCTTTACCGTGCACTGACATCGCACGGTACACGGGCGTCTATCATTTCACCTCCGTCTAAATGTGGCCGCCGTGGTGGGGATCGAACACGCGACCTCCGGGTCAGCAGCCGAGCACTGTCACAGCTACGCTACCGCGGCGGATCATCAGAAAATGTTGAGGGAGTTTTTTTTTTTTTCATAGTCTCAATGTGGCTAGAGCCATAGTATTTTTTTATTGTAGTTCTCCTTTTCTGCAATTTTTTTAAGGTACACCATTGCGAACTGCCCCGCCGCGGTGGCCTAGTGGCTAAGGTACTCGGCTGCCGACCCGCAGGGCACGGGTTCGAATCCCGGCTGCGGCGGCTGTATTTCCGATGGAGGCAGAAATGTTGTAGGCCCGTGTGCTCAGATTTTCGTGGACGTTAAAGAACCCCAGGTGGTCGAAATTTCCGGAGCCCTCCACTACGGCGTCTCTCATAATCTTGTGGTGGTTTTTGGACGTTAAACGCCACATATCAATCAATCATTCATTCAACCATTGCGAACTTTTGCAACTAGTGACAACACCTAAAGCAATGCCATACTCAAGGAAAACAGACAGAGAGAGAAAAAATATAGGAAAAGCAAGGAGGTTAACTAGACTGCACTTCTTGTTTGCTACCCTACATAGGGGGAGATGAAATTGAGGGAGTAAAAGAGAGAAAGAGAGAGGAAAAGGGAAGCACAGAGACACTGAGCACCACACACATCCCACGGTGCAGGGTTTTACAGGCGGTCGCTCAGTGATGTTGACTTCAAGCGTTGTATGAGGGCTCGTGTGGCTTTCTGGGCTGATGTACCTATGCACCTCGCCAAGCTCCCAAGATTCATATTAATATACATCTTTGGTAAAACAAGCGACAGCCAGAGTGCTCTTCGTAAAACACCCTTGCAGGTCCTAAGCGCGACACGTTGTGCATAAAAGAAACAAAGTGACCTTTGGCTGAAATTCTCACTGTACTCTTGTCTAAACTACACAGCAGATGGACATGATAGTGACCGCTAAATTAGGGCTTAAGGACCCGTAATCTTCGGTCACGCAACCATTTGCTTCGAAGCAAGGTGTCCTGCTCCCGCAATAATAATAATAATAATAATAATAATAATAATAATAATAATAATAATAATAATAATAATAATAATAATAATAATACTAGTAATAATAATAATAATATAACTTAATTTCTCATCATTTATTTTAAGCCTTCATACTAATGCTCCAGTCGTCATTTGCTTTTCTCCTATGCGATTTCGTTACCCTTCCTCGTATAATTATAACGCCAGTAAGGAAAATACATTTCCCCCTTATGTTTTCGTATTTCAGGCGTTACTTAGACAAATATGTTTTATTGCAAACTTTCCCAGCTTCATCTTGTTGTAAACGCATCTCTGACCTCGCATGGACGCTACATTGTTTCCTCAAGGCAGAGTTGTCAGTTCCCCTCGTAATAAGTGAATTTGGGATTTTTTTTTTCACCGAGTAGCTTCTAGAAATTTTCAGTCGCTTGTAGCTCTTTGGGGGTGGGGTCTCATTTTCATTTTTAGCAAATATATTTATTTTAGTGATCATAACGCTCACCAATGCGCGTTTGTCATTCACTAACGGCGTGTTTGTCTATGACAGTCAGTCAAGCGTATACGCGTGTGCAGTGTTCCGCATCAAGAGAGGGAGAAGGTGAAGGTTCATTGCAGCGTCCTCCCGTCCTACTGAATGGATGAGGCAGATTTCACCCCCCCCCCCTTTTTACGTGACTGGAAGGGGTGGCGGTCAGCCACCTGTCTCTCGTCCCGTGTGCGTACGCCTCTGGTTGCGTGTTGACTTCAAACATACGGTGGCGGAACGTTACTGTTGCGCTGGTAAATGGGCCCTTGACCAAACGGAGGCTGCCATAAAAATATTAATAAAACGTAGCAATCTGCCCTTGTTCATAGTTGCGCATATTTTGATTGTACAGAATGCGTGATTTTTAGCACACTTCATCGTACCTGAATGACATTTTTTCTCATAATCAAAAATACATTCAAGACTGGGAAAACGTATTATGTTTCCACTTCTTTATGACTTATTTTGTGATGATTATTCGCTTGCTTGCTTGGTAGCACCTGGCAACACTGCCTCAAGGCAGACATTTACAATCAAGTTCTGACAAACTTCTTTGCATGGCATCACTTCGTTTTGTCATGTGAACTATAACTGCGATGTCATGTATAATGATAAACCAAGATTTAACCCGCTAACATTTGCTAGTTCTCATGTTTCCAACAATCGAGGCAAAATACTCCAGCAAGCATATCAAAAAAGTTATGTAGCACGCTGATTTAATTTTATCCCAGAACTTTTTCCTTTCTTTTTTTCTGATGAGTAGAGTGAAAGAAGGACTAGGTTCTTAAAGACGGCGTTGTTTTCTTGGACGACTTCCTATTTTTCTCCAGAAATATGACCCACTCTCGCACCCCTGAAAGCATCTTGCGTTTCACTATGCATCATACAGTTTCTTCACAATCGCCTTAATATATTATATTCTCAGTCAGGAGTAAGTAACGCTATGTGCACACTCGTATACATCTAGTTCATTCTAACCTTCGTTATACTTAGTCCACACCATCAAGCTTGCTTTTTTTCGAATGTAATTGATGTATAGGGTTTAATGTCCCCAACTCAGAACTATTTTTGAAGCCCTCGGACTTCATTTCACGAAGATCGCTGCTTTGCATTTTGCCAGGATACGTACCATCCTGCCTTCGCATTGGAAGCGTTCATTCCCTTCTTGATAACAATATTATTTTAGTTTACTGCTTCTACAAACTCCTACTCTCTTATCTTTATCAGTGCGTGCTGATCCCTTATGAGCAGAACAGACCTAGAAGCAGGAAAAGCACTTTGGTCATTAGCATCGCTTGTCTTCGCGTTGACAGTATTTTCCTCTTTAAAGTTACTCCAAATCTACTCAAGGTGCAGACTCACTATCGAACTTGGGCGCACACAGCCGAACGAAAGAAGGAGTGAACATCAAATAAACTACACATACACACACATATACTAAATAATGAACGTCTCACTCAGTCCTACGCAAACAAAGCCCCGACATGCTTCCACTTCAGCCTTGCTCTTTTCATGGTTGAAAAGCACTGCAGAGTTGCTCTCACAAAAACATTCTCTAAGGCCTGCAGCGTGCGCACTCCTCCGTTTTGTCTCAGCGGCCATTTCGCAACGCTACAAAGTTCGTGGTTTGTGCTACGCTGTGTCCACAATGGGCAGTGGCAGGAATATCGCACGACAGAATTCCGGAACCACTAGATCTGCTCGGCCAGTGGTAATAGGCTCTCCCCTCACCCACAGACTTTTTCTGTCCAGTTGTCGAGCCTGCAGATTCTCGCTCCCTTTATGGTGGTTCGCTTAGGAAGAATCACTACATGGTTGACAATCCACGAACTTACAGTACACCAATGGTTTTTTTTTTACTTCTCTCCTGCGATAAGGCACTGGCGGAAAAGTTTGCGCAGGGTGCGTTTTATTTTTTTATTGCTTTTTGCCTTTTGTCAGCTGCAGCGTTGCTGTTGCGCGGTTCTCTCACCGACATTAAAATTTAAGTAAACAACATTTTTTTTGTATTTATCTACCATGTTATTATTGGGACCTTGCTCAGAAAGCGAACGCAAGTCCTGCTGCTCAGCTGCGCTGGATCACAACCGCTAAGCACCACAGGGTTTGAGCCAACAGAATACAGAGTGGCAAAGTCCAAAATATCAGGAATCGTGAAGCTGCGCTTTTCGCGATTCTAACCTAAAGATAAACAATTCTCTCCCAATGCCGATTTCTTGTTCTCAAACATATAATTTGGTTCATGTTTGCCTACTTTCTGAGACCTGCGCAAAAGCAAAGCTTGTTCAACGCGTAAAGTACTCATGTTTCCAATACATTCAAGCAACTGGCACTTCCTCACTGATTTAATTTTCTGTGTGGCAACACCGATTGACATTTATAACGTGTCTTTTTTTATCAAAATTTTTCGTTGGCGATTTTATTTCAACCTATAACGTCCACGTACCGATGAAGAAATGCTTACGCGCCGTGTTTCACATCATAATAAAGATACTCTCGTAGTCGAAAAAAAAATTGACAGATCCCACGTACAGTGGGAATCGATGATATGCGAAGCACAAATTAGGAAGATTGATACGTCATTTTAAATTCAGTAAAACGTTGTGAGGTGAACAGAAATTATCCTGTACATGACTACCACATCATGATTGCCATGTTTGGACGTGTCATTTATCTCGTCGCCTATTCACGTCACGTGATACCAAATTTGGTATATGTGGAGCTAGCCAAAGGCCGTGAGCGCATCATGAGCATGGTGTGTTGTCATGTTGTTACATGACACGCATCTCACGATTATCATGTTTTCACCAGTCACCAGTAACCTTCGTCATCCATTTATGTGCCATAATACCAAATTTGGTGTATGTGAAGCTAGCGAAACAGCCGCGAACGCATGGTGAGTGTGGCATGTAGCGAATGTCTTACATGACAGTATTTCATGAGTGTCGTGATTACACCAGTCACATACTTTCGTCATCAATTCACGTGGCGTAATACCATGTTTGGCATTTGTGAAGCTAGCGAGACGGCCGCAACCGCATCATGAGCGTGGCATGTAGTCATGTTTATACATAACGCATCTTAAGATTATCATGTTTGCACAAGTCATTTACTTCGTCATTCATTCACGCCCCGTAATACCAAGTTTGGTTTATGTGAAGCTAGCGAAACGACCAAGAGCGCACCACAAGCGTGACGTGTAGTCATGAGTCATGACTTACATGACATGCATGTCATGATTTCCACGTTGGAGTGTGTCACTTGTATTCACCATGCAGCCATGTCATACCATACCAGTTTCGCAACATGCCATGTGAACGAAACCACCACAAGAGCTGCAAGACTATGAAATGTGAATCATGCCATTCTTGACATAATGTGATAATTTTCATGCTATGACTAGTCGGATATGCTCGGCATACAGTCATGTTATGCCATAAATATTTTGGTATCGATCGCATCATCGAAACAGTCGGGAGAGCTAAAAGTCATAGGCGGATAGATAGATAGATAGATAGATAGATAGATAGATAGATAGATAGATAGATAGATAGATAGATAGATAGATAGATAGATAGATAGATAGATAGATAGATAGATAGATAAGATAGATAGATAGATAGATAGATAGATAGATAGATAGATAGATAGATAGATAGATAGATCGATAGATAGATAGATAGATAGATAGATAGATAGATAGATAGATAGATAGATAGATAGCTAGATAGATAGATAGATAGATAGATAGATAGATAGATAGATAGCTAGATAGATAGATAGATAGATAGATAGCATAGATAGATAGATTGCTCGATAGATAGCTCGATAGCTAGCTCGAAAGATCGATAGTAGCTAGCATAGATAGATAGCTCGATCGCTCGATAGATTCTTGATACGATCGTCGATAGCTAGTAGATAGATCGAAGATAGATCGATAGATAGAATGATAGATGATAGATAGATAGATAGATAGATAGATAGTAGATAAGATAGATAGATAGACCAAAGTTGCACGAAGTTCGCTAAAAAGTACTTCGCAATTTAGTAAACTAGGTAGATCCGGCCAATTACGCGGTGTTTCACAACACAAGTGTGGAAGTTAATGAAAGGTAAGCGACACCAGATCATTGCAAACATACGCGTGTCATCACTTACTAGGAAATGCCGTATAGTAATTGGCCGAGTTCACTTTATTGCGTTATATATACTTTATATCTTCACTTCAACTTTATATCGTCACCGGGAGAAGTAAAGCTTATATTTTATTAGGCTCACTTACTCATCTCCAGTAGTTTCAGCGAGCCTAACAATTCAGTTTGTTTTTTGGCAGCACCTTTTTTTTCAACTGTGGGACATTGATTTTGTTCTTTAGTTATAATAAAGGCACCAACTATCTCCCTCCCAAGGCACTCTAAGGATATAACCTCACTACGCCAGCTACAGCTACGGTGCACTTTTTTTTTCATATCTGTATATTTCCTCCATCTTCTCAAAACCGTATACAAGGTTTCCAACGGCGCTCTGTCCTCAACAAAACTTCCTGCGTTTCATTAATACATTTTCACTGGTCTGACAAAAAAAAAACGAACACAGTTGGAACACACAAAATGACAACGTCTCTTCTGAGTAGAAGGAACGCACTGTCTACACGAACGACACGTAAATAAAAACAGCAGCTTCCTAGGTTTAAACTTTTCTTTCATTGTATTCATGAACACACTCCCTATAACGGCTACGTCAGAAAGCCTTTACGTGCCTCACGACGCTGTCCTCGTCTAAGGCGATAACTCATTCGTAGCATGCGGGAGGTAACCACAATTTCGTCGCGCAGTTTCATAATAAAGGCGTTAGCAAGGTCGCGCACGCGCCCTATTTCGTCGGCCATTCTCGGTTATATTATAGTTTTTTCCTTGGTTTTTTTGTCTGGCCTTTTGCATGGTAATCCGCTTATGCACCTGAATTTAAGACAGATAATGATATGTGGGGTTTAACGTCCCAAAACCACCATATGACTATGAGAGACGCCGTAGTGGAGGGCTCCGGAAATTTCAACCACCTGGAGTTCTTTAACGTGCACCCAGATCTGAGCACACGGGCCTACAACATTTCCGCCTCCATCGGAAATGCAGCCGCCGCAGCCGGGATTGGATCCTGCGACCTGCGGGTCAGCAGCCGAGTACCTCAGCCACTAGACCACAGCGACGGGGCGAATAGCGTATTAGATTCCGTAATCTGTGATGAAAGCTTTCTGCTTATTTTCCTTGCCTAAAATTCAGCAAGTTGAAACAGGCAATCGGTTAATCAACTAAAGCAGTAAATACCAATTAGTGGTTATATAATGGGCCACAGCCAGTGCGATCACCGATATATAGTGCGCCTTCTGTTTTTATCTTCTAGAAAGAGTTAGAAAGAGCGAGAACACACCGCAGGCGGGTATCTCAAACTCTGGAGGGACCAGACAAGTTAAGTGAGCCGGCGACTAATCGCCTGTGCTATAGGACACAGAAGCTAATCTGGACCCTCAGTGACAAGCAGTCCACTAACTAGAGTAACCGTGAATGGTTGCGGTGTATACAGCGAATACAGACCGAGGCACACCACCCAGCTTTCTCTCACCAGTTTAGTCACCGCAACAAAGGCGCGGGAATCACCAATTACTCGCCTGTTCCCCCGTCCGATTACAGACACACGCTTTTCCTCTCCCTGTTCGAGATAGAGAAGCAAAAACGAGGTAGAGAGAAAAGGTACATGGGTGTAAGCAGGTCGCCTAAGGGGAAATTGACGCTTGCAGGAAAAGAAAGAAATCCCGAGTCCCTGAAGGTAGTGATTGGCTGACCCACTCCTGCCCTTTCCACATTTATTACGCAAGTCTCTCGCTCCTTCATACTCTCATGGTAGCGCGCGTGTGACCTTCTCAGCGGGCTTAACCATACACAAAAGAAATTTCCGGGATCTTCGCGTCATTTCGCACCTTATGTCATCAACCACAGATGCTGTTGTGGGTCATTCCCGTTACAAAAATTCCTTCACCCTGCGACAGAAGCAATGCTCCGTCAGTGTGTGTTGTCTACACTATTTGTTCTATAAGTTTTTTTCTGGACCCAAGAGAAGGATCCGAGTACGGGGACGAAATCCTCAGCCATGCCACACTAAGGAGTCTCTAATCTCGACGTTTCCATTCAACCTGTTCCCTTCGACTGTTCCCTTCTAACCAGTTCGTTTTTGTTAACAAAATAATTGCTGCAATGTCGCTATATTGAGGCGGTCTGTTAGAATACAATGATGCATTTGGAACGTCGGCAAAGCGTTATCCATCTTTTTTAAATAATAAAAATCAGTCACACCGCAAAGGAGCACCAACTAATACGGCAGCAACAAATTCTTATGTTATACGACGGAGTCCCGGTGGCTAACTCTTCGGCATCCAATCTCGTTAAACTCTACAATTATTGTGTGGCTTCGGATCAGTCAACGTCGCGAAGGCCATTTTACTTACGGTGGAGCTGAGAGGAAGCCTCAGTAATTGTGTGCATGACTCAGCCCTGCGAAAAACCTCCTCTCTGCTTGACCACCTGCATGCCTGTTACAATAAACTAGCCTCCCTGCTCCACTCACTTCCAAGATACTATGCTATATACATATCTTCCCATATATATATATATATATATATATATATATATATATATATATATATATATATATATATATATATATATATATATATCCCTTTTTATTTCCTACTTGGGGTTCGCTTGCTTTTGAAACGCCATTGTCGTATAAATCGTTCACTATACTGCTATAGAACTAACAGATGCACACATGGACGCATACACCAAGACAGCAGTTTCCTTGAAGTGCGCGAGCATGTATATCGCACCTGAGTCTATATTATAAACCTTGATAGACGGCTCCTGCTGGTCAGCTCCTGCACAACGCGGCAAGCAATATGCCAAAAAAAAAAACGCCCGACAACGTTAAGCGGTCGTGAAAAAATAATTAAACATATTGCCAACATGGTCAAAGTGTATCTAGCTCTACTTTTGACTAGAAATAAAAAGCTTTAAGAAATAATGAAAGGGCAGTAAATAGCAAAAACAGATTGAGAGGAGAAAGTTTGTCACACAGGAACCGTCACTTTATGGCGAGCTGCCTTAAAAGCTTTTCCCGGTAACACTCCTCTTAAATAGTCTCCCTGTGTCAGCGGTCTCCAGACAATGCTCTCAGAAGTTCCTCTCTTTTATAGTTTCTTAGACTATTTGCAGTTATACATTCCATCTCACTTAGCGTTGTCTTTAAACCAACCACCGTGGATCGCGAGCTGCATCCAACAAAACAAACACATCGCTGTTCTGGCAAACGCCTCGCCACTAAAATGCATCGGCACTAAAATGCATCGGCAGTGATGCGCAACGCGTAGAAAGTGAATACATAATAAAATTATTCATACTGCTTTTCGAAACACCGAAAGGGCAGAATCACGAAATACATCTTATCGTAGGAACGAGGAAGATACAACAAATAGAGCTGATCATTATGAGTCATTATTTTTTTCTATAACTTCTATTTTGCCCCACGTTGTGTTAGCAAGTGCATATTAAACAACAACAAAAAATTTGCACGTCATATTGGTTCATAATTACGATTTGTAGCGACAGCATTTTGACTACGTTCACTGCAGGGCAAAGGCATTTTTTTAAGTGTGACCAAGTCACCCGGTTTTGTGCTTGCTTCAACCACACTCTTTCCGAAAACAATTGCCTAACTTCCTTCCTCCCCTTCGCTTCTTTTAGCATTCAGACTGTTAATCTTAATGGAGGGTTGAAGGTTATCTTTCTTACCTGCTACTTGTCATATTCATGCTCATTTATTCTTTTTGACTTTCATTAAAATGCCACTAACATGCATACACTGTGTTTACACGTAAATGTTACTATATCCAGGGTTAAAAAACAATATAACAAAAGTTCAAGCCCAAGTCACCGTGCTAAACGCATATGAATTTGAGTATTACCTTTGAATCATGGTATAATATAAAAGTTTAAATCGCTCAGATAGTAACATAATATTTGGTTCCACGAAAATGTCTACCTGCGATTACAAATGAGCCGAAGCAGCAGTTCGCCGAGAGTGTCAACATTGTATTATGTTTTTGTTACAGTATGTCTTCTATGTGCATGGAACTCTGCAGCTAAAACGTCGAAAAAACACTCGTTTCAACTTCAGGTCAAAGGCAAGGAATGATACCAATTTCTCAAGAAAACGAATATTTTTGTTGTTGTTTTTTCTTGCTGAAGCTTTTGGTTGTTTACGCTTGGCTGCGGGAACTCCACATCGTCACATATGGAGTTCTTCTCTGGCTTTTACGGCACCTGCAATCGTAAGCGAGAAAATGAGCTCTCGAATGACGTGGTCACCAGTGCTGAGCATGCACCTGGATGTTCCTTGCAGGGCGAGGGGAAAGTCTTCATGACAGTGTTGACCTCGGCGCTCCCGAACCGAGTGGCAGTTTTACGCCCTTTGACCGATCCACACAAAAACAACAGTAGTGCCGACAAAAGAAGTAAATGGAAAACGAGGACATTCGATGGCATGTAGCGCAGAAATAATAAGGGTTGTACAGTCCAGAATGGAGATGTACCGTGAAGGTACCTGAGCAAGAACCGTGGGGGGCGCTGTCGCCCGCAAGAAACAATGAGGTCGCGTCCCACACAGCTCTAATTGAAATGATGAACGGTTGCTTTTGTTTCTCGTTTTCTCATTTTGTCAAGCTGAGGTTCTGTGGAATTTTCGCTCGGGTCTCCTCAAGTCACCGTTCATTTTATTCAGATGAAATTCCATAACGTGTATCATTGCTCGTTTTCATTGCCTTTCAGCTTCTTCGTCTTCCCTTCTTCATTCCTCTCTCCCACTAGCACTGCTTCTCTTTGAAATAATACTTGAACACAATAGTTTTTAGGACCTTGCTTGCTTGACTTCGCTTGATAAATAACACAAACCAGACACCGACGCCCCGCTATGGTCCGTGGTATGAGTCCCAGACCTATATGTATATTTCATAAACTGGAACGTTTTCCTATATTTATGTGTAAAATATTTTTCTTAATTTTGGTAATACCAGGTGAATGACAGTTCTTTTGCTTTCGTGAACTCTCCACCTCGCGATCTTCGCCATATATTTTCCCATAATTACCAGTATTACGTGTGGTTATTCCTGAGAACGTATTGACACACGGAAGTGGAAGCATTGCAAATTTATTTTGAAGTACAGATATATTTCAGAAGAGTTTAAAATGGCTTCATGCTCGCATGAAGTATCCACGCTAAAGCAGAGCCTGGCGAACGAATGCGAAGACGATGCGAATGGGGCGCGATTACGATATCGTGGTCTACTCTTAATCACGACGTTTTAACGTCCTCCAAGCAATTTTTTATGTGATGACATTGCTTTTTTGTCAAGTTTTGGTAAGCATGTGATGTTATTACGAGTCTTGATAGGCATGCGTTTAATGCTATTCCTTACTAATTTGGCGATTAATTTTTGTTGCAGGTAAGCTCGTCATTCCTGTTTCTAGACGCACCTTGCAACTCAAGCGCAAAGCATCCATCACGCAAGCAGTCACATCAGAAGGTCTGTGCTACCTTACTATGAACGGCGTGTGTTTTTGAAAACGTGACACCTACTTGGTATATCGTATGGTTTAGGATAAACGAGGATCAAAGAAAATTGGCTGATCTGCGTTGTTCGACTAAGTTGTGTAAATAATTTTAATTTCTGCAGCCAAGGGTAAAAACTTTAAAGTCTACCTTCAACACCGGAATGGTTTTTCAACCATGTTTGGGGATTGAAGTGTTACAGTTATGACTGTCCACTATCCCCTCCTCCATGCGTTTTTCGCACATAACACTTTCCGCTTTGCTTTCGGATTTGACACAGATTGCGTTTTGCAGTAAATGAATGAATGAATGAATGAAAGTTCATACAAATAGACAATGAACCTTGTTCACGTCCGCAGGGGTGACTCCGAAAACCCCCTTTAGTGGAAGGAATCAGAACAAAAATTTACCGCAGTGACAAAGCCGCTGTGTTGCGCAAAAATAACGGTTGAAAAAAACTCACGAAACTTAGCCTGGTTTGAAGTGGATCATTAGTTTCTCCGGGGACTAGACTGCAAGAGTAAAAACATAAAGAAAGCGAAGGAGGCCAGAGCTGTGGACACAGCCGGGCAAAAGATTCGCTTCCCGGCTCTAAGTGGACACTATCGGTCAAGTCAGTGGTGCACTCTGGGCGGTAATGCGGATCCAAGTTGCGGCTGACTATGATAAACACAGCCGGCTGGCAGCTCCACGCGGCTCATGCTCAAATGATATAAATGAAGCCAGGTCCAGCGCTCCTGGTCCATTTTCTCGTTCCCAGGGGCTGGCACCAGCAGAGTCCTGCCAGCCAAAAACTTCTCTCGCCCTCCGTCTCAATATCTCCGTCGTTCTCGACATCTATCTCGCTCTCACTCACTCTCTCGCTGCATGTTTCGTTTTCTCGATCTCGCTCGCTGTAGACCCAGCGAGAGCACGCACGCTTGACGTGTCGCGCGTCCTCTGTCTAGTCTCTTGGACTCCAAGAATTTTCGAGACGGTGTTTTAAGCCTCGCCGGCTGTGTCGCGCATTCACGCATCCTGATTTTAAACCGGTATAAGTTATGCTCAATTTGAATGCGTGACTTCTGACATATGTAGCATCCACGAAATCTCGTCTCTTTTGAATCGGGCCTCGTTCTTGACCATTACGTTTACCTTCGCTGTTTATTTCAATGACGCTCCGGCACTGAAGTTAAGTTGATTACGAAAGAATAGACACCATTCTTCGTTGTTTGAAGGGGAACGGGCAAATTGCTAAATCAAAAAAAAATTCTCCGCGTGGCACACTGGTAAATAAACATCACGGAGGATGATCACTCGTGCTGTGACAAGGACCAATGCTTACATGCGCATAGTGACGAACCGAAAGTTTTATTGTTATGGATGCTCTAAGATTACTTCAAAAATGTTTTACTCTGGCTAAGCTCTGTAGTTGAAGGCTCAAAGTTCAGCTCTGCTACAATGAAGGTTCAAAGCAACTGTGACTGGGTTATCCAAAAATAATAACAGGGAAGCGGGATAGGTGTGCATTACCGGATAAATTGACAATACTTCTAATATTTACTGGCACAATAGCAATGAAGTAGTGCTACGCCCTTTGTTCGTCGTCACGCATGTTACTGTAGAAACTCAACATCGTGAGCACGCATCTTCAAGTAATCAGTTTATGCGACAATGTTATCGTGAGTATGCGTCTGACGAGAAAACGCTCTTTATTTTTTCGGGTTATGTAGAGGTCTGCCACTGCCAAGTGACTGTCTATGTAATATTGATGTCACAAGGGCTGATCGTGGTCAGGGTAGATCTGAATGATATATCTTGATCCCGATCGAGAATAATTGCTGCTACACGGCGCCAACTAATCAAGATTGAGTTTGGTGCCGATGTCAGTGAAATCGCAATCTGGACGCCAGACCTCGATGCGCGAACCGCGATCGTCTTATCCAGATCGCGCCCAATCGCGGGAAAAAGTCACCGTGTAGAAGCAGCTGCTTAGGATCATGCTTAATGCAGAGCGCCATTGATCGCGATTAAGGTTCCGTTGTGAGACCCGTATTTCAAAGTCAACTATTACAAATGCTCAAGAACGTATTGCTAACATGCCCGTCTGGGGTTCTTTAACGTGCGCCCATATCTGAGAACTCTAGCCTACCAAATTTCCACCTCAATCAAAAATGCAGCCACCGAAGCCGGGATTCAATCCCGTGACCTGCGAGTCAGCTGCCAAGCGCCTTAGTCGCTAGGTCGCCAAAGCGGGGTAATGAGGACGAAAAACGCATTAACAGTATGTCGACATGCAATCATCACATGTCCAACGCACACGAGATTGCCTGGGCAGTCTTGAATAATATAAGACATGGCTATGCGTTCATCAACCTCTAAGCAGAAACTGAAAAGACCAGCGTCCTCCTGACATTCTTATAGCACTCTAACATTTGCTCCCTATTCTCGTCTTCTGGCTTTGAGATAATAACGCGAAAATTATACAAACAAATGTGACCAGGATGTACTTCGATGAGAGGCTTCTTTTTCTCGTACTATCCTTTCTGACTACACCCGCTGTTCCTATTATATCTTGACCTTCTTGCAATGAATACATTACAGTTACGTAGGACATCGCTCTTGTGAGTATTATTGAAAAATAAGCAAGTACGTAACAATTCATAGCTGGTCGAAATGAACAGCACAAAAAAAACGAAGACAGAGTACAGGAAGACACAAGACGTCCTTCCTTTATTCTGTCTTCCTTTTTTGCGCTGTTTACCTCGCACTCTCCTGTTGTCTCAGTTACCACGAGCCCAAGGTATCCTTCGTATGCCTAAAGGCTGTGCACATTTCTTTTGGCTTTCCACAACTCACGTGGGACCACAGTGGCGAGGCTCCGAGCCACCGCAGCCTCAACGCCACTATGCAGCGAATCACGTGAACTGACCTCACGCCTGCCACACATGCGCTCCAGCAGTTCATTATCATTGCGACGAGACGTGACAAATGTTCTTGGGAGACAGAATAATAGAACTTTCTCTCTAACTTTATTTCTCCATTTTATAAAGGCGTTAAAAAGTTTTTAATGTTTCGTGAATGGCACAGTTCTCTACGAAGCCTGCAACGACATAGTAAAGGGAGAACATAATCACTGCCACGTTATAAAGCACACTCGCGCTATAGTTATTCATTCATACCTACTCATAGTTTACCTAGCTGTGCACGCTAGTAATGATGAGCAGTTAAGTTCGGTTGACGTTCAGCCTCCAAACCCTCTGTTTCTTTCGCTGTCCCAGTCTAAGACGAATGAACGAAACCTTGCTAAGAGTTCCTCCCAGCAGAACCTTTGCTCTGTAATCTCCTACAGTATTGTTGTGGAACACTAGGCGCAGTACTATTACAAAGATAACGTTCCTGGGCAGTGTTAGCAACCTAATTGTTTCGATCTTTTTGTCTGAACGATATGGTTTTCTCAACGGCACAACGCGTGCCACAAAGTTTGCATTACATACGTTACTTTCCAATAAGTTTTCCATCCCGGAAACGATCGTCTTGCTAATTCTCTCCAGCTCACATATGCTATTCTACTAAATGAGGTATAATTGTTAGCTTTTACTAGTTTATTTATTTTTTATTTATTTATTTATTTGTTTGTTTATTTATTTATTTATTTATTTATTTATTTATTGAGTATACTCTGAATTCCCAATAGCATTAGAGAGAAGAGTGGTTGCATATATGTTATAATGTTTTGCAGCCCGCGAAGATCAATGATGCGAGCTGCTGGGGACCAAAAGGGGGTATATTGTTCTATTCTGACGCTGTATTTGCGTGGAAAAATAGGTTAATATGACATCTTGGTACTCGTTCATTGAAGTTGTTGTCGTTTTTCTGTGAAATAGAAAAAGATGGCACGCGGCTGTTCTTTATTTATTTTTCACTTCCGGGTTAGTAAATCATAATTTATAAAAGACGAATAACCGGTGTCGCTTAATTCTTTATGATAGTTCTGACAAATCGAGGCTAGTTGTGATGGTGGACATACTGGCAATGCTGGTAAGATTGCATAAAATGAAACGTGCGGACTGGTTTGGAAATAGCCATGCTTCATTAGCACAGCTTGCAGAACACGCTTTAAAGAGAACAAAACAAGAAAAAACTGAGAATGCACACTATCTATAGCAAGAGGGACAGGCGACACTCTTTCTCAGCACGGTAAAAGAGTCGCGAAAATTGTGTGAGACGCAGTAATGTAATGCTCACAATGGTGTTTTCTTTTTTTCCTTTGAGGCTCGACTTCGTCAATTCTATGTTTATTTTTTCTCTCCATTCGTTTTCTATCGCACGATGACTTTCACTCGGTCGTCAAAACCGGTAGTATTTTCCCGTTGGTAAAAACAACAAAGAATAAACAACTTAAAGGGCGTTTGACAAAAACTGAAAAAACCAACGCTGCACCTATCATCTTTTGCGTCCAAAGAAGACTGACCGCATGGCTGGGTCGGGCGTGAAGAACATGATCGTACCGGGCTTCTTTTACACACCCACTCCTGCCATCTCGCCCCTTTTCCGCCTGCTTCAACTCGCTTCGCAGGAACAAACACCGGTGCCTTGCATCTGTTTACAGCAGCTTTTCCATGACTTGTTTTTTTATTTATTGTCGTTTTTTTTCTTTTCATATCTTTCTTGTCTGTCTCTTTTTTCTCTTTTACTTGCTTTATCTTTATGAAAATAATATATAGCATACGCGCGTCACGCACCATCACCACGATAATTCCAGTAAGCAGTTTAAATCAATATTCTACGTTGTGGCTTTGGTGCCAAGCGCGCACCTCATTTCGTTTCTTGTTCACCAAATGCTGACAAACACTGTACTTTGGCTGTATATATCTTTAGCTCTTTCTTTCTGGCTTCCCCTACGCTGTTGGTTCTTCCGCATAATCTAGACATGCGGGTAATTTGAGGACGGGAGAAAATATCATTTGGCTTCACACCATAGCGCCACTACTTGATCTTTTGTGTTTCAATGGCGTTTGTATTTTTGACAGCTCATCACTCTTCAGTTTCCTTCCACTTTGGTGCACGACGGTGCCAAACTTTAGAGCCTCGCCCTCTTTTTCTCTTTTAAAGACGTTAGTCTTTCTTGGGGACCTTCAACGCAAAAAGTTTGGTCTGTCTGTCTGTACACTTATCTGTTTATCCGCCCTTAACGGTACCTTAAAAGGCACCAGACGATGCCCCAAACGGCCGGCCCCATCCGCAGCGCCCACCAATATTGCTCAAGCATCAGCGTTCATACTTGTGCGATTGTCAAATGAAAATCAATTATTGCACATATCTGAGGCACTATAACCACACGTTAATATTCTGTATGTGTGTCTTTTACTAGAAAAGGCATACATAAGTAATTTTAAGGACCATAGCATTTAATGCTGCGCTGACCATGCAATGCTTCCACGAATAGGCAAGTGTTTCCGATGCTTTGTTAAGACGACACGGTGGTGGCACCTGCCCGTCGCCTCGCGTTCTACATCTTATCACCTCCGAGAGAGGCGTGCATGCCGCGCGCTTCGTAGGGAGCCTACATACGCCGCGCGGCGCGGCGTATGTAGGCTCCCTAGCGCTTCGTTTTCTAAGATGACTGCCAGATAGCACTCATGCCTCACGTGTGACGTGACTTGATGCGCTCGTTCGCCTCCGTTGCACGCTCGAGGCATCTAACGCAGCGCCTCCAGAATACCATTGACCGATTTTCTTGCGCAGAACATCAAATAAACGTTTTGTTCTCTCTCTCCAGACGCAAGACTATCGTCTTTCGACGACATTAGCAGTGTAACATGCAGATACGAGGCCTTTTTTTTCTTTTTTGTCTAATTCACCCATGATGGCGAGACATAAAAGCTGAATTGTTTGTGTTACGTTTTCGTTCCTTCTGCGTTTCTTAATTACTAGGCTAGGAGATACCATTGCACCATCCACACAGCATGCCATAATCAACACTACAGGCGCAACTCCCCTTAGCCTCCGTCACACACGCACTCACTCATCGGCATAACGACCGGCGGCACGCCTGCACCAGGCACACACTGCTCCTCCGCGAACGAATGAACGCCGCCACTAATGGGGAGGATGGCTGCGAGGCGACACGATGTATAACTGCCGCTGTGGCCACAGCTATAGACGAGCGTCGCATCTCGTCGTTGTCGTATGCTGGACCGTTGTCTGCCCTCCTACGTCTCGTATTCATCCCCCGTGGTGCTTATCGCTTATGATTCGGCCCTATCTGACTTCCCGAATGCTTATTGTTGCCCTCGCCAAACTAGTTCGCAAGCAGACTGTTACACCCTCGGTATTTGGGTAACAGCGCAAACTTCGACGGTCAACCCTTATCGACGTCCCTGTCTTGATGGCCCTCTCCTCGTAGGAAGCGTGCAATGTATAGCTCGGGTTCTGTGCGCAATGCACGTATTACAGGCTTGTGGAAATGACCAGAGGTCATACTGCACTGTAACCAATGTTCTATCAGTTTAATGAGATACGTGGTCCAGTCCACTTTTTGCAATTACCCGAGACATCGGGCTCTCGACTTTCTGCTTTGATCGCCATTATCGTGAAAAATTTTTTTGCAGCGCCACACGGCGAGTAAGAGCAGACGCCATAATTGCGCTAATCAAGAAATGGATGGTGACACACCTGTATACGTATTTGCGAAGCACTAGCTCATGTGAGGTCTTGTTTCTTTTTTTAAAGACGACAGTTTTTCTTGGGGACTTTCGACGCCAAAAATTTGGTCTGTCTGTCTGTCTATCTGGCTGTACGTATGTCTGTTTGTCCGCTTATAAAGATCCCCTTAATGGCACCAAACGACACCTCCAACGGCCAACCCCATCCACAGCGCCCGCCAATATTGCTCCATTTTCAGCGTTCATACTTGTGCGATTGTCAATTAAAAAAGCAATTATTGCACATATCTGAGGCACCATAACAACACGTCGACGTTTTGTATGTTTGCCTTTATACTAGAGAAGGCACACACAAGTAATTCTAAGGACGATAGCGCTTATCACGCTATGCTGACAGTGCAACGTGATGCTCAAAAGGGCAAGTGTTTCCAATGTTTTGCTAAGATGACATGGTGGTGGCACTTTCCCTCGCTTTGCATTCTACTCCTTATGGCCTCCGAGACAGGCGCGCATTTTACTCCGCGGGCGCGCACTGCCTTCCTTCGTTTTCGAAGATAATTGCCAGATAGCGCTCATGTTTAACGTTCCTCGATGCCATGCTCGATGCGCTCGTTCACCTTCGCTGAACGAATCGAGACTCTCTAACGCAGCCCTTCCAGAATACAAATCACCAATTTTCTCGCGCAGGACATGAAATAGACGTTTTGTTCACTCTCTCCACCCGAAATATATCGTCTTTGACGAAATTTGCAGTGAAACATGTAGATATGGGGCCAATTTTTTTCTGACTAATATGTCTCGTCTCCTTCCAGCACTGTAGAATCACTGTTTCGAGAAATCAACACTTCTACGAAAACTCTGTAACTAAGGCTCTAGAGCTGTCTACAGCGTAGTATAATATTCGTCGTTAACGTGTAAACAAAATGAAATGGCTTATAAGTGCTTCAGTGAAGCTGAAATACCTATCTTTTGAACCACGAGACAGATTTTGATTAAGCAGATATGATCTTTCGCAGCCTTTTTCAGTCGAACTCCGAAAACCTTCTAAATGTATGAACACTCCTTTTTCATCTTCCTCAATCGCCGTTTTTGCCACCGCAATCTGCCACATCCAGCTAACATTTGCCAAAAGAATAGAGATCTGCGGCTAGCCGCAAACGCAAGTTTACGCCTGAAGCAAGTGAGTGATCCTTAAATGTGAAGCGCTTCGTTTCGTACTGCAAGCAATTTTAGTGTCTGTCTACGTATCTATTTATCTGTCTATCTATCTAGCCGCTTACGTCTGGGCGCTCTTGTAATCACCCCGTCCACTTAGGGTAACCAAAATTAGTATGGGAGGTAGGATGGCTTGACGTATGCGACTTGCTGGTCATGATATGAATAATTTCACGATCCTATCGAGTACGTCTTCAAACACATTCCTCCAGACAGTGGCTAATACCCGCAAGCACGTATGTGCCACACGTGGGCAGGTATGTGCCGCAGGTAATTGACATTGACCGAAACAGCGAGAACACACATGGATAATTTTAACGCGTGAGCGATAGAGAAAAAGCTCACACATATTTTGTTGACTAATGAAAAAATGTCAGGGTCCCAGCAGGAATCGAACCCGAGCATTCGGAGTAGTAAGCAAGTATTCTACCGCAGAGCCACACCAGGTCTCGCAACTGATTTCCAAATAGACCATAATGTTCGTGAATAATCAATTGTGGGTGTACTGACAGCTATCCAATTTTATAAACATTACATATCTACTCCTACGATACAGCCGTCACGTCGGATTAAGAACAACCGTTGTTAAGCGCAGTGCATTGAATCTGATTGACAGTTTATATAAACTAAGGAACAGCACCAACAGACACTTATATTTTTAACTCGAGAGCGTTAAGGTAAGTCGGTGCATCTCCATGACGACGAGTGGGCGAAGTTGTAGGTCCTAAGCTCTTTATAGTTTACTTTGAAGTCACCGACAAGTATGAATGACGGACAGATGGACGTATACACTGAAGGATGGACAAGCGGACGCACGGATGAATGGATGGACGGACGCATGGATGCAGGGATAGACGTACGCATGGACGGATGGACGAATAGAACGATGCACGGACGGACGGTGAAACGGATGGCGTGAGTGATAATGCATTGTACTGTCGTATCGTTGATTACACGTAAGTTGGTTGTTTACGCATATATTTTCATTTTTATTGTGCAGGTGTTCACTTTTGATCAGGGCTATGTGGGGCGTTATAGACGCCCACTGAGTCCATGGTAAGGAGCGTCGCCCCTAAGAACTGCCATCGGCTGCGTTGAGCCAACGATCGCATAGAATAAATATCTACCAGCAAGAATCAAACCCCAGCATTCTGCGTAGTAATCAAGTATTCTACCACAGAGCCCCGCTAAGTCTCGGAACTGCTTTTGAATCTCACTTTTACGTACGTGAAAGGTCAATTGTGCTTATAGTGCTTGATATCTAATGCTATAAATAGTACATCCGTTACAGCCATTACGTCGGACTAACGAGAATTGTTGTGAAGCGCCATCCAGAAATGCTCATTTATCTCTAGTGTCCAGGGCCGCCATCCTCGCTGGTAGATGCACCACATATCAGCTTATTGCTTTTGGTGTTGATAATACCCATGTTGCTGTTGTCATCGCTACACAACAGTAAATATGCATCTGTTTAACAAATATCTGTGCGTACAACATTAGTACCTGTCTTCAGCGTCTCTTCGTAACGTTTCGCTCAATAAAAAAATTACAACATAGTCACCCTCACTTCGCTTGCTTCGCAAAACATTGATTCACAAGGTACGTGGGATGTGTCAAATTTGTGTCAGATTAACTCTATAATTCTCGCAGCACTGAATAAACTCGCACTGACACGTCAGTCGACCTTGTGATTCTCCCGGCTGGGGCAGTCCCTTTTTTGGAGGGTAGTGTAAAGGAAGAGGCCCGTGCACTGTGTGATGTCAGTGCACGTTAAAAAAACACCAGACGGCCAAAATTGTCGGAGAGCTCGACTACATCGCTCATAATCATATCGGGCTTATGGCACGCAAAGCCCAAGGTATTAGTATTATTATTATTCTTGCGATCTGCAAGAACAAAGCAGCTGTCGTTTCACCTCATACAGACATATCCCAGACGGAACGTGTAATCGAATTCACATGTCAACACGCACGAAAGTAGCATGAAGCATCGCAAGGACATAATCATTTATGAACGCGGCGACCATTCAATGAACCCAGAGAGACAACGAGCCGTTATTTGACCGCGCGCCCCTTACCCCTTCTTGGTCTGCGAAACTTTCCCACATCGAGGTAGAGGGCCTACCTAATTACCCTTCATTCACATTCCCTACAGCCAAACTCAAACAACTCTTCGATCGCGCTCAACGCTTGTTCACGATAACAGCGTCCCACGCTGTTTCCCTCGTGACCTCGTATAGTTCGCGCAAGTTCAGTCCCTTTCCATCGAACACTCTTCACCCACAGCTCTTGTGCACACAAGGGTGGTAATGAGGACCGGCGCGTAAACAGGGGACGAGCGCGCTCAATTTTTTTTTTCATTCCCGGAAGAAGGAAATAGGTGAGTGGACCGAGCTTGCTGAAAGAAATAGGAAGAGTAGAGAGATGAAAAACCGGCAGGTACGCATTAAGTAGAAGAGGGCTCGACGAGACGACCACACTTTTCCGCAGCGCCTTACTGCGCAAAAAAGCAGAAGCGAGCATCGCGTTTTCATCCGAGTGCCAGAATGCAACGCCGCCTGAAACACGATGCTGCGCACGCGCGCAGATATATGTCTTCATTGCACCTCAAATCAGCTACAACACGAGTGCACTGAAAGGCTGTGCTGTCATTACGTGATCTGGGAGAGCATACTGCGACTTTGAAGAGTCTGGCAAAACTTCTGCTCAGTGTTGTGAGCACGATGGGCACAACTCCTTGGCATTGCAAGGCCCTACAAAAAAAATAGCAATAGGAGAACTTTGCTAGAAAAGAAAAAAAATATGCAGAGGCTCTTTATTGCGAAGTTCACGAAATAAAAGGAATGGGCAAAAGGGTTGTGTTTTTTTATATACACAACCTAGCGAATACAGGAAACAATTAAACATCGGATAGTATAGAGGACACTATTTGGAGTGCTTAACTGTAGTGCTTTCGCTATTGTATAAACAAAAAAATGAAAGTGCACGAAACTCTCTCCTTTTTCAGTCCTGCTTATCTATCTATCTATCTATCTATCTATCTATCTATCTGTCTATCTATCTATCTATCTATCTATCTATCTATCTATCTATCTATCTATCTATCTATCTCTCTATCTATCTATTTATGTACCTATCTATCTATCTATCTATCTATCTATCTATCTATCTATATATCTATCTATCTATCTATCTTATCTAATTCGAATCTTCTCATCGTATGCAAATGTAAGCGAGCAGTGTGGTAGGCAATGCACGCGCCCACTTGTCTCTAAGGAGAATTGATTAAATTTGCTACAGTGGGCACCGAAGATGGCAAAAAACACCATTATTATAAGTCCCCCATTGGCAGGAGGAGTGACGTAATGGTGACGATGAGGGAGAGTAAGGAGATGAAAAGTAAAGCGCGGCATAGCCTGGTGTATTATAGTATATAGCGAGGTGTGGGAAAGGAAGTGGGGTGAAGATGAGTGTTGTAGAGCCGTGGAGGAGGGATGTGAGGAGGGTGGTGTGTAGCATGTTATGGTGTAGACGAGTGGAAAAGACAAGCAAATTGAAGGTTGCAGACATGCAGTCAATCAGACGAAGAGTGCTAAGCCATGTCCATGTTCACCTATGTTTGGATAATACTGCATTTCATCGCCTATGCTTTGCCTCAGTTCCACTGTAGAGTGGACTCCACGATGTCTACTCAATTAAAGCGACATATGATATTTAGAAGGCAGCTTACCTGTAGGGGCGTCCATGGGACATCTTGTGTGGGGCTGTGAAACAAGTTGTAATAGCGGAAGGAACACTTAGCGAATGTAGCGAAACAAAAGGAAGAACCAACAAGTGGATAGACTCTAACGAATAATGCTCAAAACTGTTTCAGGTGCAGCACATTACTAAAGTGTAACAGGAAGTTGACGGAACACCGGAAGTGAAAGCGAAATGAAACTGAATACTGAGGATGATACCGGTACTGACCTTCTCAAGGACAATCTTCACCTGGTAGTCAAGTCAGATACCAAAAGCGGCATCACGAGTGCTAGGTGTGTATGATTAGAACAAATATTAGACGATTCACAGTACCCTGTACTGTACTCGGTGTTACCCGGAAATCGCATGAATGCAGCAACAAGTGTTGTTAAGAGAGGGAGGGAAGCACGACGTAAATGTAACATTGTGCTCAGTTTAAGTTCTACTGGTTAGGTTGCCTGCGTTTCATATTTCTATATTTTCTTTTATAAAGCTGCGACTAAGTTGTGCCTGTGCCTTGGCACTTTGATACGTATTGTCGTTGATGAAACAGTACAGAGGCAAAAAAAAACTACTCATTCTTGGGAGTTTTTGCTTTGATGATTGATGACTGACCCCGCGTCTTTCCTTGGTAGTGCTTTAGAAACCTTCTGGCCTCTAAAGCGGGAGTAGGTCGCACAAGCAGCATAAGAGTTAAAAACATAGAAGAAATAAAATAATGTACTAATGTATCGACAAAAAAGTGCAGGCAACCACTTGCCGAAAGAAATAAATCACCGAAGCCAGAGACACTTCACGGAAAATTGAAGCCATCAGTTTGAACAGAACAATGTGTTTTCAATGTTACGCGCTACGAAAAAAGAAACGAGAACGGGAGAGAAGTGGGCGGGAAGGTTCACATTTTCCACTGGAGTGTTCGTCGGTGACTTCATTGGGAACAAGGCGTAGACGATGCCACTGTTTCAAATCCAAGCCCCGGGCGAGCAGTCAAACGCGGCAGAACAAAAATGTTCGTAAGTTAAGGCTCAATGCCCATTTTAAGAATAAAATGCCAGAACTTTTACAAAAACGAATGCTGCAATGGAATGATATACGCGAAGTGGCGGTGAGAGTTATCCAGCAAACCATTGCTGGCGCCCTCTAATACTGAACCATGAACAACTAGTATACCTCATCGACTCGATCATGCTAAACGAGGCTCACATTTATTAGGCATTTATTTATTATATTTTGATTTTCCAGCAACATGTGAGCTTGTGCGAAGCTGCTCGAAACAATGGGACATCTAAGAGTCACTTCGAAAGGTGAAGCTACAATGACACCTCCTTTGATGGCATATGCTGGGAAACAGCTTTAGGCAATCGGTCTAGGAAGTTTTTGACTGACACTTCGTTAAAAATCAAACCACCTTCTTTTTTTCTTTTTTTCTGCAAAACGATGATTATGGACTTTATTCCCCTAACAAGTGAGTGAAAAAAAATAATGTGTTTATTTGGAGAAAACTTGGTAAATGAAGATAGGGCAGAGATGTTCACTAGACTTGGTCCACTTCACTACCCTACGCGTGAAGAGGAGAACAAGGAGATGAGCAACAAATAAAAATCATTAGCACCAATGATTCATAACTCGCATACATGATGCATTGTAGCTAGAGATGAGCCCTAAAGACTCACTAAAAATAAGTTGCGTGCTTCTTTCTTTTCAAGCATTGCAGAATAACTCGTTAGACTATTTCATTGGATTTTTACAAAGAAGACAGGTAAGCAACCAGGAAGGAAAGAAACAGGGAACAAAGAAAAACACCATAGTTTGAGGCATATGAGCAGTGGCGCTTTATATGAGCAGCAACATGCTGTCTGGCACAAAATAGCACCAACACTGCAAAACGGCACCTACGTAGTTAATATATTGCAAATAAAACGCTCTAAGTTAGCGGCCCTTTCTCAACCAAGTAACAGTTTGTCGGTTTCATTGATAAGGCTTGTGGTCACTTTACCTACATCCAGTGTGTTGCAACGCATACTGAGTGCAAATACACAAGTGTAAATAACAAGCGCCCGCTGGCTAATTACTAACTTACCCATATAAGATATCGGAAAAAAACAAGTACTCTAAAGACGCTGAACCACCTGCCGTACCTGCACACGCCTGAAGCGTTTAAAGCAGAAAGCCACTGTTAACACGACACACAGTCTGCATTACAGCGCAACTTAAATTGATCTGCCTACATCGATGCAACTCTTCATAGCCGCATTTAGCGCCAGCAGCCCGACTTTTCTCCAAATTTCTCCTGGGATGCGGCCAAGAAATACACGTGATCCGTTTTTTTTTTTCTATCGTTACACATTCGCACAATGTCTATGTCGAGCTTGTATGTACACAAAAAATGAAGTTGTGATGAAGACAGCGGGTTATCAAAGAATCGTCATTCCTTCTCTCTTTCTCTCTTTCTGTGGTTTCTCGCGTCATGTCGGTTGCCGAACAAAAAAATAGAAAACCGGCAGTGAGGCGAAGGCTTCGGAGAAAAGGATATGTTTAAAGAGATGTGCGACGTGTCTTCCGCCACAAAATTAAAGGAAAATGAGCCCTCTCCCCCCCTACTAAAGAAAACGAAAACAATGAAGAAGCAGGAAAAGAAAATGTATCCCACCAAAAGTGGGCTGGAAGCACTTGCAGTTTTCGTGACAATTGCAAATGACACCCCGCTCTCGGTTCTCTTACCACGCCCTGTACCTGCCTGCACTTTCTTTCTAGCTTTGCGTATGCGTCCCCAGACCGTTTCTTCCTGTCCAATCGTTCTTTTATTTTTCTGCTTTATTTTTTCTAGAAAGCTGTTTGTCCAAGTTTCCTTTCTTCTTTCTCACACTCCACTTTACACCCTTTCACGTCTTTTTGAGCTTCTCTGGAGGCATCACCCAAGTGCGAACTTCCCAGCAGGATTAACGCGCAAAAAGGAGTGCGGTGAAAATACATGCATGCAGGTCCGGCGCAAAGCTCGCCACCACGCACAGGTTTCCTCCTCCTTTCTGCTTTTTCTCCTTTCCTTTGTTACCCCTCGCTTTTCCCTTGTGTATCGCCTTCTTCCCTTTCTTCAGTGGTCGTGCCTCTCTCCCACCAGCTATTGAGAGTTACCGGTGTCTCCCAATCAAAGCGTCGTTTCGGGCCGTGTCATTCGAATCTCCTTTGTGCCAGCAGCTACCAGAGGGTAATGACCAGCGCTCTCATTCCTGCTTCCTTGACTCACCTCTTCGTCCCCTCCTTCCTCCTACTAATTTGTACCCTTTTTTTGTCGTAAATTGCTACTCAATCTCTCTTTCTAGCTTTCATCTACATGTTCACAAGTACAGGTAATATTATCCTACGCGAACATTCATCTCGTGACAAATCTTGGCCTCTTCTTTTGTGTGTGCCAGTGCCTACATCTTTATACGCATGGTGCGGTACCGTATTTGCAAGCAATCGAAGTAAACTCGCACGACAGAAACTACGACTTTAACTACAATGAAGACAGATATACGGTGTGTTCGCGCCCATTTCACCGTGGTCTTTAGCAACTTGAGAAGGCGCGTTTTTACCCTTCCTCCTTAAAGCTCTTTTTTCTCCCTCTTCTTGCTCATTCTTTCCCTTTCACGTTTTCAGTTTGGGGTATGACATCGATATTCTTAGCAAGCATGCGCGCCTAGTCACCACCATACACGCACTTTTATTACCTTCTAAAACACCGCGTTCTTCTAAAAATTTGCGATGGTCTTCCCCTACTAGGTAAGCTTGCAACAGTTCTTGTAGTGCATTTTTTCTGAAGTCTTGTGTAATGCCAAGTGTGTGTGAGAAAATCATTGTGCGCTCTGGCATTTACTGCAAAGTACAGTGTGTCAGCATGTGGAAGCAGCAGACGTTTGCGCATAGGATTGGTCTACTACCAAGTCTAAGCTGTTGCACCATCTGTTTTAGATCTAAGCTCTTTGATGCAAATTCCTTCATGGAGCTGTGTCCCCGTTTTCATTGCTGTTAGCACCAGCGTCTTTGGCGTAACCAATAAACATGAAAAAAAAACAAAAAAGTCAAAACTACCTAGAGTCAAATGAGGTTTGAAACCGGGCACTGTGCAAGATCCTCGAGTAATCTACTAGAGATTGATGCTGGTGCTTGAAAAAATAATTCCAAAACGACTTTACTTAGGCGTCATCTTGGTCAAGCAATCACATTGACCAGTAGAACGGTAAAATAACAACCAGTTATCGCACAGTGCTAATTGCACAACGAGTGTGTAATTTAGGGATTCCCGCCGACTGCAAAATGATCAGGCATAATTTCTCATCTTCATCAGCCACATGCCGCACAAGCAGAATGCACATAACACCTTATAGATGTGTGTCGAGTACCTCGCTTATTCACTACAAATAATTTCGTTGTCGCTATTGTCATACTTTGAAAAAATCATGATTTATGGCGCAGTCTATACCATGCGGAAAGAAAAACATCAAGCACAGTTGGTTTGCCCCAACACGGAGCTGCGGTCAGAATTTGCACTAGGCAGTATCCTAATCGACGTTTCATTTTAAATGCCTTAGCGTTTGTGTGTCTATTCAATAATTATTGTGCTGCCCTTCGTTGAACTTCTATACAAAGCCGCAACCATAGATGTTCCTAAAATAACGTATTTGTCGCTCGGGTGTCACATAGAAATTAGTCAAAAGAGATCCTGCATTCCTTCGCACTTTTGTAAATCAAACTTTTCTGCAAACAAATCATTAGTGTGGTGAAACATCTTCGTTGTCAGTTTGGATGTTCATTGAATGATTGATTTGTGGGGTTTAACGTCCCGAAACCACCATATGATTACGAGAGACGCCGTAGTGGAGGGCTCCGGAAATTTTGACCACCTGGGGTTCTTTAACGTGCACCTAAATCTGAGCACACGAACCTACGACATTTCCGCCTCCATCAGAAATGCAGCCGCCGCAGCCGGGATTTGAACCCGCGACCTGCGGGTCAGCAGCCGAGTACCTTAGCCACTAGACCACCGCGGCGGGGCAGGATGTTCATTGAGGTTGCCAGCCACAAAGTGCATTTCCTGCAAGTAGGACGAGACGTACGATATGCGTTACGCACGGAACATTGAACACTCAATGACGCGGAAATCGCAACCTCCTTTCAGCTTCTACTCCGCATCTGGCTACACGAAGCGAGGACCTAAACGAGCGCGTCCCTAAGTTAAGCCACCACCTCTCGCAATACTCTAATCACGAACGGCGAAACCGTGCCGCAAAAGCGTTGGCTGAAGGAGGGAAAAATAAAGTGAAAAGTAAATATCTTCTCGAAAGCCTTATTGATATATCGATCGCAAGTTCGCCTGCGAAGCTGTGTTTGCGTAGGGTGGTTGACCACCGTCTTCGCGCGGCTTGCCGAGCGTGGCAATTGTCGAGCCGATGTTTACTCAACGCCTTACTTGACTTTTTGTTTGTTTTTTTGTTTTTGAAGGCACTACGCTTTAGGAAGAAATCTCAATATGGCCATCATTTAACTTCGCGTCCGAAGAGTGCTAAAAAGAAAATAAACGCACAGGCAACTGTCTCGTTCTTCTATATACATACGTTTTGAAATTTCAAGTTCCTTTCCTTCATTATTCAGTGGTTGTCGCAGTTATGCCGTGCTTCTAGCCTCCGAATGTACCATGTAACGCGTTGCTCATCACGTCATCTATCTTTCTCCTAAATCTCTCGCTTCTTTTTTACTGTGTCAGCAAAATATATAATATTGACAATATTCATCGGAAGCCTAACAGAATATTTAACTTGATTTAACTGAAAAATCTAACTGAAATATGGCTATAAAGTTCGACAAGACATTAGCACTTGTTTGAACGTAAACTTCTACAGCACTCCACCAAAGTGTTCATCAAAGCTCAGCACATCAAGAAAAAGTTCCACAACAGAAGCAAGCTTTCGCCTTGAGATTCTTAGAAAGCGCTAAGCATCCACCGAATTTTTCAAGTATCTTCAAGTGCGCAGTGATTCATTAATTAGAAGTGTGATTCTTAAGACAACACAAGTTCACACTCGTCTGGAAGCTCGCTGTGTAAATGCTGCATGACTATCTGTCCCGCATGAATGGTGCCTGAAACAAACACCTGGAGCAAAATGTTCACTAAACTTTCACGTACATGTGCTACCTCTGTAAGCGGGAGGTGTACCTTCCGAACATTGCGTGTCATTATGAGGAACTTGCACGTAGATTACAGGGCTAACTCTATTCAAAACAATGCCTCGTCCTGCAAGCTTGTCGCGAGAAACAACACAAATATAGAGCAAAGCTAGTTCAAAATATGGTTACAGAATACATGTAACTGTAAATAAAAAGATACGCAGTAAAGAAGAATGAGACGGCAAATATTACAAACAGCACCTCGTCAGCAATGAGTGCATTTTTCCGTGAGTAGCTGTGGTTTGACAGACCACTGTGAATGTAAGGCATCAAATGCCGAAAGTGAGTACACAGTGTGTATTTAGAAGAAATTGGGTAACGATTTGAGGCACCTTCGACCGTCTATAGAGCCGAGCTTCTGTTGGCCTGCTACTGCACATGTTAACGTCCAAAGCCTTCGCCATTACTCAGGTCGGAGAGAAGAGCATGGCATCGTATCTCTTTGAGCTCCTAGGCTTACGTATCCTGAATAACTTTGGCTAAAGGTGTTTAACTTTCCTTTATACTTTTTATTCCGTCATTCACAAACGCAATTAAGGTAAACGTCTGCGAAAACTTTTACTGGTAATGTGTAAGCGTTCGCTACTCACAGATGGCAGAAAAGGGGGGGAGAAAAAATTTTGATCGCAGTTTAGAAAAAGTGTTACAGAATGTGCATAAAATTAAGCTTTAAACTAACGCTATATTAACGAAGAGAACGATGATGAAGGAGCTTACTCTAGAAATTAAATTCGATAAACCATGAAATATCCGCTCGGTGATCATACAAAGACGTGGCACGGGAACGGCTGAACATTTAATAATGTTTTGTAAAGGACTCCACTCTATAGTCCAAAGTATTGGCGCAGAAGTTTTCAAAGTATTGGTTTTTACGAACAGTGAAGGCAAAGTAGACTTTAAATTGGTAGAAATAACCAGGACGAGGCTAACTGATTGGTGGCTGCAATCAAGGGCGCAAGTAAAATTCAATCCTCGACACATAGTGATAGTACTTAACCTAAAGGTTAGGTGGCGTTAGTCGCCACACGATATAAAGGGCGCAGCCGGATCGATTCATCCATCCATCCCCATACGTCCATTCAGTTATCCGTCCG
>WOVY01015216.1:0-17717 GCA_013436015.1 Rhipicephalus annulatus
GCTGTCCCCCATTTTTTATCGCATCTCAATCTTTCTTCCTCGATACTGGACTCTTTCATGCCAATGTTATAGCGGGGCTTTGCTTAGCGCATCTAGTGTAGATACGTGCCTCATACTGATATTGTTTTTCGCAATGCGGCTAATGCTTGTATGAGTATAAATCATGCGTTAACATATCAACCCCTCGTTTATATGCAATTTGCGCATGCAAGTGGGGGCGCGACTGTGCATCTAAATGATTTTATCGCGTGTTTGCAGTTCTTACTACTTGTATATGTATTTCCTGCTTGCTGCTTAATAAAACAAAAAAGGCTTGGCTGTTTACACAAGGTACGCCCCTATTACGTTATTGAACGCGCCTTTCTTCGGTATCATATTGTTACGGGGATCGCAAACACACGGAAGAGAGAAATGAGCGTATTTCCTATATTTACATGTAAAAGTGACGCTTCAGAGCTGCCAGTCTCTCGCGCGGCGAGTCCCTTTTCTTTTTCATCGATCTGTTGTCCACGACGGTAAGGCCATGCCCACTGCCTCGTAACATCACCCCCGGCGAACAAAGCGCCGTCACGGCGCCCCTAAGTCAATCAGTGACTGGCAGTATAGTAGGGCTTTAGGCGCGACACCTGACCAACATGAACAGTAGATGGTGTTGCAGAGGATGAGTGCGGTTGAACGGGAGTGATGAGGTAGTCGACGTCGGTGACCTTGCGGAGAACTTTGTAGGGTCCTGTGTATCGTGGGAGGAGCTTCTCGCACAAACCTTCACGTCGATACGGCGTCCAGAGTAGGACAAGAGAGTCATCAGGGTAGTCAACACGTCGCGGTGCGAGTCATCGTAGCGGACTTTTTGTGCGGCGCGGCCTGAGATCACTGAGCCTAGTGTGCGCGATTTGGCGAGCGACGCGGGCTCGAGAAGCAGCGTCCTGCGCATACACCGTTGGTTGGATAGTAGCAGAAGGAAGGAGTGTGTCGAATGGCAACGCAGGGTTGCAGCCGTACAAAAGAAAGAATGGAGAGTAGCCGGCGGTGTCATGTCTTGAGGAATTGTATGCAAATGTAACGTAGGGGAGCATTGCGTCCCAGTCACGGTGGTCAGCAGAGACGTACATAGACAACATTCTGTAAGAGTTCGGTTGAGACGCTCCGTGAGACCGTTAGTCTGGGATGGTAGGCAGTAGTAAGGTGATGTTCGGGTAGAGCAGCTCCGGAGGATTTCGTCGATAACTTTTGCGAGGAAGCAGCGGCCCCGATCCGTCAAAAGCTGGGCGCGGAGCTCCATGCCGCAGAATGACGTCATTTAGGAGAAAGTCTGCGATCTGTCTGTAGCGCAGCTAGTTGGCAAGGCACGAGTTATCGCGTATCTGGTCGCATAGTCGGTTGCGACAGCGATCCACTTGTTGCCTGATACGGACGTCGGGAAAGGTCCGAGCAAGTCGAGGCCGATGCGGAAAAATGGTTCCGGGGGAATGTCGATAGGTTGGAGCAGGCCAGCCGGACGGAGAGCAGGACGTTTCCGACGCTGGCAGCGCTCGCAAGCAGCGACATAACGGCGCACAAATTTATACATGCCAGGCCAAAGAACCGTTGCCGCACGCGGTGATAGGTGCGTGAAAAACCCAGGTGTCCCGCCGTCGGTGCGTCATGCAGATGTTGAAGAATATTGCACGCAGGTGTCGGGGAATAACTAACAAATATTCCGGGCCATCAGACTTCATGTTGCGACGATACAGAATGTCGTTGCGAAGGACATATTGACGGAGCGAAGGGTCGGAATGTCCTGAGATACTCGCTGAATGACCTTCTTGAGGGTTGCGTCCCGGCGCTGCTCTGTGCCGATGTCGTGCAAATCAGATATGGCGAGCACACAAGAATCGCCTTCATGGACAGCGAGGCTAGCAGGGTCCACTGGATAACGCGAGAGACAATCAGCATCTTGGTGCAACCTGCCCAGACTTATAAATTACGTCGAAGTTATACTCCTGGAGACGTAGAGCCCCAGCGACCTAGGCGACCAGTTGGGTCCTTGAGCGACGACAGCCAACACAGAGCGTGGTGGTCCGTAATAACTGAAAACTCCCGGCCATACAAGTAGGGGCGAAATTTCGCTACAGCCCAGACCAACGCACACTCGCGCTCTGTTATCGAATAGTTTCGCTCAGATGTGGAGAGAAGGCGGCTGGCATACGCAATAACACGCGTTTGGCCTCCCTGGTGTTGAGCGAGGACGGCGCCGATTCCGTGAGCACTGGCGTCTGTGCGTACTTCAGTCGTCGCAGACGGGTCAAAGTGAGCCAGTATTGGTGGTGAAATGAGCAGGTCGATCAGCGTGAAAACGCAGCTGCTTGGTCTTGGCCCCACGAGAAGGGCAACGTTCTCTTTTTGAGAAGATCAGTTAGTGGTCGTGCAATTGTAGCGAAATCGCGTATATAAAGCGGCGGAAGTACGAGCATAAGCCCACAAAACTCCGAACATCTTTGGTTGAAGAAGGCAGAGGGAATTCTTGACAGCGCTAACCTTGTCAGGGTCAGGCAGGTGGACGCCAGCAGCACTTACAAGATGACCAGGATCGTGATTTGTTTGTCGGCCGAAATTGCACTTTTTCGAGTTCAGCTGGAGTCCTGCTCGACGAAAAACGGCTAAAATGGTCGACAAACGAGTTAAGTGAGTTTCAAATGTGGGGGAAAAACAAAATCACATCGTCGAGGTAGCAAAGACAGATGGACCATTTATAACCACGAAGAAGAGAGTCCATCATGCGTTCGAACGTTGCCGGGGCGTTGCACAGCCCAAAAGGCATAACCTTGAACTGATAAAGGCCGTCCGTGTGATGAAGGCAGTCTTTTCTCGGTCTAAGTCGTCGACAGAAATTTGCCAGTAGCCCGAACGCAGATCAATAGATGAGAAGTATCGCGCGCCATGAAGGCAATCAAGGGCGTCGTCGATTCGTGGCAGCGGATATACGTCTTTGCGGGTTATCTTGTTCAAGGCACGGTAGTCAACGCAAAATCTCCAGCTGCCATCCTTCTTTTTCAAAAAACAACACGGGTGACGCCCATGGACTTGAAGAGGCCTCTATGACTCCTTTGGAGAGCATTTTCTCGACTTCTCGTTGTATGACCTGGCGTTCGGACTGGGAAACACGATACGGTCGCCGTCTAAGAGGATTAGCATCGCCGGTATGTATTTGATGACGCACGAAGGACGTTTGACCTAAAGGGCGGTCATCGAAGTCGAAAATATCTCGGTAGGTAGTCAGAACGTGGTGGAGTTGCGCCAACTGACAGGGCAGAAGATCAGGGGCGATCATCATCGTGATTTCGTCGTCGCTAGGTGCGTTGCTCGGCTGGCTGCAGTAGGGGACGAGCAGTCTTCAGGGTCCAATGCCACGATGCTACATGCATCAAGTGGGGAAACGTGGGCTAACGAAATGCCTTGCGGGAGAACTTGGGTCGAACTACTGAAGTTAAGGAGCGGAAGCTGAACGTAGTTGTCCACAATAGTCACGATTGTATGCGGCACAGCAACACTTCGAGCCAAGCCAAAGCACATCCACCAATGGAGACACTATGTAGTCCCGTCAGGAAGAGCTGGTGATATCGTTAAGGCAACACACACGTGGTGGCTTGCGGTGACAGCCGAACATAATCAACAGCGCACAAGCGGTGTGACGGTGAGGACGGCACAGGTCCAAGTCGAGGCAGTTCAAGTTGAAGAACGCCGGTTGCACAGTCGATGAGAGCAGCATGGGTGGACAAGAATCTAAACCAAGAATTAGGTCATTTGGGCACTGCTCAATAACTGCAAAGAGAACAGATGTGGGGTGATCGGCGATAGTGATGCGTGCTGTGCACATTCCTGTGATGGCAAGACTTCTTCCGTCGGCGACACGAATAATGCCAAGAGCAGCCGGTGTGAGCACTTTCTTCAGCGACGTCGGCGGAAGTCGGGCACTCATCACAGAAATATGCGCCCCAGTGTCAACAAGTGCAGAAACAGTCAGGCCGTCAACGTCGACGTCGATCAAATTTCGTCGTTCGGCAGTACAAGGAGAGGATTTGAGGTCGGTATCGAGGATGCAGCTTCACCTCAAGAGCTGCACCGCTTAGTTTCCCTGGTGAGAATTGAGCGGGGAGGTCGGGCGTCGTTCGTAGAGGAGAAGGGGACGACGGGCGACGTGTCCGGCGGCGAACGAGACTGGTGACGTCGAGGCGACGGTGAGAGGCGCTGTGCTGCGTATCAGGGGCATCGCAGGCGTAGGAATCGACGGGCAGAGGCCGGCGGTAGTTGTCGGCGATCGCTCAGGAGGCTGGAAACGACGGTAGCTATCGGTGCGGCGAGCAGTGTTATACTGGTTTCGGGACGAAGACCAATGGTTTGTGGCAATACCGTGCGACGTGACCTATGCGGCGGCAGTTAAAGCAGATCGGCCGATCATCCGCAGTTCTCCATTCGGCCGGATTGCGAGAGCGTGGATAAGACCTTTCTTGGGGTGGTGACCTGGGGCGAGGCGGCGACCTTGAACGGAAGCCAATTGGTCGGACTGAGCAACGGCGCAGACATCGAAGCCAAATTGCTCAGTTCTTCCCGCACAATCGACTGTACCAAGCAAACCTGAGGTACTTGCAAATCGACGTGGCCGTTGGCGGGAAGAGTAGGTGTAATTGCTTCGATTTCCCGCCGGACAATTCGCGTAATTTCAGACGCTGGTGAAGACTGCCGATGAGAGGACAGTCCATCTTCGCAGGAGGACGTCGCTGCGGTGTTCGGCAGTCGAGTAAATGATCTTGAAATCCGCCTGCTTTTGGCCAGTTCAAAACGCCGGCATTCCTCAATAATTTCGTCGACGGTCGCACAGTTCCGGCACATTAGCAGGTTGAACGCGTCGTCCGCTATGCCCTTGAGGACGTGGCAACCTTGTCAGACTCCGACATGTCGTTGTCAACTTTACGACATAGAGCCAGCACGTCCTGTATATATGAAAATACGGCTCTGTGGACGTCTGAGCACGTATAGACAACTCCTTCTTTGCAGCCGCCTTTCGACCGATGGGCTTCCCAAATAAGTCGCGAAGCTTTTCCTTGAAGGTGTCCCAACTGCCGATCTCCTCCTCATGTTCTCGTACCAGACTTTGGCCGTGCCTTTCAGTAAAACAGCACATTGGCCAGCATAAGAGTCGGATCATACCGGTTGAGAGCACTGGTGCGTTCGTAGTCGGCTATCCAGTCGTCGACATCAACTTCGTCCGTACCGCAGAACGTTCCAGGATGCTTCGATGCGTCAGCACGTACGTGGGTGGGGGTGGGGCCAGTGGAGGCGTTGCCGTGGATGGTGCGGGCGTCGCCGAGGCCGATGGAGAGGTGGCCGTGGGATCAGTCCCGTGTTCCATCACGGAAACTCCGATTTGACGACCACTGCGGAGCTCCGTTGTATGGCGCTTCTTTACCCAGCACCTCCACCAATTTGTTACGGGGATCGCAAACACACGGAAGAGAGAAATGAGCGTATTTCCTATATTTACATGTAAAAGTGACGCTTCAGAGCTGCCAGTCTCTCGCGCGGCGAGTCCACTTCTTTTTCAATTCTGTATTCGATCTGTTGTCCACGACGGTAGAGAGCCATGCCCACTGCCTCGTAACAATATTGTTCTGTCCCGTGTCGACTCTGTTATGCTGCTAAGCACGGAATTGTGGGTCAGATGTCATACTACAGAATTCACATTGTGTGATGGGCATTCGGTGCAAAAATTCATTCCAAGCAAATAATTGATTGATTTGTGGGGTTCAACGTCCCAAAACCACCATATGATTGAGAGACGCCGTAGTGGAGGGCTCCGGAATTTTGACCACCTGGGGTTCTTTAACGTGCACCCAAATCTGAGCACACGGGCCTACAACATTTCTGCCTCCATCGGAAATGCAGCCGCCGCAGCCGGGATTCGATCCAAGCAAATGAATTTCACGCGTATGTGAATTCCAGCATGTCATTACAATTATTCTTTGGCAGTTTCTCAATGATTTCCGGAGAAATTTGCAGCGTTACCTAACTATTTGCCTTGTCAAGTATGAATCGGTTCAGGCAAATTCATCTACTGCTGGTAGTACAGCCCCCCCCCCCCCATCTCTACTACTACCACTACTGCCACTACATGTACTACCACTTGATACAACTATTCCTCCCTATTACCTCGTCCTACTTGTTCTATTACTACTACTACTACTAATACTACTCCTACCAGGGCTGTAGCCTGGAGGTGGCACCCCAAACCGTGCCGTGCCCCCCCCCCCCCGAAATGTTTTTCGCTATAGCAGATTGCGAAAAACACCATTTCAAAAGGGTGACCCCCCCCCAAAAAAAATTTCTGGCTACGCCCTAGACTACAAACTACTACTACTACTACTACTACTACTACTACTACTACTACTACTACTACTACTAATACTAATAATAATAATAATAATAATAATAAATAATAATAATAATAATATAATAATATAATAATAATAATAATAATAATGAACAGCTATACTCTTTTTTACTACAACCACTACGCTCTGCTACCACTACTATACACTACTGCTATCATTACAGATCTACTACTACTGCAACTACTATACTGCAATACTACTCACTCACTGCTACTACAACTTCTTACTGCTACTACGACGAAAATATTCGCAAGCCTGTCTGCCAGCCTTCGTATAGCGATTATTCTACGCCAACGTCGTGGTCCAGTGACGGCTTCGGAGCTCCCGAACAGGCTGAATCGCTAAACCACGTCGCAGCCGTACAAATTCACGGCTGACCTACAACGTGAAGTCCATATATAACATGGCGCAAGAAGCAGGCATCAGGAATTACTGAAGCCACAAGGCTATGGTGTGCGCTGATTTTGTACACTTAAATAGAAATACAAAAACCAGAGGAAAATACTAAAAACCAGGTGAGGAGCATATTGTTAAACTGATTGTTTTTTTTCCCGCAAATTACTGCGCTTAATCACCAAACCTCTGGAAAGACAATGCGTTTTTTTATTGCGACAGACTTGCCTTTAAGGCTAATTTTTTTTTGCGTGTATGTGTATTAAAGGTGCGCCGTCAGGCCAGTGTTGTGTATGAAGTGAAGTAGTGTCTTGTGGAATGTGTTGTCAATATATCCAGCGGTTGTAACTGCTTGTGTCGCTGTAGCGAAGGCCGGCTTGAAGGAGGTGACGGGAGCGTTGACTTGTCTATATAAGTGGTGGGCATGTTGCTTGCATCATTGGAGTGGTACAATGTAGACACGTATGAAGGCTTGCGTTTGTCTTTTTCGGACATTGGAAAGACGTGGAAGGGAAGAGGTCCCGAGGATTTCCGCGTGATAAGACGAAGATTTTTTGGGGTCAATGACATCTTGCAAGCTTCACACAAACAGGGGGTATTTTTCCAGAACTGAGAGCTGTGCAAGGATACATTTAAGGAAAGAAGTCACATGGTTAAGCCTAGAAGGACTCGAAGGCGAATGTAACCTTTTTTTTTCGTTCTTCCGTTGTATTGATCGGTTGAAATTGCATTCGGAACATTGTATTGGTCGACTGAGATTAAATTGGGGCATTGTATGGGGATGATTGCATTGTTCGACTGGAATTGTATTGGGGAGTTGTATTGGAATGACTGCATTGATCGACTGTAATTGTGTTGGGGGACTGTAGGGACATGATTGTATTGATCGACAATCTCCTCTCTGAGCCTTTTGCGCCTTCGTGTGTATGGCCTTGCCTCTGGGATCGGCTACACTTTTACCAAGCAATGATGATAAGTGATCACGTTAACAGGTGATGTTAGGTTGTGTGACGTCAGTGTGGCGTCCAAGATGAACGTAATTGAGTCAGCAATTTCGGTGACTGCGAAGTCACGAGGACTTCATACGTTGTCATCGCGCGATTTCTAGGATCACTCGTTTACACGCCCATGTTCCCTTTCCGAGCTTGATGAGGGATCCAAGGCTTCGTCCTATACTTCTTTCTACGGGAGTTTGTGCGTGTGGTGTATCGGTTTTTCTAGAGACATAATTTCCTCTTTCTGGAGGTAAGCTTTCCAGCTGTGGGAACCATAGCGAGAGCTGCTGTTTTTCTTCAACCAGTCCCAGGTACTTTCCCCAACGGCTTTTATGTTCCTGTTACAAACTATAGTAGAGCGAACTCCTGTCAAATGAAGATTCCCGTCTGTTTGAGTGACTTTAACACAATATAGGATCTTCAATTTAAAGTTAAAAATAAACATTATCCTTTAAAGCATGTGATTACAAGAAGCAGAACTATTTATTCAAAAGAAGATAATTCACGCCACATGTGCAAATCACTGATTTGCTACTCCCGCGTGAGAAAGGGGGATTGGGGATTGAAAGGAGGGAGAGGGAAGACAGAAAAAAGAAGTCAGTATGTTAAGATAGAACATAGGTAAAAATAAAGAGAGAAAATGGCTATAACATTTCTCGTGGTTGAATGAGGGAGTACGTTAATATTTTTTTTCGTGGTTTCAAAAACCAGCAAAAACATTTTTCTAGCTCACCCTTGCTGCCCAAGTACGTTAACAAAAGTTTCATAGCACGCCTGTGTAGCGTATGGCAGGCTAAAGGTACCAATACACAAGTCAAAACGGAAAAGTTCTTTCAGTTATCAAAGTCATGCAATGTGCATAGAGTTGCATAGATATGTGGGTTTAACGTCCCAAACCACCATATGATTATGAGACACGCCGTAGTGGAGGGCTCCGGAAATTTCGACCACCTGGGGTTCTTTAACGTGCACCCAAATCTGAGCACACGGGCCTACAACATTGCCGCCTCCATCGGAAATACAGCCACCGAAGCCGGGATACGAACCTGCGACCTGCGGATCTTCATAGAGCGCATGTGGTCGCCGTTTTGCCAATGAAGGTGACACAGCTGCTTTCGGCCTCCCAAGCAGGCGCACGTTGCTGGCTCCTCTTTCACTGATATTTGATACCGAGAATGAAGCCGCACTTTCATGTATGTTCTAAGGTGCTATCGGAAGAAGGCGGCCTCGGAAATTCTCTTAAATCAGGCTTTGCTGTAGAACATCGTTTCCGAATTCAGCCAGAGCTTTTAGGGACGCTGTCGACGTGAGATGTCGCTGCGCGCTTTGATCGATCCTCGTTAGGCCGGAGAGAAGACACGTGCTTCTTGACAGACACGCTAAGAGGTTGTTCAGCATTGCCCTCCTAGTCTGCGGAATGTGCTATGCGCTCTGCTTGAAGACTCAATGTTGCTTGCCAAGAAGCTTTTCAGCCACTTCGATTGCCGCTATCGAACACAGAAGCAGACAACTTTTTTGAAGTTGTGCTAGACAGAGTTATTTTTTCGTCTTCAGGTTGAAAAGCAATTGTCTATGGTAAAGACTAACTCTTGTTCTGTGTAGCTTAGACAAAAATTACATTTGAAATATTTGGCAACTTCACAGGGAGAAAAGTGTTTTTGCTCGCTAAGGATTTTGTTTGGAAGATTGCAAGCGTTGTACCCCAAAAAAAACATCCGGTCACCCTCATTTACGAGCTCCTAACGTTGAAACTGACAACCACGTTCTCAGCTTTTCAAGGGTAAGGAATGTCTTTTTTTTTAGTTTTCAGATATAAGGAACGATGCGTAAAGTTCAAAGAATTATCTCATAGTTTTATGTCGCGAAAAATAACATTTATTTCATATATTTCGCCAAATAAGGCGAGAAAAGTGTACCAACATCACCGGGTTTTTTTTCTAAAGCCCTTGTTCCCCACCGATGCTATTAAGGCACATTGGTGGACGCAACGGATTGTAATCAAGGGCTTGCGGTTTGAAAGGGAACGCATAAAACTGGGAGCCGTCCAGGGCCTGTGTATGTATAACCAACATGGGCTGTGTTTCAATTCTAGAACCGCCATAGGCAGTCTACGCAGACAGCTTGAAATACAGCACCAAGCCCATGTCCTATGAGAAATGGAAACACGTGTGGACCGGCTTTTACGCGACGAGCCACCTCCTCGCGTCTAGAAGAGAAAGCTAAGATAAACAATCGTAACTGTTAATTCTTAGCTCCTTTCATGTTCAAATCTAAAAAAACTGAACGTTACTCACATTGAGCGCCTGGAGAAAAGTCTGCTTGGAGTGCAGACGATAACCCGGGCAATATTCGAGCTTTTCGAAGCAGTTTGCTGAGCCGCCATCTTGTTTTGTACAGCAAAGTAGCCTGCATCGTATTTGTCTACGATGCGGTCTTCTCTAATCCATTTGCCGGCTACGTTGAGAATGGGAACCGTACTTAGGAGGGCCGCTGTCCACTAAGCTGTCTATTTAGCCGCTACGGTGAGTATTGGAACACATCCATGGAGGAAGAAAAAAAAAACGGAGGTCCCTGGTTCATTCCCGGTTTCGGCACCACTTGTAAAAAATCGAGCTTCCGGTTGACAAGAAAAAGGGGGATTATTTACAATAAACTGCAGCCCGACTCCGTGGATGCAGGTTGTAGCAGGCGAACCGAAGATCAGAACACATGTTCGTTTGGTCTTCGATCTTTTTGAAATAGAGGAATTACTGCGTCGCACGAGGTGAAGCCCACCGTGTCGGCCCAAACACGTGACGCAAACGCCAGGGCGTGCGGTAGGTTTGTTCCGTTTTGAACCTCCTGCGTGAGCTGGCCGGTCTGCGCCGAACAAGCGTGTTTCGGATAAATGAAACCGGGCTCCACATTCCAAAGCGTCGGCAGTCTCGTCGCTTGCGCGGTCTTGATGCAAGAGGTAACGTGTTGGGCCGCTACTACAGCTGGCTTCAAAACGGGTTGCCTTGCAAAAGTTGGTGGTGTTGGTGTCATGGTCCCCCTAACTTTTTTCTTCCTGCATGGTTTGTAAACAGTGCCCTTCATGATGGTAGGGGTTTTAGGTGCGAAAACCACGATACAAATGAGAGAGACCACCGTAGAGGAATGCTCAGGAAAGACACCGGTCTCCAGCTTTTCGGCTCCACGAGAATGCGACCACCGCGACCAGGATTCGATGTCGAGATGCTCAGCTCCGTAGTCGAGCGCTATAACAATTAAAACGCCGGTGCGGATGTGTATAGCCTATTAGATGCGGAGCATCTTATACTCGCGCCTTGTAGTGCGCCGTCCGCGCTGTCCGCGCCGTCCACACCGCTTCTCGAACATTCGACAGCTGACGCGCGCGCATGCGCCGTCGCGCCGTCGCCCACTCTTCCACCATCTGTGCATCCCTTCCTCCTCTACACACCGCGCGCGCTTCACTCCTCCACCATCTGTGCACCCTTCCTCCTCTACACACCCGCGTTCGACATCTACATTCTCCTGATTCTCCAGTGGACGCGCATGTGGCGTCGCGCTTCGAGAACATTCAACAGCTGACAGTGCATGCGCCGTCGTGCTGTATATATACTCAAGGTCGGCGCTCGCTCGCTCAGTTGCCGCTCGTCGGTTGGTTTGTACGGCGCGTCGACGTCCAAGGTCGCGGTGAAATGAATTCCAACGAATCCACAAACACAATGATCGACGTCCCTTCGACCAGCGCCGCCCTTTCGCATACGTGTGTACGTGTTCACTCATTTAACACCCCCTCCTACCCACGTTCCACATAGTTAACCAATTTAGCCTCGACCCAAGTAAGTCGCAATTTAACACCCCATTTCACAACCACGTTAACCAATTTAGCCATCGACCCAGTAAGTCGTAACTCACCCCCCCGTTAACAATATGCTCCGCATCCTCCTCAGTGTTCCCCCGAGGGAAGCTGCGGGCAATTTTTTTCCTTACTTCTAGCGTTCTAAATGCGGAGCACTTTAAGGGGACTTGTCGTCTTTTCTCTTTCTCTCTTTTCTTTTTTTTTTCTTCTTCTTTCTTTCTTTATATCTTTGTTTCTCTATTTATTTCTTGTTTCGTGTGCCCGTGTGCGTGTCAAGGAGGGTGGGAGGAAAGATGATCCAAAAAACTTCTTGGCCTGCTCATGAAATCAGGGTGCGTATACTTGGGCTGGTTCGAACTGCTTTCAAAAAAGAAAATTCTTTTTTTTTCTTCTGTGCGCAAAATATTTGACACTTACAACCAGTTTCATTTTCATATGGCAGGAATATACGTACAATTAGGAGGAAGAGGACATGAAACAAAGAAAAAAGAAAACACAGCGCGTCTGAAGAAAAAATCTTACATATTGATTTCACACACTTTAACTAAAAATATACCGTTATTAATTGTACAATACGGGGTACCCAGACATCTCGGTTCCTGTCAAGGCATTTTGGAATGTGGCGTTACTTTCTCTCCTCTCTTTTTTTCATCTCTTTTCCCTCCTTGTTGTATGTATATCTTCCCGTCATCTGAAATAAACGGGTTGTAAGTGTGCGTTATGTCCTATCTGACTTCTTTTCTCAAATGTTTCTGCGCACAAAACAAGGGGGGGGGGGGGGTGGAGGTTCTTTTAGGAACTGTTTATGACGACGTCAAGCTGTATCACTTATAGGTCACAAAAACAACGCCATTGAAGCATTGCTTACCAGAAAAAAAAGTCCTCGTTTTGTCTCATCACTGTTTTTTTTTAACATACGCCGATCTGTCTCCTATATTTTGTGATCTGTCTACCACATAATTGATTGATTTATTGATTGATTTGTGGGGTTTAACGTCCCAAAACCACCATTTGATTATGAGAGACGCCGTAGTGGAGGGCTCCGGATATTTTGACCACCTGGGGTTCTTTAACGTGCACCCAAATCTGAGCACAGGGGCCTACAACATTTCCGGCTCCATCGGAAATGCAGCCGCCGCTGCCGGGATTTTGAACCCGCGACCTGCGGGTCAGCAGCTGAGTACCTTAGCCACTAAACCACCGTGGGCGGGGCTACCACATATTTCGTGCCAGTGGTTAGAGAGGGCACCAGCTGCGAAAGAGCACAGTCCGACGTTGTGTATTCTATCCGCTTTACGTATAAGACACTACGCGGCTCACAGATGCGGGGGTCCTTGCTTTGATGTTGTTGTTCTATCAGTGCCGGCAAGATCAATGCTTCGCTCGTAACATGACGCGTTCGAGCGTGCCGTTAGGCAACAAAAGCAGATATTCAAGTATGCGATTAAGCAGATCTGCATCACTGATGTGTCTAGAGGAAGCACGTTCAAGCGCCACCCGAAAGTAAAGATGCTTACGCGAGTACCACGTCTCAACTCTCGTTATATATATAGTGCAGCAAATACAGAATTCTTTTTCCCCGTTATGTAGTAGTGTTCACGAATGCTCTGCTAGGGAAGAAGCGTGGGGATGATTGAATTTACATTTAAATTTATTGATGGGCACAGGAAGACTTCAGAGGTAAATCAGATTCGTTAACTTTGACGTTGCCATTTCGTAGAGTAAATTTTGTTAACGCAGACGTCGCCAAATTACTGGATTCCTCCGGGCCACGGTAGAGACATAAGCTGTTTAGTATGCTGCTGCTCCTAGCGGTGAAATGCATTAAGACAGCGAAGATGGTTCCGCCCTCCAGCACTGCGTATCAAACCTTCTATGTTATCTCAAAGCCTCTAGTGTCTTTTGACACCTAACCAGGCTGGAAGAAAAAAAAGACATTTAATGCATATTTTGTAGGGGACATTAACGCAGTGACAGAGCACACTGCACAGACCTCTGTAGCTTTCGGCCTTCGTGGAAATGAGACCACCACGTCCTGCGTCAAACCCGCGCTGCATAAGCAGCCGAGCATCATAGCGGCTACACCACCACGGAGGAATATTCATCTTGTAAGCAGCGCATACGAAGTGATTTAAGGCCTGCCTAAAGCTAGAGCGGCATGGAAACCATCACCACGTAATCCACGTAATTCGCAGTGCTACGCCGCATTCAGGACTTGCTTTCCTAATGCCATAAGTTGTTTACCACGTACAGTACCGTCCACGATAAGGGAGCACCCTGATGTGCTCCTGTTATATCGCGGGGCTCAAAGCTGTAAGTAGACGTATAAACATCGTTCGTGTATGGCACTAGCCTATCAAAAGTGTCAGAACAGTCAACCAGCAGTAGTCTAGTGCAAATCCAAGCCACCGTGCTTTCGCCAGAGAGCGAAATCCGGACATGGCGCACACTAAAGTGTTATCTATAAAGGGGTACCCGCGTGTACATGTGAGTCGCAGTTAAAACAGCTGCCCTGTTCATTGAAGTCGAATCTGCTTAAAAAAAGTTCAAGACGTCACATTAGACACGAGAAAAATCTGCCTAGCATGCAGCGCCTCGTGCCACATTTCAATTTATCAGTCCGAAAAAAGAGCCCCTAAAATGGCTCACCTTATGCATTTACGAGGAAGCACAGCATAACCTGCTCTCTATAGAATATCGTAAGCACCCCGAACATCTTGTCGACGATATAACGTCAATTTAAAGCGAGAACGTGGAGAAAAAAGCTCACGCCATTGTTTCATGTCGATGTCGGGTTACCGCGGTGTCGTTCAAAGTGATTAGGCATAAGAAGTCGCTCGATCCGACCGTTATAACGTCGGCTGCCTTGCTATTCCGATGTGGTGATGCAGCCACAGGCGAGGTTAGTCTGGCAGACCTATCCGGCAATCGCTGCGCTTGAGCGACTCTTTACACGCAGTGTGTCTCACCGTCACTTAAACTTATGCCTCGCAGAAAACAAAGAAAAATTGGCAGATCCCACGTACACTGGAAATCGATGATATGCGAAGAACGAATGAGAAAGCTTGATATATCACTTTAAAATCAGCACAATGTTAGGAGGTGGAAGTTAATGATGTCGTACATGACTTACGTGTCATGATTATCATGTTTGGATGTGTAGTTTACTTTCATAATCTATTCAAGCCGCGTGATACCAAATTTAGCATATGTGGAGCTACAGCAAAACGACCACGAGCACGCGCAATGAGCGTGGTATGTTGTCAGCTTGTCAGGATTATCATGTTTGCACCAGTCATATATTTTCGTCATCTATTGACACCAAATTTAGTATGCGTGGAGATAGCAAAACGGCTGCGAGCCCATCATGAAGGGCCCAATATACTGCAATGTAGCGTTCACGCACGTGCACGCTGGGCACAGCGATGCTACGTTAGAAAAACGCGAGCACTCTATATATACTCTGACGCCAGGCGCGACCGGCGTCCGTCGGCGCGGCGCGACCGGCGTCCGTCGGCGCAGCCCGACGGCAACCGGCACGAAGTATGACATGCTGCATTTTGCGCCGATGCGTTACCCAGACAACACTGCGTCTCCCTTTTTTCGTGACGATGTGACGCAGGACGCGCTGAAATGCGCATGCGTCAAAGCAACGCAGCGCGGCGCGTGCCAGCGAGTACATATGGCAGGACCGGCGCCCGGCGTGGCAACGCCGGCGTGACGCGATGAAATGGAACACCGATGAGCACGTGCACCACGTCACGTTGAAATGTATTGGCGGATTGACTGTGGCATGTAGTCATGTTCTCACATGACGCGCATCTCATGATTATCATGTGTGCCCCAGTCACATACCTTCGTCCTCCATCGACATCATGTAATACAAAATATGGCATATGTGAAACTAGCAAAACGGCCGCGAGCTCGTCATGAGTGTAGCATGTAGTCATGTTACACGACAAGCATGCCATGATTATCATGTTTGGACGTGTAATTTACCGATGTCGTCCGTTCGCGTCACGTAATACCGAGTTCCGTACATGTGAAGCAAGCGAAACGGCCGCGAGCGCATCATGAGCGTAACGTGTAGTCATGTTGTTATACGCATCTTATGTTAACCATGATTTCACCACTGTCATACCTTCGTCGTCCATTTATCTCCCATAATACCAAATTTTGTATAAGTGAAGCTAGTGAAACTGCCGCCAGCGCATCATGAGCGTGGCATGTAGTCTTGTTGTTACATGACACGCATGTCCTGATTATCATGTTAGGGTCTGTCGCTTGTGTTCGCCATGCAATCATGTTATACCATACCAGTTTTGCAACATGCCATGTGAACGAACCACCGCAAGAGCGGAAGGATCATGGCATGTATATTATGACATTCATGACACGCATGTCATCATTTTCATGTTATGACTAGTCAGATATGTTCTTCATGTAGTCATGTTATGACATTCCAATTTTGGTATCGATACCATTATCGAAACGGCCAGGAGATCCAAAAGTCGTAGGCGACTTGACAGACAGACAGACAGAAGACAGACAGACAGACAGACAGACAGACAGACAGACAGACAGACAGACAGACAGACAGACAGACAGACAGACAGACAGACAGACAGACAGACAGACAGACAGACAGACAGACAGACAGACAGACAGACAGACAGATAGATAGATAGATAGATAGATAGATAGATAGATAGATAGATAGATAGATAGATAGATAGATAGATAGATCGATAGATAGATAGATAGATAGATAGATAGATAGATAGATAGATAGATAGATAGATAGATAGATAGAAACGCTCAAAGTCGCCGAAGTTCGCTAAGACATGCTTCGCATTTAATATGGCAGCCACGTCCTTGCGAATCGTTCGCACACCTGCCGAATGCACAGTCCCTTCACGGCATCCATGGGCACACTTTGTTTTCTACATAATGTTCATCAGCATCTCCCTTTCGGAGTTGAAAGCTCTTACAAGACCAGATGTAGTGGGTAAACATCCTTACCTTCTTTGTCCTCAGCGCACAATAGACAAGGAGCACCCTTTACTTAAAAAAAAAATGCAGGATAGCAGATCAATCGTGTTCGGACTCTACCTTCTAAAGGCGTAAATTGAGACTCTTTCTTATACATGTAAAAGTCCCCTTTGTAGCACTCGCTTTAGAAGAGGTAGGTCGACTCCTTTTGGGGGCAGTCGCGTTACTCTCTTTAGGAGAGTCGCGCAACCCGGACTCTCCAGTCATGGCACTCTCAGTCAAAACATCCCAGTCATGACTCTCATATGCATGAAATGAGAGTCAAATTTTCACAGTGTGTACGGTGACGAGGCGCCACTCGGCATTTAAGTGACACGGGTTGACGCGATGAAATCTATAACAAGCAAAAATAGAATGTTTATCGCTTTTGGGAGTTGCTGATTCACAGAAGCTTTGACTGGTGATTGTTTTGAAAGTACCTAATTGGCCAGGCCATCCGTTTTTTTTCTTGCCATTTATACCGACAAGCGCAGACATACCCTGGAATGTCACCTTAATTCTACTTTTTGCAGCTTCTTCCAGTGGCATTATTGACCAGGGGTAGAACGTGTTTGTGGGAGACCATCGAGAGAGAGAGATTGGCATTGCCGACTACGTGTCCGAGAGAATTACGGCTTGTTAGGCGGATTCATTCTTCAGCTTGCTCAGAGCAGCAGCAATAGGTACACGCTTTTTTGCAACTCCGGAAGCGGCTCCAGAGAACATGAAGTGGAACAGCTGTGCATTCCTTCACACTTACCATTACAATATTCCAGTCTAATTCTTCACACTATACAAGCACATCCTTTTTGTCTCCTGATTACCCAACTAAAAACATTGATAAACTTTGAGAGCTTTACGTCTCAAAATAACGATATGGATATGATGGACAGCTTAGTGGAGAGCTCTGGAAATTTCGGCCATCTAGTTCGCTATAGCATTACACACTATACGCGGGTCTTGACCATTTTGCCTCCATCGAATGTGGCCTGCGCAGCCAGGTTGAATCCGTGACCTTCGAGT
>WOVY01015217.1:0-16070 GCA_013436015.1 Rhipicephalus annulatus
ATCAGGAAAGCACGTACGTCATGCAAAACCTGGATAGGACAACTCCTTATCATGTATGGTCACAGAGGGAACACTGGCGCATGACTCAGACATCTTGCGAATATGCACAGCTTCAATAAGCTCGCACACTGTTTGGTTTTTATGCCGAAACAGCACAGAAGTCTCATCAAAGAGTGGCACGCAGCCGCATTCCCTGCAGTGGGCTGCTAAATGAAGGCCGGACTGGCCTTTCAGAGAATTAAGATGTTACCGACGCCTAACATTTAGACAGTGACCTGTCTGACCCACGTATACACAATTGCATGACACGGGTATGGAGAAGACAACACCAGGGATACAAGATACGTAATTATAAACGTTAGCAGGCAGCCGAATTCCCACTTGTTTGATGCGCCAAGCACATTTTGTTTAAAGAATAGAATGGAAACCTAATTTCTTTTTTGGCATTCTTTGTTCTGTATGCAATAAGTAAATGCATTTTGATAGGCAGCCGAACTCAGAAGTATAACGAGATCAAGCATGAGTGCTTTTTATGATGACTTAAGCGAACTGTGACCTCGCCTAACTGGTTCCAGCGGCAGCGCTACAGAATCCCGTTCCGCGGCAGCTTCACACTCTGCCATCGTAGAATCCCCAGTATCCTAAATCGTTACCCACTTTTTCTAAACATAGCGAAGTTCTTAGCTTCACCTGAACATGTTGGAACGGCTTAACGTTCTTCTATAGTAGGGAACCATGTGCATGCACTTTAAACCATTATACACTTTTTCTAAACACATCTCCTGGTGTGTCTTAAAGGGATTGTTTTAGCACATGCGAAGAAGCGTAAGTCACTCTGAAGCTGTAAATGTGCAAACTCGAGGGTGCACAGCCATGGTCACCCCATGTTCCAGCAAACATGCAGCTGCGGTCGCATAATGTAATCGAGTCGTAATTTCGATCACGTGACTTTTTGCGGTGTTTGTTGACGCAGCCAGTCACAATTTTTTTTTATTTGGCGATGCGTCTAGGGCTTGTCCTGAAAATGTATCGTTCACCTAAGACACAACCATAATTTCTGCACTCGTATTAAAGAACAGTTTATAAATATTGCTTCTTATGCTAACTCATACCAAGTATGCGACACCAAATAAGTTGTTGCATACCTTATTGTGCACCCCATCATATGCCAACTTTAGATAAACCAATACATTTTATATTTATTTAATGAAGGTATTTGGATGGCTCACAACCGATACCTCACAAGGCAGTATGGATGATAGCAAAGCACGTCACTCGTTACTGGTGCACTCAAAAAGTTTCGACCTATAGCCAAGGTAGTCTTGACACTATAGACTCTTTGAGAAAACAGTATTTGTCCTAAAGAACCGCCTTTGCTGAAAACTAACCCGAATGTCCCCAGTCACGACGAGCGTCATCAGCAAACCGCAACACGTACAACGACATGTTTTCTTTTTATGGGAAAGCTTATATGTCTCATCAAATGCGAAAGCCGACCTGGCGTCCCATGTCGGCGTCAATCCGAGTTACGCGAAAAATTAGCATCACGTGCTGACTTAACCACGTGGCGTAATCATGCCGTCACAGATCACCAATTTTTGGCGCAATTATGACGGCACCGTGACGTCACGTGATTACGTCACCCTCATGACGACGCAGCTTGGTCAACCACGGGTCTGGGCAGAATTTTCTTTCGAGGCGAGGGGCACCTCCTCGACTTGAAGCGGAGTCTGGACAAGCAGATCTGGTTGAGTATCGTTTTGGGCTCATCAGGCCATTCATCAGAAGGAAGGTGTAAAACAGTTGCATCTTATCGGTACTTGTCTACGCAACAGAAACCGCGATGCTTACAAAAAGGGTTGAACTTAAATTTGAGGCCGACGTAGCGAGCGATGCAAAGGAAGATTATAGGTGTCCATTTAAAAGCCAGGAATAGAGCGGAGTGTTCAGGGAAATACAATTCACTCGAAATCAAGACAAAGTGATGGGCATGACCAGGGCATGTATAGCGTGTAGGCAGTATAACCGCTAGTCACTTTGAGTGACTTGATTCCAAGAGAAGGCAAGATCACGAAGAGTAGGCAGAAAGTTCGGTGGGCAGATGCGGTTGAAAGCCTGCGGGGATAACGTGGTAGTAGAGGGCAGATGACCGGATTGGTTGGCGGAACGTCGGAGAAACCTTTGCCCTCCAGTGAATGTATTCAAGAGGGTGATGGTGGGGATGATGGTAACTTACACGCTCCAGGAGCAAAGCGCTTTCGTTCATTGAATCTCTCACTATACACTCAACAAGTTAGATGGCCAGCGTCTTCCAGAGGAAATACTACGTCGTCGTACAGACTCAACGTCACAGAATAAGGCCGTGGAAGCGTCGGCTCTCGCCTGTTGCTTTTGTGGCAAGTGTGTTTCGATGGCTGAGTGAGCGCGGGAATCAAGTGTTCCAATGATGAAGTCGGAGTGGATTCACAGCGGGAGTTACTCCAAGGAGCAGCAAAAGTTGTTCTACTACCAAATTCGGCGGAGTGGGCTGGTACTTGGCGTGCCGTACTCCAGTGACGGTGACGGGACGGGGTGTTTGACCGCTTTGTGAGTGACGCTGGCTTGGGGGTTGTCGAAGCTGTCGCGTGTTTAGCAGTAATGGTAGACATGTCCGAAAGGGCAAATCACATCGTTGCACGGTGACAGTGGACAACCGCGTACGAACAGTAACTGAACAGAATTAGACAGCGGAATAAGCAGAATGGAATACTACACGCAAGGCATCCTGGGCAACTCAAGAACTTCAGCTTCTACTTCCCCATACTTGCTTCGGCAGCGCGGATTGTGTTCCAATCGTGGATTTGGAGGCGTTGATTTACGCCAAGGCCGAGTGCTCGCTGGCAGAAGCCCGTCAGCTGCTCCGACTCCATTATCAGGATTCAGCATGAGTGGATGGCTTTAGATGCGAAGCAGCTCTTTCACTAGCATTTGTAACGCTGTCCCGTGGGTCCGCACAACCCCCTCGCCGCAGGGGTTGGAGCAGTGCAAAGTAGGGCAAGTTGCAGCTGCGCGTTGACGTCACTCTCCTCCCTCATCCACAGCAGCTGCCACCTCCTCTGCCCGCTCACAACATACTTCACCTCGCCCATTCCTCTGCACGCAATGCTCGACCACACGTCGAGTGGGAACACTAGACCAATCTCGTTGTACGTCCGCAACAGCCGTACTGACGCGGCCTGCCACTGCAAATGGCTAGCAGGCTGCATCCGTACGGCTGCTGCAGATGCGTGACTAAATCTGTCTACTTTTCCGGCCAGTTTATCTGCGATCAAACTTACACGAAATCAAAACCACCTTCCGTGTCTTTGCGTTTCAAACAAACGTTTACTCCAGTAAACGCTACACCGAGTTTCCTTTCAAATCGTTTCTTCCAGCACCCCGCGTCAATGATGCATCTCAACCGTGGCTCCTTCGCATCCCATAAGGGTTCTCTTCGGGAAGATGGTCTATATTTTTTTGTGTGTGCTTGCCTGTGTCCACCTTCTGTTCTTATTTATTTTAATATCTCTCTTTCAACCCCTTATTTTTAACTCCAGTACAGGGTAGCATACCGGATCCTGGCGACTGGTCAAGCTTCCTGCCTTCCTCTTTTCTATATCAATTCTCTCTCCCTCAATCTCTCCCATTGTGTCATGCAGGTCAGTGCGCCTCACCACCGACGCCTCCAACGACCCCGCAGCACGTGGCCGTTGCTGCGGCTGCCACGGGTCGCTTCCTGGGCGCCTCTGCTGCTGCCACCTTGGCGCACGACGCCCTCAGCTCCGTGGCGCAAACCGGCGGCATCGACTGCGCACCACAGCTAAGAGGTGAGCGCCACTGAGTTGGCATACTGTTATCTGACGAAGACACACGCGATGGAGAATAAATTAAAATAATTTGAACGTCTTACTTATCTTTCATTCAACGCTGAAGAAAAGGAGCTGTTGCGAGAACTTACTTGCCGTATTCGCTTGACTAGGAGGATGCCCCTTTATTAAACGACAGCCACGAATAGTGCGTAGGACGTACATCACAAAAAACAGAAAAAAATGAAGAACACAATATAAGAAAGTTACATGTAAGTCGTTGATTCTTCAATGGTGGTTTAAAAAACGAGCCTTTGTGTTAATCAGTATTAGAGCAATGAAAGCATTGTAAAAACAAGAAGGACACAACGGTAAAATAAGGCCTTATACTGAACACGAGAAACGCCCGGTGAAACCGGATAACGTTGCAGTGTATTCATAAAAAGACATGTCATGAAGCTCTTGCGATCATATATTTACAATATCAGGAGGCTGTTTAGGAAATTAAGATGTTTGATCACTTGTTTTCTGTGGTAGTAAAATGAAATTTCTGTTTCCTCATCACATGGATAAGTGGAGTAGCCAAAGCGTGATCTACTTCATCCTCCCAACAGCAGCAGACTGAAGTGCTAAAGAATCTAACAAAACTAAGGTATTTTGTATTTGTATCCCAAAAGAAGCTTTGCCCTTCCCTCAGCTAAGACTGCTGCAAACATCGCGTTAGCAGTGGAGTTAAACTTTGACGTCACTTAGATGATCCCGTTTGTGTTAATCACACGACTTTGGGAAAGTCCACTTGATTACATGTATAGTCGCTCTGTTTAACGTTTAGAAAGATGACTTATTTTGCGCGTCAGAAAAATGAAGGCTAAATGAATAAGGTATTTTTTAGGAAACTTTCTTTTTGAAAAAAATGCATAACTGCCAGTTTTGTTGGAAGCAGTGAACATTATGGTGGCCTTGCAGTAATACGAATAATATATTACAATTTGTGTGTTTATAAAAGTGGAAATGATATTCCGATAGCCCAGCTCGAACAGCTCGAAAGTTTCACAGAAAGTTGTTAGGACGTTTTGTAATACTTCCGTATCAATTCTACCATGCAGGAAAAAAAGGCAATCAAAATAAAATTTTTATAATCAAGGCAACGAGACTCCGCATTCTTATCCTACATCTAGGCAACAACTTAACGGGGGCTAGAAGGAATGGAAAATATCAGCGCTACGCAAGCTTAAAACAGAAGTATGCAATCAGTGACGTGAGGTACCCGTGTTTTTTTTTTCAAAAAAAATACCGCACCTCCCCGATCGTGGAGAAATGCGAATGTACACATGTCAGGATCTTCGACTCGACGTTGGCGTTTCACAGTGGTTTCCCGAGCACAGAGTTCCGCATCGGCGACTCGCTTCAAGCGCATGCGTTCGGCATTACGCGCTTTTCGCTTCGCAGCAGTGTCTTCTTCTCCAATCGATGACGACGTTCAAGCAACTGCAGTGACGCCAGCACCAGAGAGAGGCGTAATGCTTGAGTTGCATTGTGTTACACTTCATCCTAGTATATCGTTGCCGCGAGAGATTCGACTTCACCGACTTCCATCGCTATCAGGACATCAAAGCACGCGCTCTGTGCATGATATATGTCCGAGCGCGGAGGGTAAGAGCGCCCGAGCTCTGTCTCCGCCGAGCGAGCTCCGCAAAGCGAGCGCCCTCATCGGGTACGCTCCTCCGTTCCCTTACCCTCCGCTGCTACAGTGTCTTAGGCACTGTACCGCTACTCCTAAGGTCCCTAGATCAAACAAGTTTCATCTAGGGACCTTAGCTGCTCCGCGATGCGAGCGCCATCACACACCCGCGCGCTCCTCCTTTCCCTTACCCTCTACCGCTCACCACCTGCTGCTGTTGCAAGGCGCGGCGCAGCTGTTGCTATGGGCGAGGAGGAGCGCGCGCTGAAAGATCTGGGCGCACGCCGACCGGGGACGCACGACAACCCCGACTAAGAAATGCTTTCCCATTAAAAAAAAATCCTTGGTCGGTCCTGTATACGCGCTGGCGGTGATCGCGTTACAAAGTTCTTCGTTTTAAAAACGTGCTGCTTTCGTGCAGTTTGGGAATAAGTGTGATAGAAGTTGTATTGAAGGAAGTTGTACCTCTAACAAGAACATATCTTATGCGGATGTTATCAAGCATTTAAATAGCCGTGCTGAGATCGTATCGACGATAGATCCCCTTCTAACCAACTTATAGTGGCGATTTCACGAATCTACACACCGTTGTTCATCTCCCGAAAATTTTCAAGCATGGAGGGCGATGAGGTATAACTCGTTTGTACTGTTATCACGACAGGCGTGCTCAGGGAGGCGGAAAAGTCACCCCCTCCTAATCACCTGAAGTGGAAGGGGGCGGGGGGGGGGGCGTGAAGTTTGTTCCACATTTTGACTTGATATGGGGAGGGAGGGGGTACGGCGATGAGCCTCCACTCCTAATGAAGGCCAACCCTGAGCACTCCTATTGTTTGTCACTGTCATAACATTAAGCAGATTCATCAACCATGTTGTCTTTGTTGTTACTAATAATAAATGATTTGCGTATACAGTATGTAATGCGTATGTATCGCATACTGTACACAGCACAATATCCTGCGCAAGCTTGTTAGCCTACAATATATAATGAGCTAAGCTACCAAGCTGTATCACCTGTTGGCATAAGCTATAAATAAAGCATCCTACAGTCTCGGTGAATCACACCTCTGCCGTAGTGGACTTACCTCTTAGAAGAATTTTTGAAGTCGCGCATTTTAAGGGTATGCAAATGAATTACGTAGCAAGCGACTCTTAGTGGTTGAATGCTATTACTTGGATTCTGTTGTAAACACGAGTAATACTCTTCCGCCGCAAATTTTGTAGCCTCCAATGGCTAGGGAAGACAGCAGAGGTGCCTCGGTCACTTTTCGCACAACGTAAAAAAAAGACATCGGCATCATTTGCAGTTTTGCGCCACGATACTCCGATCAAATTTTTAAGCTTAAAATAATCGAAGTACTGAATTCCGGACATTCTTTTCTTCTTTATTGTGTGTGTGCGTGGGTGTGTTTAGCACATCACCACAGGCTTGCATACAGCTAAGTGAACTAAAGAGAGATCCACAATAATAAATCTGCTGGCGTGCAAACCACATTTCAGTCTGACACACTGCTTTAGTGGCAAGTGGATTCACCTTCCTGTGACGTTCATTGTACAGGCAGTGTATTTATTATAGCATTGTTGAATTTGAACAATCCACCTAATTGTTTTCCCTCCATCTCACACTCACAAAAAAATATTTTCAGGCCATGAAGGTGGCGCAACCAGTCGGTCTCTGGCCACGTGCAAATACGGCGGTGGAGTAGATCCCACGGGCACGGCCGCCCAAGCATCCGCACACGCCGTTGCTATGACAACGGTCGACTCATACGTACACCTAGGGCTCAACCCAGCCGGTGGAGGGCAGTATGGACCATGTCCCGGACCCTGGAACGCACACAGGTCAGACATGCCAGTCTTTCTGCCAATGTACCAATTTTTCTTCACTTCCTGTATATTGTCACCAATCTTGTCTCACTCAAGGAAACCTTCCGCAGAACTGCTCGTCAAGCTAGGACAAAGAAAACGGCTCCAACCCAACCTCTTCGTCCTCTTCCACACGAAAACCACGCGAATTCATGCGGCATTAAAAAGCGGCTCAATCCCAACCTCTTCGTCCTCTTCCACACGAAAACCACGCGAATTCATGCGGCATTAGTCCCCCCTTTTAAAAAGCATCGACTCGATGCTTCTAAATAAAAGAAGAAGAAAAAAAAAACCCATAATTAGAACACGCGTTGACGCAGAGAATCACAAAGTGAGTGCCAGGGAAAACAAAGAGGGCGCACAAGCACTTGGACCATGCGCGAACACAACAGCACCAGTGGAAGAGTCAAGAAAAAAAAAAAAAACACCACATGAGATCACTGTCACGTTTGCGAAGTAACTCGCAAGCATAGAGACTATTGTGTGTAGTACGGCTTGAGTCGTACGACATGCACAGTTTCGGGCCGATGTTGTCGACGTGACGACACTGTGCCGTCCGGAAGTACTTCGTATGTAAGATCACTCACACGTCGGATAACCTTGTATGGTCCGAAATAACGGCTCAGAAGCTTTTCAGACAAGCCTGGTCGTCGGACAGGAGTCCACACCCACACTCGTTCACCCGGGTGTATGCGACGTTTCGACGGCGAAGGTTGTAACGTCGTGCATCTGCGTCTTGTTGGTGACCGATGTTCACGCGAGCCAGTTGACGAGCCTCTTCGGCGTACTGCGTGTATTGCTCGGCTTCTGGAGAAAGAGCATCGCTATTATCGTACGGCAGCATAGCGTCAAGCATCGTTTGTACGTTGCGTCCATAAACAAGGTGGAAAGGTGAAAATCGGGTTGTTTCCTGCATTGCCGTATTGTATGCGAACGTGACGTATGGGAGGATATCGTCCCAGGTTTTGTGCTGCACGTCCACGTACATTGACAGCATGTCCGCTATGGTCTTGTTGAGCCTTTCCGTCAGTCCATTACTTTGTGGGTGGTAAGCCGTTGTTTTTCGGTGACTCGTGCAGCTCAGTCTGAAAATGTCCTCTAGCATTTGTGCCGTAAATGATGTTCCTCTATCCGTAATCACACATGACGGCGCGCCGTGCCGGAGGACGATGTGCTGCACGAAGAACTTCGCCACTTCAGACGCCGTGCCGCGGGGTAACGCCTTTGTCTCAGCATACCGGGTCAAGTAATCGGTTGCCACTATAATCCATTTGTTACCAGTGGCCGACAAAGGGAAGGGTCCTAGAAGGTCCATTCCCACGAGGTCGAAAGGTGTCCGTGGTGGTGTAATAGGGTGGAGAAGGCCCGCAGGTTTCACGGGTGGCGTCTTGCGACGCTGGCACTCGCGGCAGCCTTGCACGTAGCGGTGTACACTGGTCGAAAGTCGTGGCCAATAGTACTGCTGGCGCACTCTGGCGAGAGTCCGCGAGTAGCCCAAGTGTCCCGACGTGGGCTCGTCGTGGCACGCGAGGAGGATGTCATCCCGCATGTCGGCTGGTACAACGAGGAGGAAGGCTTTGTTGCTACCTCGAGCATTTTTCTTGTAAAGAATGCCCCTCCTTAGACAAAAGGATGACAATTCGCGAGCGATGCGCCGAGGAGTGTGAGAATTTCGGCCTTCTAAGGAATCAATAATAGGGCGCAATTCCTGATCGGCTCTCTGTCTAGACATAAAGTCAGAATCACTGAGGGCTCCGAGAAAACCATCAGCATATTCCGAGTCCATATCAGGATGTCCCACGGGTGCTCGAGAAAGTGCGTCGGCATCTTCGTGCTTGCGCCCAGACCTATACACAATCATGATGTCAAACTCTTGCAAGCGCAAACTCCACCGAGCGAGACGACCAGACGGATCACGGAGATTGGCCAGCCAACACAGCGAATGGTGATCGGTCACCACCTGAAGGAGCGGCCGTAGAGGTAAGGTCGAAACTTTGCCGTTGCCCACACGACCGCGAGGCATTCCTTCTCTGAAGTGGAGTAGTTGGCCTCGGCTCGAGAGAGAGTACGACTGGCGTAAGCTATGACATGTTCTACGCCGTTGTGCCGTTGTACAAGGACAGCGCCAAGTCCGACGTTGCTTGCATCCGTGTGAACTTCGGTATCAGCGTCCTCATCAAAATGCGCAAGAACAGGTGCCTCTTGCATTCGCTGCCGTAACTCTGCGAAAGCTGCTTCTTGCTCTGTAGTCCAGGCAAACGGTACATCATCTCGGGTGAGTCGCGTGAGCGGTTCGGCTATCGTCGAGAAGTTGGTAATGAATCGGCGATAATAAGCACACAAGCCGAGAAAACGCCGCACCGCTTTTTTGTCTGACGGCACAGGAAAGGTGGCGACTGCTGCAGTTTTTTCTGGGTCAGGCCGCACTCCATCCGCACTCACAACATGTCCCAGAAATTTCAGCTCATCGTAGCCGAAATGGCACTTCTGGGGTTTTAGCGTGAGTTCGGCCGAACGAATAGCTTCCAGAACCATTCTTAGACGCTTCAGATGTTCTTCGAAACTCTCGGCAAAGATGACCACATCATCAAGGTATACAAGGCAGCTTTGCCACTTCAAGCCAGCGAGAACGGTATCCATCATTCGCTGGAATGTTGCGGGAGCCGAACAGAGGCCGAAAGGAAGAACTCTGAATTCATAAAGCCCATCGGGAGTTACAAACGCTGTCTTCTCTCTGTCTCGCTCATCGACCTCTATCTGCCAATAGCCGCTCTTCAAATCTATCGATGAAAAATACTTCGCGTGTCGTAGCCTGTCGAGAGAATCATCAACCCGTGGAAGCGGGTAGACGTCTTTTTTGGTGACGCTATTGAGTTTCCTGTAGTCAACACAGAATCGCAGCGTTCCGTCTTTCTTCTTTACTAGAACGACTGGCGAGGACCACGGGCTGCTCGACGGTTGTATCACCCCGTCGTCAAGCATCTCCTTTACCTGCGTCTGTATAGTCTCGCGTTCTTTAGCCGAAACACGGTAAGGTTGCTGGCGGATTGGGCGAACATCATCGTCGGTAATAATTCGGTGCTTTATGAGGGGTGTTTGACCGACTCTAGATGAAGAGGCGAAGCAAGATTTAAATTCCTTCAGCAGGGTATGCAGTGCGGCCTTCTTCTCGTCCGAAAGCTTCGAACTGACGTCGATGTGGTCCAGAAACTTATCTCCATCAACCATTTCCTCGGATGCGAAGCACTCGGTGACATCCGCTACACGGTCTCCGAAGGCCACGGTGGTGCCGCGGAAAAGATGTCGGTGCTCGAAGTTAAAATTTGTGACGAGTATCTGCGACCGTCCGTCACGCACACGCAGAATGCTTCGCACTGCACACACACCTTGAAGCAGTAAAAGGGATACGTTGCTCTCGGCGACCACGTCACCGTCTTGGAGGTCTTCACAGGTGACTTCTACGAAAGCAGTCGCTCGGGGAGGCAACGTCACGCTTTCGTCGGCAACACGCAGCGCAGGTCTACGACAGCTATCAGCGCCTCGATCGGTTGCAAGTTGCGTCGAGAAAGTCACCATTCGCTCGCGGAGATTTATGATCGCGCCATTCTCTCGAAGGAAGTCCATTCCAAGGATGAGCTGACGAGAACAGTCGCGTAGTACGAGGCAGGTTACCACAAACGTTGACTCGCGTATTTCCACTCTTGCGGTACAGCGACCCAATGGAGTAATAACGTGGCCTCCAGCAGTGCGAATACGCGTCCCATTCCAAGGTGTCATCACTTTCTTAAGACTGGTTGCCAATTTTCCGCTCATAATAGAATAATCTGCACCTGTGTCCACCAATGCGCTGACCTGAAGACCGTCTATCAGCACGGGAATGTCGAGTGAGACTCGGCCACTGGGTTCAGACGCACAATCCGGCATTTCTCTCGCACTGCACTCAGACGTCAATTCAATGTCTGCAGCGTTTTGTGGAAGCGTCGATAGGAGGTCTTCCGCACTTTAGTCCCAGCGACCTCGCCCCCGAAGGTCGCTGCCTTCAGTTTTCCCGACGAGGGCTTGGGGAACGTCCCCGTGCCATCGTACTGAGACGTGGTCCAATAGCTGCGGGTCGTCGTGGAGATGGAGACCGCGATTGACGCCGTGAGAAAGGCAGACGTTGCTGCGCGAGGTAGTCCTCAATTTCTCTTGGCCTCTGACCAACTAGGGGACGAGGCGAATGAATAGAGAAACCGCGCAGTCCAAGTTGTCGGTATGGACATTCCCGGTAGATGTGACCGGCTTCACCGCAATGGAAGCAGAGGGGTCTTCTATCCGACGTACGCCAAATATCGGACTTCCGCGGAGGGGCACGGCGACCGTCGATGTCCAAACCAGCATGCGCAGATTGAATTGAAACTGGCGGCATCGTCTGGATTGGGACTGCAGGGCTTGAGACCGGCATGGAAGTGCGCAGAGCTTCGGCATATGTGCGGTTCCCAACATCAGTGGACGCAGGAGGTGGTTCTAGATTTGTAACCGTTGGTTGAGGGCGACGGCTGTGAAGCACCTGCTGGACCTCGTCCCGAATAATATTGGTGATGCTGCTTACCTCCGGCTGTCTCGCCCCGTGTAGTTTCGCGATTTCCTCGCGGACGACGGAGCGGACGATTTCGCGAATCCACTCAATGCTGTTGCTCCCGAAGCTGGCGGAAAATTCAGTAGGTGATGCAGAATTCACTTGCCGGTCGAGTAGGGCTGACCGCTGATGAAGTACCCTCTCCATCGTAGTGGCTTCGGTCAGGAATTCTGCTACACTCTTCGGAGGACTCCGCACCAGACCAGCAAAAAGCTGCTCCTTCACGCCTCGCATCAGATAGCGTAGCTTTTTTTTCTTCTGGCATTGCCGGATCCGCTCGCCTGAAAAGCTGCGTCATGTCCTCCACGTACATGGTGACGGTCTCATTAGGCATCTGGATGCGTGAATGCAATGCACGTTCAGCACGATCGCGGCGGTCGGGGCTCCGGTAGGTCTCCAAGAGGCGATGCTGGAACTCGCGCCAGGATGTCAAGACATCACTTCTGTTCATGAACCACGTTCGGGCGCCGTCTTTCAAACACGCGTAGACGTTGCGGAGTTTGGCGGCTTCGTCCCAGTAGTTGATCGCTGCGACGTGTTCGAACTCGCTCAGCCAGTCGTCCACATCCTCAAACAGCTCTCCGTGAAAGGGACTAGGCATCAGCGGGTTCTGGACAGTGCAATAAATTGGTGCCGACGACGTAGGAGTTTCCATGACGCCTTGAGGCGAAGTCATAGTCGCTCTATGGATAAGCTGTGCCGGTGTCTCTGGTGGTAGGCCTCGTTGGCGGCGGCTTGTTCTGTGAACTGGCGTGTCCACGGGGCACAGGGCTTGTGTTCCGGCTCCTGGGCGGGCTCTTGTGCATGGGGTGCGTCGTCAGTTGTCGTACCCAGCAGCTCCACCAATCTTGGTCACCAATCTTGTCTCACTCAAGGAAACCTTCCGCAGAACTGCTCGTCAAGCTAGGACCAAAAAAACGGCTCCAACCCAACCTCTTCGTCCTCTTCCACACGAAAACCACGCGAATTCATGCGGCATTGTTGTTGTTGTTGTTGCCCCTTCGCACTGGCACATACCCACTATGGGGGATTGGCCATGAAATCTAGAAGTAGCCTATATGAGATCTACTAAAAGGTTTATCCTAAATGAAAAACTAATGATATAATAGAAAAGAATAATTAACTAGAAAAAGAATATTAAACTAAACAAATAATTGAAGATTGAATCAAGAAGAGTAAAGGTGAGGTAATACTACAGTGTAAGACAGAAATTTTGAGTAGACCAGACAATCGAGCTTATCTCACCCGGTCACAATCAAATGAATATGCAAATTTCATTCAAAATTAGACAAGTGTCGTCAGAAATATATTTAAGCAGGCATTATTATGACATGCGCTTTGATTCTCGAATGAAATTGCATACAGCATCGAATACGCTCCTGTGGCAATGTCCCAAGCTAAAGGCACCGAAACTTAGAACATTATCTGCAGTTAAATTTAATCCTACTGCGTGAAACGGAACAATTAAAAGTCTTTTCCTAATTAATGAATAGTTTTTACATGTTATAAAGTAATGCTCTATTGTTTCCGTTTCTTCACAAAATGGACACAGGGGGGATATCGCCAGACCAGCTCTGTGCAAGTAAAAGTTTAATGGAGGGACACGACATCGAAATTTGGTTAAAATAACTTCTAACTTTTTAGATTGACTCCACTGAGGTTTCCAGGGATATGTAAGGTGCTGATAGTCCGTATATTTAGTAATATTTTCCATCATATCCGTATAAATAGCCAATTTTCTATATCTGATCGACACTATGTGTTCCGATTCTGGTAGTACCGAGATCGCAGGGCCATCAAGTGTGGCTCGAGATAGTGAATCGGCCATTTCATTCAACCGTATGCCACAGTGTCCCGGGACCCAGACTAACTTCAGGAACTTCACATGAGGTGGAACTAATGTTTGTAATGTCGCTAGAGCTCTTGATTGTTCTGAAGCTGTGAGAGTAGTACACAGCGAAAGAGAATCAGTAATTATCATTGCACTCTCTTCGTTTGAAGGAAGTTTTCGTAGCGCTAAAATAATAGCCAAGAGCTCAGCTTCGAAAAACCGGAGTGAAGTCTGGTAGTCTTACCGAGAATGACCAACCGAGGTAATCTGAGACGATTCCTACTGCTGCCTTTTCTTTATTCACAGAAGCGTCTGTGGCTATTATGTTCTTTATTTCCGCATGAGCTATGTAATCTTCTAACCTGTCATTTAAGTAACTCGAAGATTGAAACTTAGATAGTGGGGGAAAAATTTCATCACATTCTATCGTAATATTGTGATTTAATGCTTTGGTTCCAATTACCGATCTGATATCCACCTTTATGCTTTCCAGTTTCTTTTGTACAAAAATAATCTGGGGAGTACGAAAGCGTGGCCAGTGAGCGAGGAAGAAGGCGTCGGGTTCACTAATAAAGGCATATGCAGACCGTCTCGCTGATAAGCCGTAAAATTTCAAGTATGTTTGTACAGTTAGGATACGGAATCGGCAAAGAATAGTTGGTATGCGAGCTTCCTGATATAGTACATTAATAGCGACATACCTGGGGAGTCGCAAACACAAACGTAACGCTTCTCGCTCTAATAGAACTAACGGTTTAATTTTGTACGTAGGGCCACCCGAAAATAATATACACCCAAATTCTAGTATTGGGCGCATGTACATTTTATATATCATTAATAAGGTGTGTCTACGTAACCCATATTTTCTGTTGCTCAACCTTCGCAATAAGCCTGATGCTCGTTGTGCCTTGCCACGATATAGTCTATGTGAGGGCTCCAGTTAAGTTTCTCGTTATAAATAATGCCCAAATATTTGATAGACTCTACTTGTGTAATCGGTTCCTGATTATAAAGTACTGAATTTGAATAGAATCTGCTATAGGGAACACCAGGAGCGCACTTTTACTGATGTTTAGAGACAATGAAATTGAATGCAGCCAAATTTCAAGAGAATACATGTACTTTTGCAATTTTTGATGCAAAGAATAAATGTCACTGTCTGCAACGAAAAATGCAATGTCGTCTGCATAATGTAGACAGTGATATCTCGTTCAATGGGAATTGAGCTCATCAACACATTGAATAACAGCGGAGATAGGACCGCCCCTTGAGGTACTCCACGTTGCTGTTTGAATTTAGATGAGTGACATCCATCCTTTGCACAATAAAATTCTCTCGATTTTAGAAACTCTGCTACCCAATCAACAATATATCGCGGAAAGTCACATTCGTGTAACGAGTTCAATAAAATTGAGTGCTCAACGCTATCATAAGCTTTAGCTATGTCTAGTGTTACTAGTACCGCGTATTGTCGTCTTTTTCGGGCAAGCTGTATTCGGCTCTCTAAGTCGGCATGAGCACACCAAATTGAGCATTCCGCTACGAAAACCTATTTGAAATGGTTTCAATATTAGCTTGTTAGCCATCCAAACTTTTATTCTATTATTGAGAACTCTCTCTATAATTTTGATCAGGTGAGATGTTAGAGAGATTGGTCTGATGTTGTCAATGTTAAAACCTGACCCTTGTTTTTTTAATATGGGAATCACTCTAGCTATTTTCCAGTCATGTGGTATCCAGGCATTGCTTAAGGAATAGTTTATAAGGTTGAGGACGTCGCCGGGTGATATCTGGAATAAAATTTTAATCATAGGAACTGTTATACCGTCAGGACCAGGAGCCGAAGAGGGTAAGTTTCTAATTACGCTTGACATTTCGGACAATGTCACTTTTTCGTAGTCAGTCTTTATAGAGGACTTTTGCCAGTTGATTGTCAAAGTCGACGAAAATCTGTTAGCTAGACCTCTTCCGATTGCTCCAACGAATTAGTCATTTCTTCCGTCGATAACCTGTCATAATCAGAGTTAGCTAGAGACGGCAGAATTTTGCGCGATCTCATATATCGGAATAAACGCTTTCTTATTTCTAGGTTTGGAAAGAAAGTCGAAATGTTTTTTGTCATAGTCTTCTTTAGCTTTAGCCACGGTGCGCTTAAATGTAGCAGCAATAACCTTGTAATCTGCCCAATTTTTGGGGACTGATTATGAATTAGCTGCTTCCATCTGCTTGTCGTCGTCTATGATCACGAGAGCA
>WOVY01015218.1:0-263541 GCA_013436015.1 Rhipicephalus annulatus
GCTGTAACAAGTGTGTACTCGACTCTCAGCAAAAGATGTGCGTCGGCACCGTGGCCTGTTTTGGTCACGCTGGCTCGCGCTGCCACGAACTCACAAGAGTCATCATGTCGCCGCAGCCGCCGCGCGATAAGTGCAGTACGCCACCATTATTCTTTTTTAAAGCCGTATAGGTAATGTGGACATAAACTACACCACTTAACCAGGGTAGATCTCTTCGATGTGCGCATGTTATGTACTCTCCACTTTAGCAGCCACCTGATTGGTGCAGCTCGGCGAGCATCACGTCTTCTGTTCTGGTTCTTCTACAATCTCATTTGATGCCACAAAGTTCAGTGATCTCGACAAGAGACCCATCGTGAACTTCTTACAGCGCAACACCGAAAAAAATACAGGACAGGGAAGGAGTAGAACAGAAAGAAAAAAAAGAAAAAAAGAAAGAAAAGAGAGCTCGGCAGATCTCACGTACCTTGAGAATTCATGTTTTGTGAAGGAAGTGGATAGAAGATGAATGTAGTGTTTTTTATTATTCGAAACGTCACAAGGTGGCAATAAAGATATGTATAAATGCTGGCACAGACATACATTAAACAGCTGCATAGCTTTTATCTAGCAACTTGTTTAGAGTTGCATTAGCCATGAAACTGCAACATAGATATTAACAACACCTGGCGTGGTAAGCTGACATGAGGCGCTGGTGCTCAAGAGAATGGTAGCCCTGGAGACTGCTAAATAAATCTTCTTCAGCTAATGGCACCTAACTGCATTTGACGTTAACCCAACGTGACAGCTGTAGCGTAGAAACATAAATGTATTATTTATAAATTGTGTAGCCAGCATTTCAACCACAAATGACCTTTCACAAACATTAGTGTTCATTCAAAAAGTAGTTTCGAGGCCTGGCGTGGCTCTGTGCCACAATACTTGACTGGCACGCAAAATTCTAAGGTTTGATTCCTGTTGGAACCCTGACATGTTTTATTTGCACTCGCCGGTGAACACTGCCAATGACAGTTTTTTCCTAACGTTCACGCGTTTAAATTACAATGTGTTTTTCACCGTTCTCGGGTGAATGTAAACTGTCATTTGCCTGTGCCACATATGCCTGCCCGCGGGGTGTGCCACACTTCTGGCGGAAGGGGTTCGAAAACGTATTGGAAGGGATTGTGGCATTATTCGTCTCATGACCAGCGAGTTATTTCTCAGACCTATCTTAACACTCCCATACTAATTTTGGTTTACCCCACGTTAAAGGGCTGATCATGAAAGCCCCCATACGTAGGGGAGATTAGATAGATAGATAGATAGATAGATAGATAGCTAGATAGATAGATAGATAGATAGATAGATAGATAGATAGATAGATAGATAGATAGATAGATAGATAGATAGATAGCTAGATAGATCCTTCCATCACGGCATACACAATTATGTACGCGAACTTCGAAGGGGCCGTCAGACGCTGGTGTTTCTTCAAATGGCCCGAAACTCTGTGTGCACATTCCAGTGGGCTTTTTGGGTGGAAAAGTTTTAATAATGTAATTTGGCTGCATATTACTGGCATATAATGACTTTGCTAGGCACACTACCATGTTTGAACGATCATTCGACGTGCCACGTTTCAGGACAACGTGAAAACTATTTTTTTCCGTGATCACAATGAATACAACCAAAAAGAAACTCTGCATGCATTTCAAGTCAACCTAGTTAATTATTTTTATGAAATTGCGGAACCTGACTGGTGACACAATAGGAAGATAATATTTACGCAATAATAAACTTGAATTACTGAAATCAGACGGAACAACACAATACTTCATTTTATTTCTTGGAATGTACTGCTGAGTGCCTTGGAATTATGCGACGCCGAATTTCACGCCTCTTGGACCGTCTGTCTTGCTTCGGACTCAAAGGAATAGTACGCAAAAATACTTGAAATGTAAATTACAGCAACAAAACGCGCTTCAGTCGCACAGGAAAAAAGTAGGAGAGGGCGTGCCCAGCATCTATAAGCCAACTTCCTTTCAAGCCGCTCCCGAGGCACGCGTCACAACTAACATTATGCTCTTGTTTCTTTTCCCTTTCTTTCGGAGCTTATAAAAAGAGAAAAAATAAGGAAAATTTTGAGTAAGCACGCCTCGCGTCCACAAAAGCAACCTCCTCAGAAGCCGTTTCACCATCGTGCTCCATATTCTGGTCAGTTCTGAGCATTCCCCTTTTAAGTTTTTTATAGCTAGGAAGATATAATTAATCTCGATATGTCCCCCAAGTTAATTGTCCATTTCGACCGCAGCTCATTAGCTGGCCTAACCACGCCGGAGGTAGTGGCCACATACTGCAGCACGGTGGCCATTCTCTTTCTGGTGAGGAAGGGCGTTGCCCACTGTGTTAAACCGTGTGGCCGCAATTTAGGCCTATTGATGCGATTCCATCATCAACGCACATAACTTTTTTACACTGGCGGAGAATTATGCATTTTAAAATATAAATGGTAGATTGTCTCTTTCCCTCAACAGCAAAGTATATAGCAGCTGCATCTTACCAGTACTTACATACGGAGCAGAAATCTGGAGGGTTACAAAGAGGATTCAACTTAAATTGATGACGACGCAGCATTGAACGAAAGAGAAATTATAGGTGTAATCCTAAGATACAAGAAAGAGCAGAGTGTATCTGGGAACAAACGGGTGTTAAGGACATCGTAGTCGAAGTAAAGTAGATGAAATGATAATAGGCAGGGTTAGTTGCACGAAGGTGAGATTACCGTTGGTCATTAGGGCACTTCAAATAGAAACAAGCGGGTGAAGGGGAGACAGACTGGTAGGTGGGCAGATGAAATTAGGAAGTTTGGGGGTAAAAAGTGGCAGCAGAAAACACAGGGTGAAGTTGCCTGGGGGGAATCTGGGCCTTGGAGTGGTTGTAGTCAGGCTGATGAGGATGATTAGCTGGAGTTTAATAACCAGCTCCCGCCGCCCATTTTTCTGTTTCTTCTTCTGCAGAGTCATTTTGCTGTCACGAATCATTTAGAAACCTCGACAATCCTGACAAAGACAAAATGGGGTTCAACGCAACAAAAACTGCGCCTGGACACCAATTTTTTAAGGAAAACCTTGGTGGACCGGTCTGTAATTTGTGGTCAAGTAAGCAATCAAGTTAAGTTTAATGGGGCCGCTCATCTGGTAGGTATGCATTTCCTGAATTGTTTTCAAAGATTTGGGACATAATTGTATGGAAGCTCAGACTTGAGCAGTTTTTCTGTAAATTTTGTCCCCTTTCTTCTTACGGTGGGAATGTGCTGGTGGTTTCGGTGCATCGATGTGGTCAAGAGTAAATAACACGTTACATGCTTTTTTGTGTAAATGAAAACGCTCTGGCGAAATGGGCTGTAGACATCTCCTTTGGATGGACACACCGAGAGTAGCACCGGGAAAAGTGCAGCTTTTTCTCCTTCTGAAGTTTTAACATATTGCCTGACCTCGATGTTGCAACGTCATCCAGCCTTCTAGGACGATGACCAAACTGACTGCATAGCATACTTCTGGAGCCTTCTTTCTTTACATGGCGCCTAGGTAAACAACATTGTTAGTAATAGATATCGGGGGGTTAATTCACTTCTTTCCTGTCATTTTTATATCTATCAAGTCGATAATAGAGCAGTAAAAGCAGTTACAAACTTAGGAAGACTGATAGCTGGGGTAGTTGTCAGGTATTCGTGTTAAAACGACACCACATGAAAACAAAAACCCAAGAGTAAAGTCAAGAGAGTCACCAGGTTTATCTCACGTAGACCACAACACGCAACTGGCTAGGAATACGCAGATAACTACTTTAACAGTGGAGAACTTCAAGGCCTCGGGCAATCGTATTCTGTGGTAGCTTGGCGTACCGCAGGCAAATGCACGCGTAGCGTAGCCACATGTAGCATATTGATCACACGTCCGCGTCAAGAGGAAGTCTTCGTCCTGTTGTTCTTCGAGCGCTTTCCTGATGATATGGAGTGTGGAACCGTTTTGGGGCCAGGGCTAACGTGCGGCATCACACTGTAGCGAGAGAGAGGCTCCACAGGAAGGAGAGTGCTGCACCATGCCGAGAGTGGTGTGGGTAAAGCTTGGCGGATTGATCGACGAGAGGCGTGCCATGAAAGAGGAGAATGAGCATTTGCAAAAAGAGTGAGCCACCAAAGAGAGGCGTGTCAAGTGACGCGATCGTGAGACCTACAGAATAAATACAGCCACTCTGCGAGGACTACGCTAGTCAATGTCTTGGTGGAGTATAAGTGGGGCCGTTCGTGCTTTTGGAGTTTGTACTTCCATGCATAATGACCTAGGCAGCTCCCGAAGAATACACCTTCATATACGTGCACTTCAGCTACAGCTGACGCGCGAACGGGCATGTGGACGAGCCAACTGGGTTGTTCGTGCAAGAGTGGAGGGGGCTAAGCACCAACGGAGGGAACCTCATGAAGGAGGGGCATGACCTTGTTTTTTTCAACAGGGTACGCGAAGATCAGCTGGCTGGATTTTTCTAAAACTCCGGAAGCGCTTGATCCCGTAGGCATATTTATGTATCAGCTCAATGGTAATCGGCTGTTGTCATTGTGCGACCAGTCAAACTGCCCACTCCCTTTCGCAGCGCCGTGCGCTTCACCCACTAGAGCAACGTATGCTATGCTACTTCTCTTAAATAAATTTGCAGGTCCCACCTATAAGAAGATTCGATTATATATTGAACACGAATAAGAAGGCTTAATAGTTCACTTCAAAATCAGCACAACGTTAAGAGGCGGACGCACATTATACCGTACATCATGTCCATGTCATGAATATCATGTTTAGACGTGTCATTTACATTCGCTGTTTATTCAGGTCACATGATACCAAATTTGGTGTATGTGAAGCTAGAGAAACGACCGTAAGCACATCATGAGCTCGGAATGTATTTGTATATTTACATGACACGCATGTCATGATTATGATGTTAAAACATGTCATTTACCTTTGTCGTCCGTTCGCGCCACGTAATACTAAATTCAGTATATGTGAAGCTGCCGCAAGGGCCACGAGTGCTTCATGAGCGTGGCATGTACTCATGTTCTAAAGCGGCACGCATCTCATGATTGTCATGTTTGCAGTAGTCATATACCTTTGTTACTCATTCATTTCTCGTAATACCAAATTAGGTATATGTGAAGCTAGCGAAATGACCACGAGCACACCATGAGCGTGGCGTGTAGTCATTTATTGATTGATATGTGGGATTTAACGTTCCAAAACCACCATATAATTATGAGAGACGCTGTAGGGGAGGGATCCGGAAATTTTGACCACTTGGGGTTCGTTAACGTGCATCCAAATCTGAGCACACAGGCCTACAACATTTTCGCCTCCATCGAAAATGCAGCCCCCATAGTCGTTATTTGATCCCGCGACCTACAGGTCAGCAGCCGAGTACCTAAGCTACTAGGCCACCACGGCGTGCTTGGCGTGTAGTCATGACTTAAATGACATGCATTTTATGATTTACACGTTAAGTCGCTCACTTGCGTTTGCCATGTAGTCATGTCATACCATACCACTTTTCCATAATGTCATGTGAACCAAACCACCGTAAAAGCAGCGAGACCATAAAGCGTAAATCATGACTTTCGTGACATACACATGACGATTTTCAAGTTATGACTAGTCACTTATGCTCCTCTTACAGTCATTGTAGGCCATACTATATTGGTATCGATGCTATTATTTAAAGGGCCAGGAGAGCTAAAAGTTTTAGGCAGCTAGATAGATAGACAGATAGATAGATAAATAGATAGATAGATAGATAGATAGATACGCTCTAATTCGCTGAAGTTCGTTAGGAAATGTTTCGCATTTCATAATATCCTCAATACGCCGCACGATTCTATGGTGTGCATATAGAGAGCGGATTATGTAGTACCTGCGCATCCTACATCCAAAAACTCAGTGCTGCAGCGTGTGAAAGCATGCGTGGTGGTAGTGCTCCGGGTGCACTTTGGTGCTCGCCGGTCTGCACGGTCGCCGTTGGTAATCTGTTATTTTATAATAGTGTTAGAAAGTATGACGACCTCTATGACGTACCCCATGAAGTTTTACTGGTTATATATATATATATACATATATATATATATATATATATATATATATATATTACCATCACCATCGTCAGCCTGACTACGTCCACTGCAGGACAAAGGCCTCTCCCATGTTCCGCCACTTAACTTAGTGCTGTTCTTGCTGCTGCCAATTTATACCCGCAAACTTCTTAATCTCATCTGCCCATCTAACCTTCTGTCTCCCCCTAACCCACTTGCCTTCTCTGAAAATCCAGTTAGTTACTCTTAATGACCAGTGGTTATCCTTTCTACGCGCTACGTGTTCGGCCCATGTCCATTTCCTCTTCTTGATTTCAACTATGATATCCTTACCCCCCATTTGTTCCCTAATCCACTCTGTCCTCTTCTTGTCTCTTAAGGTTATACCTACCATTTTTCTTTCTATTGCTCGCTGCGTCGTCCTCAATTTAAGCTGAACCCTCTTAGTATGTCTCCAGGTTTCAGCTCCGTAGCTAAGTACCGGCAAGATACAGCAGTTATATACCTCTCTCTTGAGCGATAGTGGCAATCCACCTGTCATAATTTGAGAGTTCTTACCAAATGTGCTCCACTACACTACATTCTTTTTCTTCTAGTTACTTTAATCTCGTGGTTCGGCTCCACGTTTATTAGCTGCCCTAAGTAGACATCATCTTTTAGAACTTGAAGTGCACTATTACCTATCTCAAAGCGCTGCTCTCTTCCGAGGCTGTTGTACATTACTTTCGTTTTCTGCAGATTGATTTTAAGACCCACCTTTCCGCTCTCCTTGTCTAACTTCGTAATCATGAGTTGTAATTCGTCCCTTGAGTTACTCAGCAATGCAATGTCAATAGTGAAGCGCAGGTTACTAAGATACCCTCCATGAACTCTTATCCTTAACTGTTCCCATTCTAGGCCTCTGATAACCTCCTGAAAGCACGCGGTAAATAGCATTGGGGAGATTGTATTCCCCTGCTTTACACACTTCCTGATTGGTATTCTGTTAATTTCTTTATGAAGCAATATGGTAGCGGTTGACCCCCTATAAATTTCTTCAATGATGTTTATATATACTTCACCGATAGCTTAATTCCGCAGTGTCTGCATGACTGCCGATGGTTCTACTGAATCAATAGCTTTCTCGCACTCTATGAAGGCTATGTATCGTGGTTGGCTATACTCTGAGCATTTCTCTATTACCTGATTTATAGTAGGAATGTGGTCAATTGTTGAGTAGCCTGTTCGAAATCCTGCTTGTTCCTCTGATTGAGTGAATTCTAATGTTTCCTTAACTATGTTAGCAATTAACTTTGTAAATAGCTTGTATACTACTAGCTGATTGCCAAGTAATTCTTCAAGTCCTTTCCATCTCCTTTCTCATGCATTAAGATGATGTTAGCGTTCCTACAAGACTCTGGTACTCTTCCCGTCAGAAGACACCTCGTAAATAGGGTGACTAGTTTTTCTAACACAATCTGTCCCCCATCTATCAGCAGGTCTGATGTTACGTGATCCTCACCAGCAGCTTTGCCTCTTTGCATGCTCTCCAAGGCTTTTCTGACTTCTACCATTACTGGTGGGTTGTCATCTGGGTTACTGCTTGTTCTTATAGTATTAGGGTTGTGGTTGTTCCGCTAACTGTACAGATCTCTGTAAAACTCCTCTGATATTTTATTTATCCTATCCATATTGGTAGTTATTTTGTCTTATTTGCGCCGTACTGCATACATTCGATTTTCCGAAGTTTCCTCTTCACTGCTTTGACGCTTCCTCCGTTTTTCAGAATGTGTTCAATTCTCTCCATGTTACACCTTCTTACATCGGATACCTCACGCTTATTAATCAACTTCGAAAGCTCTGCCAATTCTATTTTGTCTGTTGTACTTGAGACTTTTATGCATTGACGCTTCCTAATGAGATTTTTCGTTTCATAAGAAAGCTTCACAGTGTCCTGTCTAACTACCGTGCCTCCAACTTCCACTGCACACTCCCTAATGATACTCGTCAGATGATCCTTCATTGTATCTACGCTAAGGGTGGTTTCCTCAATAAGAGCCGAGTACCTGTTTTGAAGCGAGACTTTGAATTTCTGTACATTCCCTCTCAGTGCTAGCTCTTTGATTGGCTTTCTGCGTATCAGTTTCTGTCGTTCCATCTTCAAGTCTAGGCGAATTCGAGACCGTACCATTCTATGATCGCTGCACCGTACCTCGCCAACCACTTCGACATCCTGCACGATGCCTGGGTGTGCAAACATTATAAAGTCTATTTCATTCTTATGTTCGCTATTAAGGCTCCTCCATGACCACTTACGGTTGTCTCCTTTTTGGTAGAAGGTATCCAAATCCTGAAACTCTTGCGTTCAGGGAATTCAACTAGTACCTCTCCTCTAGCATTTCTAGTACCGATGCTATAATCTCCTACTGCCTGGTCTCCAGCCAGCTTCTTCCCAACCTTTGCATTAAAGTCTCCCGTCAGTATGATACACTCTGTTTTTACCTTACTTATTGCCAATTCCACGTATTCATAGAAGCTTTCAACTGAAGCGTCATCATGGCTGGATGTAGGCGCGTAAGCCTGTACTACCTTCATCTTGTATCTTTTATTCAGTTTAATCACAATACCTACCACCCTTTCATTATTGCTATATTATTCCTCTATGTTGCCAGCTATGTTTCTGTGAATTAGGAACCCCACTCCCAGTTCTCGTCTGTCTGCCAAGCCCCTGTAGCAAAGGACGTGCCCATTTTGTAGCACCGTATAGGCCTCATCTGTCCTCCTAACCACACTGAGCCCTATTATATCACGTTTAAAGCCATCTAGCTCCTCAAATAGTACAACTAGACTTGCCTCACTAGATAAGGTTCTAGCATTAAACGTTCCCAGTTTCAGGTTCCAATAACGGCCTGTCCGAATCCAGAGATTCTTAGCACCCTCTGCTGCGTTGAAGATATGATCGACGCCGTAGTCAGTTGCTTCGCAGCTGCTAGGGACTGAGGGCCGTGAGTTAATTGATGTAAGCATGTGGGAAGTAGTGGCCAGATACTGCACCAGAGTGGCCAATCCTTCTCTGGTGAGGGAGTGCGGTGGGGAACTGCACGGCCCGGCGATTCGAACCACGGACCTCTTGCATGCGAGGCGGATGCTTTAACCACTACACCGTCGCCGCACAACCATGTATATATATATATATATATATATATATATTGACAGTGGTTCTTCCTCTTGTTTACTTTCTTTCTTTTTTCTTTCTTTTTCTTTTTTTCATCTTTTTCTTCCCCTTTTTGTTTTTTTTCTCTCCTTTTTATAGTTCCCTCTCACTCTGTCAATCATCTTTCAAGGAGAGGGGGACACGGCAGCAACGAAGTTTGGAAGTCCATGTCAGTATAACTCCTCCCCTGAGGAACCCCTCCCGAAACTGTTGGGAAATAAATATATTTATCCTTGTTGAAACGCTCCCATTGTGCCATATCCCATATATATATATATATATATATATATATATATATATATACCCTACTGAGACGTTTCGTATGAAATCTTACGGAAAAATATGGACTACGCACGATTTTTTTATGGGCTATACGAAAAAGATATAAATTTTTATGGAAGCATACGGAAGTTGTATGGCATATACGGAATACTTGTTGAGGAAAATAAGAAAGGTTACGCAAATTATATGGAACATACGGAAGAATTCTTATTGAAGATATGAAAGATACGGAAGTCATGTCGTGTATACGGAAAATTACTTATGAAAAATACGGAAAGATGTGGAAAATGGAATGCTTTATGTGTTATACGGAAACTTCTTGAGGAATTGTATAAATTCCTCACGAAGTTTCTGGAAACTTTCTTACGGAAATTTGGAAATTAAGGAGTGCGAGCAGACTAATAAGACTGGAGATGTTATTGTCATTTGATTCAAATGGCAATCTTAGCTACGAATACCATTCAATCCGTGTTGGTGCTACACCGCGGCCTGAAAAAGTAATGTCAGTGTGATTGTACATGATATGAATGTCAAGAATTCCGAAAGAAATGGCCCCAAAATTGAAGAAGGTAAACGTAGAGTAATAAAAGTGAAGATATACAGAAATAATTAGTCCTGCGCCAAAATGACGACCACATAAACAAAAAAATCATGTCGACAGGACTGCAACGTTTATTCCTTGAGTTATTTCTCTTAAAAACATGCCAATTTATTAAATGATTAGGCATAGAAATTTTATATCACAAAATATATGGTCACCATGAGCCAAGACGACCTCCTTAACCAGTGCACATAGCTGATAAGATAACCACAAGCAACATGGCGTGTACGGCGGGACAAAAAAAACAAAACTGCAAAAGGAATGCCTCTGGTCTATTCAGGTTTTCTAGAACGCGAAGTAACAGATGCACACCTGGTATCTCGCGGTGCGACCGCACACATGTCGCGCGAATTCGTTATTAGCTTTAATGCAAGTTATCAAGAGGGCAAATTTAAAATACAGATGCATGATCAAAATCGTCTCTGCTCTACTTTATGATAGGCAGTGAATCTCCATGCACATGTATACTGCCTCTGTGAAGTACACAGGAAAATGCAATGGAACAAAAAAGAGAGAAAAAAGACAAAATATAGGCAGGTAGGTCAACCAGGTTGATGATGTGCTGCTTTACAGCATAGGCAGGGGTAGAGGGAGTGGTCAGAAAATTAAGTATGAGAGCACAACTTATATGTACGGACACATAATGGTGCTTATCATTCATGCACGGATAGTCGTGTATAGAGCAGTGTCGTTTTGAGATTTTGAAAACTATTGTTTCAGCCCACCGTGCAGATTACGCTTTAATTGTAGTACTATATAACCCAACCTATGCGCCTGTAAGAATGAATAAGAAGATTATAAATGAAACAACTGATTTAAAATATATGATGGCTGCATGGACACATACAAGCAATGTAAAGCGCAATGAAGTAAGGACGCATTAGCTCCTCTTGACGCTTCAGTTCTCAATGGATGCTCCAGCTGTGCAGCAAAAAAATTTAACCAATGTCTGTGTGTGCAACATTGGCCATTTTAAACTATTTATATGTACACCTAGAATTTCTACTGCGTGTGAAGTTACGTAGTGCGCCATGACTCTTCCTTTTATTAAGGGTAATTTTTTAAACAATGAACATAGTTCATCTTCTGTCTCTTGACTTCGTGCCTGCAATTTTTGGTTTGGCTCGATCACAATTTTGTAGCCCTTATTTTGGAGGAATGAAAAAAACGTCAACCGAAATATATTTGAGAACTGCTTCTCGGTGAAATTGCCTTCCCGCAACTGCCACAGCTTGCGATTAGTCATAGAAAGTCTCGTTCATACCTAGGGCCTTCCCTAGAAAAAAAAGCTGGTCCGGCTGTGAAAAGCTCAGTTTTTTCTCAAATAAACTTTTGGTTAGACTTTTCTCACTTCCAGAGTCCCTTCACTATTAAGCAGACCCAATGTTCCTCTTAGTTCTTAACTATGTTATATTGTGAAATAATTAAAAAATGTAATACTTAAAATAAAAATACTAATAACTGTTGTGCAAAAAACACAGTACCATTCACGTACTCGAAGGTAATATTGTTTTTATTTAGTTTTAGTACCTAACGCATTAGAAAAGATTACAAACAAAAAAAAGATTACAAAAAGATTACAAACAAAAAAGAAAAGATTACATTACAAAAACATCGAAAAAAACATAAAATTGAGACGTAGCGGGAGTCCAACCTACGCCACTAGCCATGCTCGCGTGCGTGAACTTGGTGCGTTAACTTGCTAAGCCATGCGCGCCGCAGAACTTGGAGAATTTATTGAAGATGAAGTCACAAATTTAGTGTTTTTACGCCATGTGTTTGCATATATATGTACGATGTGCGATTGTATCTATTATTGTGTGCATTAGTTTTGTGATTGTATCTACGTCACATGCTTTTCGCATGTCTTTAAACTGTAGATTGCCGCTCCCTCGCGGATGAAGACAAGTATATTTATGCCCCCACACAAGCTGGAGCAGTTGAAGGTTGTTTCCCGGGGCTCTCTTGCGATTGAGTCGGCCACCACAGGAAATTAGAGTGATACGTCATTGTACCTGCATCTAGAAGTGTTCCACTTAGTAGCTCTCTCGCTCGATGACAAATCGAGCGCGGGGCGCTACGCTTATGCGCATGACCATGCCTCGCGTAGCGGCGACATCAGCTGATTGCGCCGGCCGGCTTGCTTCGAATTGCTTCAGAGCAAAGAAATGTCATGCCTTGAAAGGTCGCGTACTGCAGTATGTCAAAATGTTACTGCTTTGCTGTCATCCTACGAAAAATTGTGAATTGATAACTCTAATACGACTACTATAGAGCTTTGCGTCGGCGACATGCACCGAACGTAAAATCGCACTACGTCTGTCGTAGAAGCAGTAGGAGGCTGCCGTCTGCTAGAACAAAAAAAAACAAAACAAAAAAAACCTGCGAAAATATTTGTAATTAGTAACTTGTTTACTGATTATTCGTTTATCACTTTTAAAGTGATTTTGCCAGATAACATACACTTTTTCAGTGTATTGCAGCGACAAATGTTTTTTTTTATTTTCCTTACACAAATATTCAAGTCAAATTCATCCACAGCTAAAGCCACATGTAGCTTGTTTTTTTGTTTCCGTGGACATGCCGTTTCCGTGCGTCTCTCGTGTGTTCGCGCTGCTACACACGAGAGCACGAAGTATTAAATTTACGCAAGGAAGCGCTGTTCCTAGTTTGTGCGATGTGCAAAGATTGCGCACTATTCCCACGGTTTTTCGAGTGCGGATCAAGTGCGAGTCGACCAAGGAATCGGCGGATTGTGCGGGTGCTCGAAGGACTCCGAGGTGATGGCTGTCGCCTGTGGTCGCTTCCTTCAAGACAGTGTGAAAGAAACTAAAGGCAAGGGGGTCACTTTATTATGTAAATAAGTAAACTACTCAGTGCAAGTGCGTCTTGCCGCACTCGAACGAGGCGTCGTGAAACAGCAGCCTCACGCACCTCTGCAAGTGCAATTACCGATTTGCTTTGACAACGCTAACACCAGTGGAGCCATGGCGCATTGGCGCGGCCTACTAGAGCTAATTCGCGACAACTGAGGCAACATGCATGTGTATGGTGATCGATTTTTTTCAAGTGCGATGTAGTGAGGAGGACGCACACGGCGCTTGCTACGTTGTTGATTAAATGAAGCCTGCGGTGCCATTTGATGCAGAGCAGCATTTTCTTTACGTTCGCGGGCGATACAATTTCTAACTTGGCTCGATTCACCTAGCCAACCGCCTAAGTGGGTTGATAAGCGTACGTTCACTCTAGAGCGTTATCATGCCCCTAAACAGTGGCGTATGCTTGTTATAAGATATAATGTGTGTGCCTAATGTAGAGAGAGAGAGGTGTTCGTGCAATCTGTACGTGTGCCTGCAAGACGCCTTTGCTTGTAACTAACAATGTACTGGCCAGCACCTACATTGCGCGCCTGACTTTGAAGAAACCTTGCATGCACAATGTGAGATTTTGTAATCTGCCAGCTTTGCTTTTTATAAAATTATACATTGCCAGCATGTTCAAAATATGCTTCACTGCTGTGTGGCAGGGGTGCGGCTATCACGCTGTTGTGTAGTTGCTGATGCAAGCACTCATAGTTTTGATACGTGGATATTTCTCATCTAACTCATCAGCTGTTTGGCTGTTTCAGCACAAACAAGGCCAACTGAGAAGGAAGACGGGTAATGACAGAACCAGTGCCGACTTTTGTTTGCTGGAGAATACCCATGTTGGTGTATTTATTGTGACAGCCTTTCTGTGTTGCTTTTTTGCCCAATTTATGCAACGACACAGTTGTCAGCAATATGAGAGAGAACACTTAAATGCTACTGAAAAACTACTTAGTATATGTGAAACAAGAATCTCTTCTTATTACATGAAGACATATGAGGCCTTCGATAAAACGAGTTATACCTTTGTAGGGCTTGCGTACTCGTCGGGGCGATGCATACATGCAGCTTGAGCAAATGGTATCTTCCAGCCCGGTGACCATGCAATTTTTTTTCTGCACACAGCGCATATACTGAGATGTACCCACTCGCAGATCTGTCAAGTGCATAATTACCTTGAATAAAATGTCGAATCAAGTTTTTTTCGACAACCGGTCACTGCCACGAGTGCTAAGGTCTTTGCAGAGGAGGCGCATTGTAACTCACAATGAACACACCATGCACAATATTCTGAGTTGGTGAACCAATATTCTCGATGCCTTCCAATGCACACTGCAAGCCACAATTAACAGTGCTCATTTTTGAAGACGATGCTGCTATTCCTCGCACAGGCCATCACGTGTGTTCACTTCTTCAAGATAAACAGCCAGCGTGGCAAATATCCTATCAAGCAGTTTACCACCCAACTAGATGTTTGCTGACACATACTACAGCTAATGTGGCCTTTGTAACGTGAAGATTAAGCTTTAAAAAAGAAAAAAAAGCTTGCCCCAAACACGACAAGACTGTGCCGCGCTGAGCCACCAGGCATGTGTTTTGCCAGCCACATGTTTGACGTGCACCAGTGACATCATGCTGTGATGTACCCTGGTAGAGGCCTCTTGCTGCATCCCTCATTTGAATGCGGGTCCAGTTGGAAAAAGCAGGCATTGTTGATTTCGTAACTTGTTGATTCCCAACTGGAACTTCATTTACGCGAGTTGTCTGACTGATATTCAGGTGAACTTTTTGTGCAATGAACTATACAGTTGACAGTCTGTGCTTGTCCCATATTGTTCTTACTGCTGTCTCTAGGTGTTACTTTGCACTATTCATTAGTGCTCATCCACAGAAACTAGCCTAGCTTGCCGCTGTTTCGGAGAGGGTGCAGCTGGCAAGTGCAATGGTGTTCATAACACTAAATGCTCTAGCAAAAATTTTCTTATTCACTTAGTTGCATTCATATCAGTATATTACAATTAGTCGTTGATTAAACACGAATCGGGGCTCTTTTCCATATTGCTCTCAACATTAAATATCGAAATGAATGTTGTTTTTAAAAAATAGGTTTTAGTAAAACTTCATGCTGTTTTTTTGAACAGCTAACAAAAGGCTATTGCATGCTTACTTGCACTCTTTAAAGTGTGTTTGAAATACATTCCAATTTCTCACCGCACTGCCAGTAGCACTTCACATCAGGCGCAACATTAATTATAGATTGATTAGTTTTATGAACGGAGAGAAAGAAGCGGCAGGCTGGGAGGCTTACTTGATATTGGCATTCCTATTGCTACCCAGCACAATATCAAGCAAGCTTCCAATAGAGAAGTTACGCGTCCTAATGTATATCTGCATACCAAAAACATGGCATAAAACTCTATTTGTCTTAAAACTTTTTTGCAGTACTGTGGAGGCTGCACTGCTCCTTAGTCAATATGAATGGTGGAATCCCTGAACATGTATTCGTCCATGCTGCATTAGCTGCTTGGTGTTTTCATGGCATCTTTGCAGATATGTTGGGTGAGTAAAGAAAGCAGGTTACAACACAGGGAAGCAGCACCTCTTGTGCGTGCCTTACATATCAAGTATATCAGATATTTATCTTCCAGTGTGTGGCCTGAAATTTTGAAAGTGACACTTCTTTTTTCTTTATATTTGGTTCTTGATGCTTTGAGAGCAATGTATTTGTGTTTCACAGCAAGTGTTCTTGAACAAACGACTGATTTCAATAATGAACAAGGCACCCTTCATACTTTGTCCTTAGCATAGGCTGCACATCTCTCTAGCTGCTTCAACTGTTTATTTGTGGCTGTAATGGTAATGGGCAAGTAGCAAAGCAAGTTCAGATTGGAGCGGTTGGTGACGCCTGTTTAGGCTATGCCATGCAACTTTGCAACCAGAGTTACTTGTGGCCTCGTATACAATAAAGCCATATGACGTGCATTCTAAATGAGTTTACCATATCACATTTCACTGCGTCTTATTATGTGTTCAACAATTGCAGACATCTCTAGCTTGCCACTATAATGGGATCGTAAACCAACACATGGTTGATATTTAGTCGTAGCTTTGCAGCTGTGTATGAGTCTACAATTGATGCATAGCTGGGATAAGTTTTCTAAATGCTGTTGCAATAGTAATGTTACACACATAGGATGATACAAAAGAGGTCCTCGCTTATTTTGCTTTTTTTTCGCTATGCTTCACTCATTGGCTTGTCTCTTTTCTTTGCCGTGTCCTCCTCTTCAATGCACAAGGGGCAAGAGCAGTAGGCACACAAACACGTATTTAGGCAATGTTGACGTAAGGTGAGCACTGAGGGGCTGAACACATCCAAAAGGCTCATATAGGAGAAGGGATTGTTTCTAGCAACTTTTTCATGCACCTGTGGCTAGTTTTGCTGCTGCAGTTGTCATTGTTGGTTAGGACACTATTCTGAACTTGTTGCACAAATTTGCTTGAAATATTGAAAAATATTTGACGCTGGTTTGGCACTCTTTATTGCAGTTACATACAGAACTATGTTTTAGTGTGTAAGCAAAATCTATTCAACATAAATCAGTCATAATGATATCCTAAATTCAAGAAAGATTCACAGAAAAGCCCAGGAAAGGCTAAGTGGTTGCCCCTTGAACGTGAAGGAGATACCTTGCTTCTAAAGGGTCAATAGACAGTCTAGGAGTCTCGACATTACATGCAGTATAAAATATTCTGGTATTGTGCTTTTATTTATTTATTTATTTATTTATTTATTGTACCCTCAGGGCCAGAGGCATCGAAGAGGGGAGTGGGCTCACAAAAAATGGATTCAGAAGGTTAGTAAAGGGTAGTACAGGATTCAACGTTTACTGAATAACCAATTTTAGCTGATAACAAAGTTAGGACACAAAAGCAGAACAAAAGAGATCTAGTGTACATATTTTAAATGATTTTAGTATACAATTTTAGCTATAAAAGACATCAGAACACGCAAGAACTTGAAAAACGAAAAAGGCACACGTCATAAGTAACCTCAGTTTACAATGTTTGTTAGTGCAGCGCGAAACAGCTGATAATCAGTAATCGCAGCAGTCGCTCCAGGAAGCTGGTTCCAGTCTTTGCTGGTGCGTGGGACAAAAGATTCTGAACACGTTCTTGTTTGGCATATCGGTATACCAACTTTGTGCACATGATCGATGCGAGAGGACACGTAGGACGGTGAAAGAAAAAGACTAGCACGAAGGGGGGGCTGTTATGGAAGATTTTATGAAAAAGGCACAGGCGAAAAAACTTACGACGAGAAGAAAGGGAAGTCAGCTGCAACGAGTTTTTCATAGCTGTAACGCTTGCTGTTCGACCGCAATCGTGTAGGATAAACCGGGCAGAGCTATTTTGGACCAGTTCGAGGGCTTTATTCAGATAAACCATGCTGGGATCCCAAACTGAAGCAGCATATTCTAATTTACTTCTAACCAAGTTCTTATACATCAGTAGTTTTAGAGAGGCAGGTGAAGAAGAAAAATTGCAACGAAGATAACCTAACAAACGGTTTGCATTGTTAATAATGTTGCTTATGTGAACGGACCAGGTCAGGCAAGAAGTAATGTGCACACCTAAGTACCGGTAGGATGAAACACAATCGAGTAGAACATTATTAAGATGGTAAGAGGCGGGAGTGGTTGAAGTTCGACATACGCGTAAAACTTTACACTTTTTAATATTAAGGTTCATTAGCCAAAGACTGCACCAGTTTGAAATAGCGTTAAGGTCGTTTTGTAAAATACTAACATCGCTTGTGTCGTTAATTTCACGAAATATCACACAATCGTCAGCGAACAGGCGTGTGTTTGATAAAACACAATCAGTGAGATCATTGATGTAAATTAAAAATAAGAGGGGGCCCAGGACTGAGCCTTGGGGTACGCCCGAATTAACAGAACATTCTGGGGAATTATATGACTTGGCTGCAACGAACTGTGTACGGCCACACAAAAGGTGTTCCAGCCATTTGAACACATCACGATCAAGGTTAAGTTTGCTAAGTTTCAGGAGCAAGAGATTATGGGACACTTTCTCAAAGGCTTTTGCAAAATTTAAAAAAATACAGTCCGCTTTGAAGCGACGGTCAAGAATGCGGTGAAGCTGGTGTGTAAGACAGTAATTGGGTTTCACACAAAAATCCCTTTCAAAAACCATGTTGTGCATCCGTGAAAAATGAGTTGATTCGAGAAACGTTACGATGCTTGTGTACAAGACACGCTCCAAGATTTTACAAGAAATGCTCGTAAGGGATATAGGGCGGTAATTTAAAGGAGATTCTTTGCTACCTGATTTGTGGACGGCGACCACCTTACCGATTTTCCACTGGATAGGTAGGGACCCGCTGTCAGTGGATTGTTGAAAAAGCTTGGCAAGAAGAATTGAAGAATACGAGGCCGTACCTTGAAGAAATTTAGAAGTTATAAGATTGACACCAGGGCTTGAAGAGGGCTTAAGTGGCTGTATTATTTTAGAAATTCCCCGAGTCTCAATAATAATTGAATTCATGAGTGGATAATCGTGCAGCTTAGGAGAAGGAAGAGATGTGCTGGAAGAAACCACAAAATTACCACAAAAAAACCTGTTCAGAACAACCGGACACTCATTGTCGGGAATGGATTCATTGTCGGGAATAGATTATGGTCCAGCAGTTTAATTAAATTAGTCCTGCTTGGATTAATTACACGCCAAAAGCTTTGGGGCTTGTTTAGAAGCAGGCTAGATAAGGTACTCTGGAAAAAGTTGGATTTTGCATTTTTGACAGCGGATACATAGGAATTGTTAGCTACTTTGTATGCAACCCACCGAGCGTTCTTGGGCAGCAGTTTCGCATTACGGTAGAGGCGCTTCTTACGGTTTGATAGACGTTTTAAGTAGGCATTGTACCATGGAGCTCTGGCATGCGAATAGATTTTGCGAGGCGGGATGTATTTGTTGGTTAGCTCGTCGACTTTTCGCAGGAATACGTTCCAGTTAGCTTCAACTGTACGGTTGTCGAAATCGTCTAGAAAAATGTCAAGAAAAGTAGACAGTTCAATGTTAATGGCATCGAAATTCGCTTTCTTATAATCACGAATTTGCTTAGTTGTCTTACGTGTTTCTAGAGCTGGTACTGAGATGTCGAAAGAAAGGAATAAATGATCAGATAAACCGGGTAAATATGTCATGCACGAGACAGAGTCGGGGCGTAAGGTAAGTACGAGGTCTAGTACCGTTGCTGTGCTGTCTGTTATTCTCGTCGGCTGGCTAACTAGTTGGGTAAGGGTGAAGGTTGAGCAAAGGTTCAGAAAGTCGCTAACTTGTGAGCAACTTGAATTAAACATGGGCGATTCGGAGGACCTTATGATTTGGGGGAAATTAAAGTCACCTAAGAAGAAAATTGGGACGTTTGGCAGGCGAGTTCCTACGGCATTAAGAACATCGTGTAAGGAGGCAGTAAAAGTTGGCGGGGCGTTAGGGGGGCTATAACATGCCGCAAAAATGAATTTCTGGTGCGCCACCTCAACACACGATAAGATAATTTCAATATCGGTTTCAACAGCAACCTGGTGAGAATCGTGTGCATTCAAAACAGCAAGCATAACGCCACCACCTTGGCGAAGGGTATGGTCACAACGGTAAATTGTGTAGCGGGACTCATCGAAAAAAATTTTCTTGTTCCGAATGTTAATATTCAGCCAAGTTTCGGTTAACGCGATAACATTAGGTCTGCACGTGTCTACGATAGAGTTAAGAGTCAAGTTTATTAAGCACACTCCTGACGTTCGCAAGAAGTACAGATAAGCGTGACGGGGGCGCCAATCGCCTGCATGCCCTCGCGTCTTCCTATCGTGTCTCTAGGTTTGCTGTTTGCGTAGCGTCTAGGCCGTTGTTTTGTGATGCTTTGCGTTGATATGTTTCAGGGTGGGGAAAGTTACTAGTTTCTGTTACAGTATTGGTTAAAGAGTCATATACGTAGCATTGTTGGTTGACAATCAGTTTCGTGTAGCGCAATTTGTATTTCGGGGGTCCGGGTAGACCCTTAGCGAATTCAGACAGTTTCTTTCGTGCCTCACGAGTCGCAGGCGAAAAGTCTTTGGATACCGAAATACCGGATTCTTTAGGTTTAGCGCGCGCTGATAATACCTTATCTCGGCTTTTATAGGAACAAAATTTCATTATAATGGGGAGGGGTTTGGATGCAGATATCGTCCCTATACGGTGAGCTCTTTCGACCTCTGAGGGGGGTATTTCGACGCCAAGTGCGGAGTGTAACGCGGCAAGTGCTTTCTCCTCCGTATCGTTCCACGTTTCTTTCGAATCTGATATACCATGAGTAACGACGTTATTTCGTCTGGAGCGATCCTCTAAGTCATCCAACCGCGTCTGTAACATCTCTTGTTGGGACGTCAGATGGGCGGTGGAGCTCCTAATTGACACGACATCTTCCTGGAGTGCATTTAGGGTTTTCTATTCATGCTCCAAGGTTTCAAGGCAAGTGAATATATCCGAGAGACTAGTTTTTATAGTCTCCTGGTTATCTTTTATTGCTTTGACATCCGTGGTTAGATTGGCTTGGCTTTCAGTTAGATGAATTGTTCGTTCGTTGATACCTTTGAGTATTTCAAGTATGGCGGCACTATGTACAGGAGTTTGTTCTTCACCTATGTCTGCGCTGGAACTACGAAGAGTAGGGGTGCCAGGGTTAGTTTCTACGTCGCCTGAACAAAGCAACAGCAAATTCACATCTAAGCATTCTTTCAGGATAATACACAGCTCACGTGGGCATGGGAGCGCGACTAAGAAATGATTGTCACTTTTTTAGCATGCAGTGGAGTATATGTTCACACCTGCGGGGCGAAGGAGATCAATATGTTAGCCATGCTTTTGCAGTGGCTGCTCCTATGCCCACTGAAAGCGGGGATGGATTTCCGGAGCCTTAAGTAGTCTTTGGGTCCAGGGGTCGCTGTGGAGTCAGTGCACTTGTGCGCAGAAGTGAAGGGCAATGACGATGCCTCGATGATTGCGCGCGCAGAATTGTCCGGGAAGGCTGGTACCGTATCGGCGTTGGCACCGAAAAACAGGCACAAGGCAGGGCAGGGTGTTGCAATCAGCAGAGAAGCTGACAAGGTCAAAACAACCTGTGGGGCGAAGAAGATCAACATGTTAGCCATGCTTTCGCAGTGGCTGCTCCCATGCCCACTGAAAGCGGGGAAGGATTTCCGGAGCCTTAAGTAGCCTTTGGGTCCAGGGGTCGCTGTGGAGTCGGTGCACTTGTGCGCAGAAGTGAAGGGCAATGACGATGCCTCGATGATTGCGCGCGCAGAATTGTCCGGGAAGGCTGGTACCGCATTGGCGTTGGCACCGAAAAACAGGCACGAGGCAGGGCAGGGTGTTGCAATCAGCAGAGAAGCTGACAAGGTCAAAACAACCTGTGGGGCGAAGAAGATCAACATGTTAGCCATGCTTTCGCAGTGGCTGCTCCCATGCCCCCTCTTGCATGTTATAACGAGAGGGGGTTTTAATCAAACTGTTGTCACTTTGCCCTGTATGGCTGAAATGGCTTAAAATGAATAATACATGAATCGCTTTAAACGTTTTGGTTTTATGCAAATGGTGCGCTTACCCAGTCGGTATAATAAATGCTAAAATTTGTTTTACTATACAGCTAGCTTATTTTTAAAATATGCCACCGTAGATGTGAATGCACTCGGTTACATGCTTGATTATAGCATCAATACCACCACCCTAACTACACCTGCTACTGAGCGTAGTGTGACAAAAGTAATAGTACTTAACATTACTGGCTGCATACACTTTCATGTCTCAAATTGTGTTAGAAAGCCTGGTGAAAAAGTGTGTACTTTTTTTTCACTACACCTAAATAATCTGGCCATAGTCAACGCAGCTTCCGCTGCTATAAGGTACTCAGAATATTTAGTGTTCAAAAAAAGTGTCAATGCCATATCCTTCCTTTGTGAGCCTACTCACTTCTCTGGTAATGCGAATGAATGACGCTACCCAGGAAAATATAGGTATGTTATGGAAAGTAAATTTAACGCAATTTTCGAAAACATGAATGTATTAGTTACTTGTTGCCAAGTTATGTTCTCGTTTGCTTTTTTTTCACAACTTTGTTACAATTACTCTTGATAGCGTCACCTGTAGTTTGTTTGACATCATTGTCTGTTAGTTCTCAATATAATGTGTTAAGCAAAGACAAAGAGCCCTTAAATTTAAATTTCTTCCTTTAACTGAATGATCTGAAACACTGAGTCCCATTCATCTTAACAGTGTGTGATTTGTTTAAATCAGTTGTGCGTGTGTTCGTGCATGTGTAGTTAGGTGGGAGGGTACATCATTGCCACCTCATGTGACTTGCAGATTTTCTGAGAAATATTAGACGCATAATGCTGCCAAGGAAGTATAAGGTATACTATTTGAAGTAATTGTAACGTAATTGTCAAGAAAGGAAAGTAGATAAAAAATGACTTGCCAAGGCAAGGGACTGAACCTGCGGCCTACAAATAAAGCGTGCGGTGCTCTGCCAACTGTGCTACTGCAGCAGCTATCATCCCTTCCACTTTTTGCGGTATATATGTGCACCTAATCCTCGAAGAGTGTCAGCCCCATTTGTTGCCATTATGGCTAGTGTGGGGCACGTTTTCTTTTTATTGGCTTCACGTAGCATGTGATCTTATCACAAACTGGCAGCCTGACTGACGCTCTTGCGTTTAATGCACATATATACCCTATGAAGTGAACGGGGAGATAACTGTCATGGTAGCACAGTTGGTAGAGCATCGGCAGCATTATTCAAAGGTAACAAATTTGGTCTTGTGCACGACAAGTTACCTCTTCTTCGACGTAATTTTTTTCTCAGTCACTTTGTAATTACTTCCAATAACATCCCTTCTACTTTTCCCGGCAGCATTGTCAGTTCTCTACAACATTGTTTCTAACAAAGAAAAACGAGCCCTTAAACGTGCACTTCTTTCTTTTATTCGTGGTGAGGAACTTGTTCTGGTAGGCTTGGTGTCGTGAGGTTGTATACAAGGGATAATTGGTCAGCTGTTAGCTCGTAAAAATATCCCGTGTTGCGTGACCCCAGGCCAAAAAAAATACAGGTGTCCCACACTCGCCACAATGTTAACAGGCAGTGCTGACTGACTCTTCCACAAATAAATGCACACATATAGCGTACAAAGTGTAGAGGGGATAGCCGCTGTGGTAGCTCAGTTGGTAGAGCATCGGAAACGTTATTCGAAGGTCGCAGGTTCGGCCACTGTCCAGGGCAGGTTATATTTCTCCTTCTACCTTTGTTTCTTCACAATTACATTATAAATACTTCAGAAAATATTCTCTATACTTTCCTTAACAGTACTGTCTGTTAGTTCTTTATAATATTGTGCCTAACAAAGAAAAACAGCCTTTAAACGTACACTTTTATTCTTCTTGCAGATTTTCTGGTGTTTGCTATAAAAGGTACCTTATAATCGAAGAGGCTAACAGAATGTGCCAGTGTCAGAATTGGCTCGTGTAGTGAATACAAGTAAGATATGTTTTGAAGAAGAATAAATCATTCTGCCACTTGCCTAAGGAATGGCTACAGGACATGGGGCTGGATGCACTTTGTTATTCTTGAATCGAGTAACTTTGAATTCTATTTTCATACACTACATGGTCTAGACATGACTGTATCACAGACTTTAATGCCACAAAGAACTTGCAGCGAGCAATGTTTTAAATGTGAAATTGCATAAGGATAAGGTGAAAACTGCACCCTCAACGAAGATAGACAAGGAACACAGGGTGCAGGCATTATTCCTTTTGCTCATCCTTGCGAAGTTCGAGCTGTTTTCACCTCATTATGATCAACTAACTAGATCGAGATGTGTTGTTCTTCTGCATAAAGATGCTCAGCAGAAAACTAGGTTTGGATCAAACTGTGTGTGTCTTTCAGCATATATGGTGCCCGGTTCAAGAGTTTATGCAGACCGTATTGTGTGAAACAGGACACTCGTTTAACATGTAACATGGATTAAAGCATAAAGCAGTTAAAGGGACGGAATGTCAAGATTTATAGTAGCTGTTTTTTTGTGCTATGGAAAGCTTAGTGGTCAGAGTGTATAATCATGTAGTGAAAGAAGATAGTTTTTAGGGCTTGTTTCTTTTTGTTTGACATTACTTTCATGAGTACACTGAATGGTAATGCTGAAAATGCTAGAAGAATTTAAAGAATTTTCGGATCTCTGAATGCTATGAAGTGTCATACAACACGGGCTGCACACAGTGGGAGGTCAGCATGACAGCTTTATATGTTTATGCACTGCAGTTTGCTGCGAAAGCATGCAGTTCACGTGCATGGGAAATGCACGTATTTTCCGAAAATTGCCACGACGGTAGCGCTAATTTTTGAGGGTTGACTCTCTGCGTAAGCAGCACCGAAAAACGCCGTTTTTTTTTCTCTTTTGCTCCTTCCCTGTCCTGTTTTTTTTCTGGTGTTGCGCTGTAAGTAAGTTCACGATGGCTCCGAATAATGTTGGCATAGGTAATATGGACATATACTCTAACTTTGACCGCTAATCTTTTCGCACCTTAAAGCATCAGGCTATTTGAAGTGAACAGACAGGCTGCATGACATACTAATTTCTAGGCAATTTAAATACAGTCTAAAAAGGAAATATTCCTCAAGTTGCAAAAGAATGCAGTCCAATTCACGGATTTTTATTTCCACCTCCAATCACACATTCTGGCCACTTGTCAGTCTCTTTAATGAAGAAATCCTAATGAAAATTTCTAGCTGAGCAGGTTGGTACTGATGTTGAATTTTGTGCGTTGCTCATGAGTAAAATGACAGGCTTGCGTGCTTCAACAGTCATTGATTGATTGATATGTGGGGTTTAACGTCCCAAAACCACTATATGATTATGAGAGACGCCGTAGTGGAGGGCTCTGGAAATTTAGACCACCTGGGCTTCTTTAACGTGCACCCAAATACAGACATTACCTTCTGAGCTTTTTCCATTCGTGCCCTACCTTTGATTACTGCTTGAAATTGATCAGGCAATCTTTGCATAATTTTTAGTATAGTTGCACGATCAGTGTCAGCTTAAGCTGTGCCATGAAAGCTGCCCACAGCGTCCAGCTTATATTGTTTCCGAGTGCAACTGTAGTTGTGATTGCGCTGAATGACTTTTTCATATACAGTACATAACAAACTTGCTTTTTTTAAAGTGAAGTGCATCTTCGGATCTATTGTAAATGTTTTTATATACGAGGTCTTAAGTTTTAGAAGGAATTCCTCCGTGTGGCACGAGGAAGTGCGTGTTCTGCAAAAATTTTTATATCATTATATACAACTCTAAAGGCCTCATCTACAACTTTGCGCAGGTTGATCTTAAGCAGAAAACGAGGAGCCGCAGCAGCCTCCAGATAAGAGCAAGCACTCCCCAAGCTCTCTTCGACCTGAACAGGAAAGTCACTGTGTGGCATTGAAAGCCGTTGTAAGGAGTGCCTTGCCAGTACACTGTGCTGCTCTTTCATGATGGAAGACGAAGGGGACCACTCCAGAGGAACTGCATGCTGTGCACTGTGAGTGGTTCAGTGTTTTTTATTTGTCCAGCCACCAGTCACAAAATCATGTGTCAGATTCAGCCAGGATGGCTATAGGGAGCCGGGCAAACATGTGTGGACATTTATCTAGCCAAGTAGTGCCAATTTTTGCACTGGTCGTGTTTGGGTTACTGCTGCAAATGACAGAAGCTTTGTCACCTCTGTAAATGTACAGATGTGTCAGGGAAGATTCGCTGCATTAGTTTTTTTATAACTGATAGCTGCCAACATTCTTTATTGTACAGGAGTTTTGTTCCTTACTTGTGGGTGTTGAGCCCTCCACAGAAAAAATGCTACAAGTCTACTTATGGAAGGCCCCAAGGCCCTACATGTAGCTTTTTTGCGGCTTGTTATCGTAATCACCTTGTTTGCGTGAACATGACCATTTTAAACATGTACAGCAAAAATTAGAATGACCGGTCATTTTGTGGTCATCATGTTTCTTGCACTGTTTTGCAAGCGTGTTGTGCATTACGTTGTCGATCTGTTTTGTGTGCATAGACAGTAATGGAGTTTCAGGGAATTTCAAGCTCCGTATTGTAGTATAATAAATAAGCCAGGAAGCAACATATCAAGAACTTTTGATGAACACAGTTGCTTAATCTGATGAAGGATACATCACTAAACTTTCGTGCATATTCATCAATGTAAGGTCATCCTACTGTTATCTAAAATGAAGATGAGAGCCCACAGATAAAAACAACTAGCGGGGTATCAGTGTGAACAGTGGAAGTGCCTCAGACAGGCTGGCCGACATTACGGTAGGAGGATCTATTTTTGTAAAAGTACCTTGTTATCCTTCGTGTGTTATTTTTATGGGTTAGTAGTGATGTCATTTTTTCGGTGTAGGCGAGTGTGCTCGTTGGTAATGTTTGTCTGAAAAAAATTTATAAAGCAGAAGAGTGCAGCCCTCGCTTCCTTTCAAGTTAGGTTGCGATGATCCAATGTGTCCTCTTGCGGAGGTTGGGGGCAAGGGAAACAAAAAAGAAGGTGAAAGAAGGAAAAGAAAAGGGGATTCAAAGAGAAAGCAGTGTGCTACACCGCTCCTTTCCTTTGTTCGTGCCTGTAGAGCGGCCACTGCTTTGTAGCACACCACTCCTACTTTACATCCCCACTTTTCTTTCTTTGTTTTTCCTTTTTTCTTTTTTACCTTTTTTCACATTAGCATTGTCCCATCTAAAGCATGAATCAGTGACACAAGGCTTTGCTATAGCAAAGATGCCTATCTGGTGTTGGATTGAACAGTTCATTGAACTTCATTCAGTTTGATTACAGGCTGATCATTGCAATAAGTGCTTCCTGTCTATCCCCACACATCGTCAATAAAAAGTTCACCCTTGGCTCTTAGTATACTGGTACATAGCTTGTGTGTTGGGCTACTTAGAATTAATGTTGGTTTGCTGCTGTTTATGGTAAATAATTTATACAATATGAAAATATCTCACCTTGCGAACTTTGTCTGACCTGCCTTTTTTGTCCTTCCTATGCAGACATTCTATGTAAGAACGAAAGTAAGGAAAGGGTGATAGTTAAACTTTAAAACAATAAATAATGGCAGTGGGGCATTCCACAACAAATATCCCAGCCATTTCGCCAACAATTCTAAATTGTTTGAAAAAAAAATACAGTGCTCATTTACCGTATTGAAAACAGTGAATTGCTAAAACATATTACACAGAACAACATTTTTGGTCACCTGGGTGCCTTCTGAACTTCCCAAGATGTCGTTTGGGTGGTGTTTATGAAAAAAAAGTATTTTTTAAATTACCACCTTCTAGTTCTTTCTTCACCAAATTTGGTCTATATAATAAGTAGAGGTGTTTATCTATAGTGCTTCATGCTCATTGATCTAGCGGCGAGTATAAGAACCGGACATTGGTAATATAGAACCAGCGGCAAGATAGCAGCAGCCTCCCCTTCAAAACAATTACATGAGAAGCCGGGCTTCATCACCTTTACGTGGACAGGGCTGCAATCTTTCCCCAAGTTCCATATCACCAATGACTGGTTGTTTCGGTAGTCACTAGATGTCTGGAATAGAGACTGTGGTTGCTATCCCTCCCACTTTTCGCGCTTTAGGCAGCCGCCAAGGCACTCAGGCCATTCATTTGCTTGTTTCCTTTCATAAAATTTGACATTGTACATTGAGGGATTTTACTGGCAGTTCCTAAAGTTTTAGTGTGGGAAGAATTTAGGTCATGATTTTATAATAACATTTCACTGGATTTACTGTACTGTTGGAAGTCGTAAGAACAACCTAGTTAATTTAATGCAAGAAGAATGCTGTTTTGTTGCATGTAGCAGAGCTCATTGGTGCACTTGTAAAATTCCCATTTGCATAACATAAAGGGTTTTGTGTGGTTTCTTTTCAGCTTCATTTTTTGTGTTATATTACTTGTGTAGTATGTGAACTAAGGTGCTTGGATGTGTGTCTGACATTAATTCTGCCAATCATTTACATTTTCAGGTGCCGCTGAAGGACACATAAAGGTGCATGGCAGTGACCTGCTGTATCCACAGTGGTGCCAGAGCCTCAAGCAGCATTTGGCCAATCTCCACAAGGCATTCAAGAGATAAACACAACACCACACTTTCACTATGCTATGATTATTGTTTAAGTATGAAGTACTTGTTCTAAAATTTCTGTTGTTGCATCTTGTTTTGTGCCCCCATTCTGTGGCTGAGGTACAACTCGTAAAATTTCAGTGAAGGGTAAGATCATTTGTATATCATCTTCACGGAGATGTGGATATTCACAGTTGGAGTGTATAGACAAATAAAACATATATTCATTGTAGCAGGGCTGCTTTCGATGTACATATGAATGCTTTTGTAATGCAATCATTACCTTTGTAAGTTTTTTGTATATTGCGTAAAACACTGCGTTATTTAGTTATAACGTAACCACAACTTATGTTGCCAAGCGTGTTCATTGAGTATCTTCTTCTCTAAAAGCTTATTTTGCTCACGCATCCCCACTTTTTGAAATATAAAATATTTCATTGTCTCAACATGCATCTTTAGGAGATATTGCGACGACTTGTACACAGTATTGCAAGAGTCCACTAGATGTGGACGTCCATTCAATCTACACATATTGCTTTCCACCAGATTCAGACATCAATTTTATTTCTGAATAATTACTACGGCTTTCGTTATGTGCAGACCTTTCCGTAGTCTTCTGCGTTCCATATATGCTGAGTGCCGCGTGGTCTCCGCATTTCTCCGCATATACGGCTTCCGTATTTCAATAATTCCGTATGTAGGGCATCCGTGCATACGGAACGTTTCAGTAGGGTATATATATATATTATATTTTTATTTAGGTACTCTAATTAAAAATATATATGGCGCTGCGTCCAAAAATAGCAATATAAATAAGAGAGATTCTGTTGTCGAGAGATCCAGAAATTTCCACCATCTGGTGCTATTGAACGTGCACTGACATCGCACAGTACGCGGGCATTTTTTTTAAATGGTCTTTCATTGTAGTGTACAATTTTCACTTTATGATATGCCCCATTCTTGTTAATTAGCCATATAAGACGACAAAAAGCTTGATATCGTATTTTCCTGTTGTTAGAAAATTTGAAATTTTGTTTTAATATAAATGATTCAGAGTGTTTTGAAAGAGTGATTTTTCGCTCTCCATAACAATCTCAATGATGTTGACAAAAACAGAGTGGGTGTGTTTTTTAAAACGATTAGTTTATTAGCCAAACGTAATATCTTGAGGTCTCGAGCAAAACAATTACTCTAAATATATAAATGTGCCAATACAGTTAAAGGGGTTTGTCATTCCTATAACTATTTTTTTACTGTAAATCTTAATAAGCTTCCAGGTTGTAAGGGGCTGCGATTGTGTTGCGAAATCATAGACGTTTATAAAACATTGTATTTCCTGCGAGTTTCAGAAATAAAATTGTTCAGAAATACAGGTATTGCTCAATGGCTATGTCTCCTGCGTTTTTATTTGTGCGACGAAGAAATATACTCGTTATATTTTGTATTACCGCGAATTCAGAAAAAAGTGGACTCTTCATAGAATGGACCTGATTATTTAATGACGCTTGTTGATTTTTGTTTTGTTAGAAAAACTTATATGGAAAAACAAATTGTAATTTTGTGCAAATCAGGTACGTGGAGATAGCAAACACATCTAACTAGAAAAGAGGAAACAGCAAGCAAATTATCTATTTTATCATTCTTAGAGTCGGCCGCGGGTCTTTGTTCTTTAGTTGTAGTGAAAAACATTTGTGCTTTATACATCTGTCAGAGAATATGCTACGATAATCAACCTTTGTTCAAGGCTCCCTGATCTTCTGAAGCTATTCCGTTGCTTATGCGAAGACCTGTCATTTTGGCGAATCGAAATCGTTATTTTAAATAGATAATGTTTCACAGGTGCAAGCTCCTACCCTGGTGGTGACCCGGTGTGATCTGCAGAAACCCCGTGCAGGCCCAGTGAGCCGCCTTCGAGCACTGGTGAACGTGGCGGTTCAGCTGGTTGCTCCGAATTCACCAAACTCCTTGGATGCCGAGAACAGTGCCTTTCGCGTAGCTTGCATGCTAGACAAAGTAAGCGAGACTACTCCATAGGTTGTTATACGTTTTCATTTACTAGTAAATTGCTGCACTAATATCTGGTACTGGCAAAATGCCGAAGACATAATAAAATAGCACTGCTTACAGACCTAACGACAATGACACTGACTAGTCTTCACCATCAAGTCCTCATACAATCTAGCATTTATTTTTAGAACATTGTCAATGACAAAACATGTTACAGACAAAAGGGTTAGTTCAAACGAAAATTTAGAACACCTTTCAACCTATAGCCTTCGAGAGTAAAACATGATAGCATAATCGTGCCCCTTTTTCAATCAGCTGCTAGCCAACTTTGATTCACTGTGCATGTTCCAACCATGCCGCAAGGAAACAAATGCTTGGGCACGTAACATTAGCCTTTTAAACGGTCCCAAAGTGCCCACTGCAAGTTAGGTGTTGCGGTGCCCACTACTTTATAATTATTTCCTTCGCGAATCGGCGAAGGTGCGTCTATGTGTCTTTACGGTAACGGATGAACGTGCCCAGCAGGGGCGAAGCCAAAAAGGAATTCAATCTCCACCTCCCCTAAATTTCTCAATTTTGCTTTCTTATATAGGTACCCACATAAACAAACGCATGCTTGGACATAATGTGTAATTTATTACACCCCCACAAATATATTTCTGGCTACGCCCCTTCTGCTCAATTGCTGATAGTTTAGCTGTGGATGAGGATTAAGTATGTCAGAGCATTTCGTAAGGGCTGGGCCTCTAAAACACCCAGTCGTTACAGAATTCTCTTGTTTGGACGTCTGGCGCTATTCCACCCTTTTAACACGCAAAAATTACATCTGTTAAGAAGACTCTGCCAACTGCATAAGATTTTCTAGTGTTTAATTTCCGAAGCAGCTTCACACAGTAGTGTGGTTTTGTGGCAAAACACCTTTTTTCCACGCGGAAGGCCTGGATTGGGTTCTAACTCCAACCAAAGATTTGTAATAATATTACATTTATGTTTCTCAGTTCTATGGTAATATACAACGTGGATGTTTAGAATAGTCGTAAACTTGGCCAGTTGGTACTGGTTCGCGGTGTACTGCGCAAAGACGGACGTGAATAATGAAAAAAAGGGAAAAAAACTAGGTGCAGTTCGTGATTATGATTGTTTTCTTTGCTTTCCGTCTGTTTTTTGCACAGTTGCACCATGAGGTAATTTTTCGCTCACAACCAACAACACCGACTGCGGAATTTTTTCGAAACCAGCTGTTCAACACTCGCTCTCGCATTAAGACATCGGTTATTTGTTTGTAAATGAGTCGAAAAATATTACCATCATATTTAAGTCCACACACACTTGAAGCAGCCATGGCATATGTGGTTACATTCTTTATTTGGCAGCAAAAAATCTGTAAGCAAGTTCTTACGACAAAAGGAACTTCAGATTTATGGCGGTCAATAAAGCGACCACACAAACAACATACGCGACTCACAAATAAGGTCATTTTTGAAGTATTGAGTATAAGAAAACTCTTATGAGAAAAATGTTTTTCCTGCGATGAGAAAGAGAAGGACGTTGTATGATATTATATATCGAATACAATAAATCCTTGAGTAATTAGACAAATTGAATTGTGGGCTTTAATTTCATCTGACTCTAGTTGGTTGAAAAGCGAAACCACTGGAGAAAGCATTTTCACTTTAGGAATAGAGCGGCATACTCTTTTTGACTGATCGCAGATATTGTGGCATCAGTATCGATGAGCACAAGTGATCGTTCAGCTTCGACAATTAAATCAATAAGATTGGCGGGGGAAAGGCGAGGATTTATATGAATAGAAGATACGGAAGCTCGTGCCTCCAGAGCTACGTTAGTCAGTTTTCCGTCTCATTGGAGGTGGGTCGTCAATGCATAGGCGACACAGATAGAGGACTTGTTGAAGAGGAAGGCGAGCGGGAAGTACAGCGTCAAGAAGCGAAGGTTTGAGTACCGAAACATCTTGCGCGTCGCGTTCATAAAAATTCAGGTGGCACGTGAGGCAGCCGGTATGGAAGCCGAAACGAGTAGTGAGGATATCTCGGTGCCTCCGGGGACGACATAGGCGTGCAGTGTATCCTGGAATTACGCAAATGTAGCAGATGAGCTGGATGTCAGCCGGGCGCCAGGAATTTTTTTAGTGCTGTTGTGTAGTCGGAAATCGCACGGTGGACAGTCGCACCTATATGAATACTCAACTTACGGTGCACTATTTCTAGAAACAATGCTGCGTGTTACGTATGATTCTGTGACTCTCCCGCCACGATGCAGCCTTTTTGCCAATGTGTAATAGGGATGGAGCGTGTGTGAAATTGTAATTGCGGATACCAATTTGTCTCTCCTTCTTTCACGACAAACCTGCGTTGCCCAAAGAGTCATTTCGCCGAGCAACAGTCATGCTAACCTGGCGGTCATGAACTTCAGCGACAAATATTGCCACCTTACGAGACACGCTATCAATCAATCTGTAAGTTACTTGCTGGCGCCTAAGGTGCGTCCACGTTAGCTTCTCTTTCATCGACTGACCATCATGCCGAGGCTATCGCGAGCGCTCTCAACGTAAGCGAGAGTATACCATCAGCCCTGCGAGAAAGCCTTTTGCGTTTACTCAGCTCTTCTTAAATCTGCTTCGCTTTTACAACGAATGTTTACCAGACGTCTCTTGCTCAGCATCATATAATCACGCAAACAATAAAGAGACCCATTTCACTATATGCTTATAGAGTGCCGCAAAACAAACAAGACGCTAGACGTGACCGAGTTCAGCAGGTGCTTCAGGACGACTTCATCCAGTCATTGACCAGTCTCTGGGCTTCGACAGTTGTGTTAGTAAGAAAAAATGGTTCGTTGCGCTTTTGCGGTGCTTAACGAAAATTAAACCATCTCACCGAAAAGACGTTTATATACTCCCCAGGATAGATGACTCATTGGACCGTGTACACAATTTTAGATATTCCCGACCGTGTACACAATTCCAGGAAAATTGTTGTGGGCGACTGTGACTGGAAAAGACGGCTTTTATTACTCCTGACGGCCTCTCCGAGTGTAAAGTGCCACTTTGTGGACTATGCTCAGCGCCAGCTATTTTCGAAAAAATGATGACGATGATGATGATGATGTGTGGTGTTTCATGGCGCATGGGCCATTTCATGGCCAAGGAGTGCCATGTCGTGGGACAAAAACTACGAATAACGGTTATGACAGGCTACTGTACAAGGGCCTTAAAACTCCTCGCGCTAACGCGGGAAAAACGTAGAAGTAATAAAAGCATGACAGTGACGTGAAATATGTGTAGAGAGATTGAGTGGCGAAAGATCGTAATAAAAGCATGGCGGAGATGTAGCCATTGCTGCAGCGAGCTCAGTTTGTAGGTTGTGCTGCGGAAGGCCCGGGTATATGACATGAAAATTACCTACGTCGTTTAAAAATTCTAACAGTGATTCATGTGTAAAAAGTGGTCTGTTACCGACAAACTTTGCCGGGTGAAGAGGAAAGGGTTGTCGTTAGAATAATGGAGTTTGTTGATTTCTTAGTGTGTCAAATTATTGCACTGGATTAAAATGTGTAGCACTGTTATTGTTTCACCACATCTCTCACAAAATGTTGGATCACCACCAGACAACAGGTATGAATGTGTAATGTATGTGTACGTCCTGTCCTTAGTCTACTAAGTGTTACTTCTGTGCTTCGTGATTTTGATAATAGAGGCCAATGACCAAGAAGTGGCTTGATAACATGTAGTTCATTACGTGTGTGTCTGTCCCACGTGCTTTGCTTATAGACCCTGAGCTATTTTTTAGAAAAGGTTTCAAGTCAAGTGCAGGAATCACTATTGATCTAGTGGCACCTGTTTCGTTGGCTGTTGCAGCTAAGTGGTCCGCCAAAACATTTCCCTGTATGTCGGTGTGCCCTGGCGCCCAGAAGATTACGACGTGTATTGAGTGTGTACAATGTGCAAAAGAGTGAGTAAATGAAGATAACAAAGGGGTTTGTTTGCAATTTGAATGTTTTAAGGGCTTTTACCATGCTCAGATATTCTGTGTAGATTACTGCACTTTGTAATTTAATTATTTTATATGCTTACCAGCCACCAGTATTGCAAAAACCTCTGCTGTGAAAATGCTGATGTTCGTATGTAGAATACCAGCACCTAAAAAACGTGGACCGACTGCTGCAGGCCAGTTTTTTAGGCATAAGTATAGAATTATGGGTATGAGTATTTTTGCTGCAGTTCTAGGAAATATGTAAAAATTTGTACATTGGGGACGTGCTAGCTAACTTGTATAAAATATACATCGCAGTCTATCAACTACCTTTACAAAGGCGAGACATATGCAGTGGGAGCAGTCAAACCGTGTTCAAGAAGCGGCACGCCCGTCTCTTGGGCTAGGCTCTCTACACGAAGTGTGTAGGGCTGTCTGGTGGCAGGGCAGTTGTAAAACGGGACAAAACTAAACAAATCCTTGATTGTGGAGTGTACGGGGTGTTCTATGTTGGCAATCACCTTGTGGAATAAGAGAAAAGATTGGTAGGATTTTTCAGATAGAGTGACCATTCGTTCGAGCCAACGTAAAAGCTTTCCACGGGGCTACTGCTAAAAGCACCCGTGGAAATACGAATGCCTTGGTGATGGACAGGGTCGAGGAGTTTTGAAGCCATTGGTGTCGCAGACTGATAGGTTATGGCCTCGTAATCTAGACGTGTTCGTATGAGACTTTTTATACAAATTGACCAAACACTTTTTGTCACTACCCGAGGTAGAGTGTTATAAGATTTTTAGAATGTTCATCGGTTTTAAGAACTTGTTTTCAAATAGTTTATGTGTGGTGTAAAGGTTAGCTTGGTGTCCAGAGATCGGGCCTAAGAATTTCTGTTCAGTGTTTGTTGAGAGATGTTGGCCATGCAGTTCAATATGAGGTTCAAAATGAATGCCCTTCTTTTTTAGAGAAAAAGACGCACGTGCTTTTGGTGGATTTAATCGAACCTGTTTCATCTGCTAGTTTCAAAATCGTATACATAAGTGCATCATCTACATAGGTGCACAAAAACACACTGCTAGGAATGGAAAGGCGCAACACGTTCATTTTGATATTAAAAATAGTACAGCTTAGTACACCACCCTAGGGCGCCTCTGTCACCTGGACAAATGTTCGGGACGAGACTGTGCCTTCGAACACGGAACGTCTGATTGGAGAATTAAGTCTCGATTCTACTCAGCATTCTACCCCGAATACCTAAATGTGAGAGGTCTCAAAGTATACCGAAGCGCCATGTCTTGTCTTAAGCCTTTTTGATATCTAGGAACACAGAGAGAAAGAACTGTTTCTGGATGAAAGCGTCTCGCAACAGTGCCTTAATACGTACCAGGTTGTTAATGTGGATTTATCTTTTTGAAAAATGCACTGGTACAGGTCAAGTAGCCTGTTTGTTTCGAGGAAGTGTATAGGTCGGCAATTTATCATCTCTTCCGAGTTTACAAAGGCAACTGGTTAATACGAGCCTGTAACTCGTAACCGAGGAAGAATCCTGGCCCTGTTTCAATATGGGAATGACGATGGCCTCTTTTCAAGAGGGAGGGATGACACCGGAAAACCTGATGGCATTGTACAGGAGAAGTAAGGTTTTTTGAGTTTCTGGAGGTAGGTTTTTCAACATTCCATAGATTACTTGGTCCGATCCTGGGGCGGAATCGCTGCCGCAATTAAAAGATGCCTGTAGCTCAGCCAAGCAGATTGGCTGATTATATGCCTCATATTTAGTGCATTTTGTGTCTAATTTATGTTTTTCTGCTCTTTTCTTGTAACATCCGATATCCAGAGAATAGTGTGAAGAGCTAGAAACCTGCTCGAAGTGTGTTCCCAGGTTGTTTGCCTGATCTTCCAAGCTGTCACTTTGTGCGTTCAATAAAGGGAGTGGATATGCTTTCTTTCTTTCTACTCTTTTCACCCTGTTCCATGCTATACCCTCTGGTGTATATGAGGTGACGCCCAATAAAAACGTATGCCAACTTTCTCTTCTAGCTTGTCGGCACGTTCTTCTGCCTTGGCACTTATTGTTTTTAAAGTTGATAAGATTCTCGAACGTTGGCGAGTTTCGAAGCAACTTCCATGCCTTGTTTTGTTTTTTCTGCGCATACGACACCCTTCATTCCACCATGGAACACGTCATTTGCCTGACAGTCCGCTTGTTTGCGGAATACATTTGGTTGCAGCGTCGACTAAAAAAAAGCAGTAAAGTAATCCACAGCAGCTTCTATGCTTAACGCACTCATCTCAATCCAGGTTAAAAGAGTAACTTTTTGAAACTGTTCCCAGTCAGCTTTTTGGCTGAACCACTTGGAAACCTGTGGAAGACAATCATTTGCAATTGTAGTGCTGAGAACTTTAGGGAAATGATCACTTCTATATGAATGTTCAGTGACTTTATATTTGAGGAGTGAGAAAAAAAATGATGGTGATGAAATTCTAAGATGCATTGACGAGCATGTGTTGTTAGTGATATTCTAATATGTTGATGTTTTGTGATTCAAGAGACATGCGCCAAAAATAGAATTTTTTGATTAGACGACCTAGCACATCCCACCTCGAGTCTCCTCATAAACTGTTATGCGCGTTAAGTGTCAAAGGGGAAGGTACGGCTCTGTAATTTCATCATTCACAGACTGGAATTGCTGTTTATTGAGTTGGCGATGCGGAGGTATGTAGATACAACAAATTGTCACTAGTTTGTTGAATATAACAGCTCGAACAGCCACTACTCCAAGAGATGCTTGAAGCAGTAAATGTGTACAGGCTGTTCCTTTAATATGTTTCTGTATTAATAATAATAATTATTATTATTATAATGGCAACACCAGCGGATGACGCGACCATGTCATCTGGGTCCTTTCAAAAATCAATGTAATTGCATAAGAAGTTGGTTGTTTCGATTTTAAATAATTCTTGCACATACAGCAAATTTGATGTATGTTTGTGTGAAATTCCTGGACATTGTCGAGGTTTTTCAACGGCATCGTGACGTTCCATTGTAGTATTTGTGTCATTTTAAAGTTGTGTGCTGCGGTGTGTACAAAAAGTACTGTCCTATAGATTATAGGACCTTTTCAGGGCCCTGTATAGTGGAGTTTTTCTTTTTTTTGGCATGCTTCTAAAAGTGGCGTTCATCTTTCTGCGTCTGAGTCGCCAGAGAAGTGGGACTTGTATCCATCTTCTTGTGAGCGGGTGGATGGTGTCTGCTCCGTAGGCACGTTCACAAAACTTTCGGACCTAACTGCGTTTGCAGGGGTGCGGGGTTCAGCTGACAAGGGAGTCTGCCAGCCGTGTTTGTCAGGTGACGTAGCAGTAGAGGCTGCTCCAGCAGAGGGCGCTGATGGCACGTCCATGGTCTCACTCTGTTTTACGTTCGCGGGTGCAGAAACATGTGGCACGGCAGCCTGGTGCGTCACATCTGCGAAGGAGGGATAAGAGGGGTTGTGCAGGACAAAACGTTTACGTGTCTCTTGGAATGGCAGATTGAATTCGACCTTGAGTTCTACTATTGGTGCCTCTTTTTTATGTGGGGCATGGTCGTGACTAGGCAGGATGATCTCCTTCACAGTTCGAACAATGAGTTTTTTCCGAGGTGCAGGTGTCGGATATATGTAGAATGAATGCGAATTTTGTGCAAGTGGCGCACCCTCTGCAACTCTGCGATCCATGCCCGAAACATTGGCACTTGAAACATCAAAGGGGATTGGGGATATATGCGCTTACACGGAACTTGCAATAGCCGGTTTCTATCGATTCTGGTAGGTTGCTGGTTTTAAAGGTAATTATGTGTTTTGTAGGGGTCTGTTGGTTGTCACGCCAGATCATTATTCTCTGTACCTTCAAAACGTTTTCATCTTCCCATCTTTCTAACAGTTCCCTTTCGCTCAAATCGATAGGATCGTCATCAGAAATTACCCCATGGTGTGTATTGATAGACCTGTGTGGGCCCACTGAAACAGGAGTGTCCCCAAATGATATAATTCTTGAGAGTTTGTCACAATGTGCTTTCTCTCGAACCTCCAATAGCAAGTTGCCATTTTCCATCTTTGTAGTTTTGTACCCTGGGCCAATTTCTTCCGTTAGAGTTTTTGACACTAGGAATGGTGAAATGGCTGGAACTTTCTTCTTTCCGTTTTGACTATGAATGACGTGATACTTTGGGAAGCTCTGCTTTAGTTTGGTTAGGGTGATTGCTTCTTCGGTGCACCACCTTTGTAGGGAGCGATTAAGAAAGAGGGAAAGGTATTTGCCATACGGAGAGTATTTATTTCGGCGGTGATGGTGGCCACCCACCACCGAGCCGTCAAGTGGACTTGAGGGCTCGGTAGTTGATTCCCTCCAGGTTGATTCACAAACACTTTGGAACAATAGTGTTGCATCGCCGCTATAACCTAATCTATTCACCCAAGCATGGATACCTACACAAGGTTAACTTTCGCGGCTAGGTAGTTTGAAGTGAATGGAAGAAAGAAGACCACAGGGAGATAAAAAGTCTGATAGAAAGACGAAGATGAGGGAAGAGAGAGACAGGAAAAGGCAACTGCCAATTTCCCCAGGGAAGATCTGCCTAGGGGAGCCGCCTACGTGAAGCTGGGGCAAGGGGGTGTGTTGCCTCAGCCGGGGAGCCTTAAAAATCTAATCACCCGGCGTCGGCTCAAGCACCAGGATTACCTTTCCACGGACATGGCTCAGCCACGTACGGCTAGGCATGAGAGAGGTCGAAGGCCCCCGTTAGCTCGGGCACATAGTGTCACTACACACCAAACGCCTGCTTGCGCAGACGCTCCTGTTGGGATTTTGAAAGAAGGATGAATACGTCTCTGATGGGGCTAAAATGCGATTCATGTCTTGTTTACCCTGGCGACGTGGTGGTCTTTACAGACACGTTTACACAACACGTCCTACGCATTGAGGCAGTTGTTCAGGCACCTATAACAGCTGGGCTTCTTCTCAAATCTGTAAAGTGCCATTTTAGATAAAAAATTGCCCGCAGCTTCCCTCGGGGGAACACTGAGGAGGATGCGGAGCATATAATTGGTTAACGGGGTGTTAAAGTGCGACTTACTTGGGTCGATGGCTAAATTGGTTAACGTGGTTGTGAAATGGGGTGTTAAATTGCGACTTACTTGGGTCGATGGCTAAATTGGCTAACGTGGTTGTAGGAGGGGGTGTTAAATGAGTGAACACGTACACACGTATGCGAAAGTGCGGCGCTGGTCGAAGGGACGTCGGTCAGTGTGTTTGTGGATTCGTTGGCATTCATTTCACGGCGACTTCGGACGTCGACGCGCCGTACAAACCAACGGACGAGCGGCAACTGAGCGAGCGAGCGCCGACCTTGAGTATATATACAGCGCGATGGCGCATGCGCTGTCAGCTGTCGAATGTTTTCGAAGGAGAAGCGCGCGCGCGGCACAGATGGCGACGGCGCGACGGTGCATGCGCTGTCAGCTGTCGAATGTTCTCGAAGGAGAAGCGCGCGCGGCACAGATGGTGGGCGACGGCGCGACGGCGCATGCGCGCGCGTCAGCTGTCGAATGTTCGAGAAGCGGTGTGGACGGCGCGGACGGCGCACTACAAGGCGCGAGTATAAGATGCTTCCGCATCTAAAAGAACTGAAATTTCTTGACCATGTTGTGAGCCATGCCAGCATTCACCCAGATTTGGAGAAAACCCGCGCCGTTTCAACATTTCTTGTGCCCACAATTACGCGTGACCTACACTAATTTCTGGGATGCTGAGCGTACTACAGGTACTTTGACAAAAATTTTCGAAGATCGCTGAACCTTTGAGCAAGTTTACAAAAGACAGCGTCCCATTTTTTTGAGGGGGGGGGGGGTCCAGATAAGCGCCATGCATTTGACACCTTTCAAAATCATCTCCACGCTCTGCCTGTGCTGGATCATTTGGCGAAAGTGCAAACACCGAGTCACACAGAGACGCAGTCACACAGTCACACATAGGCGCACAAGCGCACTTCTGTTATGGTGCACGTTATGCTGAACACCGGGCCGGAAGTGCGCTTGTGCCTATTTAACCAGTAATACCTGGAGGCACCTATTCGGCACCTCGCTCAGCAGCGGCGGACGCTCAAGTGTTTCACCGAGGCCGTAGAAGGTTAAGTTACGCCCATGGACCTTCGCCGAACATTAGGGAGCACTCTTTCGAGATAAGCACCCCGGAACAACCAAGCTCCAAGGTTAGGTACTCATCAACTTATTGGGAAAAACCGGTGGGTTCCCCGTCGGCACTGGGAATCAAACCTGGCACCTCCCGCATTGGAAACGAACGCTTCCGATTCGGGAGGAGTGCAGTCCTCAAGCCTGGCGGACTGCACTTCTGTCAGTCTAGCCAGGCTTGCAGAGGACTAATTTTACTTATGTACTCATGCGAAACCAATGCCTACCTGCGCAAATAATGGATCAAAATACTTGTGCTAAACCGTTGCCACTAGCAGACCTGCAAAACGTTCGCGGAACTCGAAATACCCAGGTTAACACACTGCGAAGCCACAAAAAAAGTGTAGATTTAGCCATTTTCGTCGAATGCTACTGCTCGGCATAGCTCACTGCGGCTGCCGTTGTGTGCCCGCCACAACTTGCTTTCTTTACCTTTGCTGTAGTTGGACGATATCTGAGGGAGATAACAAAGCGCGATCAAACTTCCAATATGGCTAAGTGAATGACGAGGAGTGGAGGCAAGCGCTACAAGCTGAAATCAACCACTTCCCGTGCATCACCTGATTTAAAGTCTACATTGTGATTTCAAATCCAAAAATAGTCATACAGTTAATAGCAAAGTTCTGTGCAGTGCTATCAAATTTCATTATTTGTAAAAACTTGTGAAAGTGAATGAATGCGAACATTCACATAAGCTTCACTCATTAAACCGGATCGCCACCGCTACGAGCCTGCATGTTTCTTGAAACCAAAACTGATTGATATGTGAGGTTCAACGTCCCAAAACCATGATATGATTATGAGAGACGCCATAGTGGAGGGCTCCGGAAATTTCGACCACCTGGGGTTCTTTAACGTGCACCCAATTTTGAGCACATGGGCTTACAACATTTCCGCCTCCGTATGAAATGCAGTCGCTGCAGCCGGCATTCGATCCAGCGAACTGCGGGTCAGCAGCCGTGTACCTTAGTCAATAGAACACCACGGCAGAGCCCGACACCAAAACTGGCGCTGAGTTTCCGGGGCTTGGTTTGGTGTCCAAGTACTACGTTTTCTTTTAGAACGTGCTCCCACGTGACAAAGCAATGAGTCGTTGCGGTTCGACGTTTCTAAAGCACCATATGCTTAAGCGTGACGCCGTAGGGGATTCTGGAAATTTTGACCACCAGGGTTCTTTAAATGAGCACTAAAGGCAACTTGACGTTGATTGTTAAAATAGCGGTCCAGAAACCTCGTAGTGTTACCTTTAGGCAAAGAAAAAGGATTATTTAGAAATTAAATAGTGTTTTAGTGGTCCGCAGAGGGTTAGCGCACTCCAAATTACCCGCCTCAATGAAACGTCTCGACGTCACTGTAGCCGTGTGCAACGTTGCCCGGCTTTGAAGCCGCTGACACTATAGTATGAGCAGAAGTAAAGTACCAGAATCACAGCAGCAACAACGGCCATAGAACATTCTTTAGCAATGGCCTTTCAAATTGCAGGCGCTATTGGTCAAACTTAACCCCGTTAGGTGGCAAATCCTGTCGAGTTTAACCACGCAAAAATTGAATATTCGAACCACTCGCGCCATTCGCTATAGTAACATGTGGCGGTTCTTTTTTCCATGAATCAAACAGAAACGAATAACTAGCATTTTATTGCGTCTCTTGATGCATGAATTTTTTTATTTCGTGCAGCTAGATCGATTACTAGTGATTTCTTGTGGATGGTTTGTCTTACATTATCAGGATCATTTCGAGAATGGCCAACTGTGGCGCTTGTATTTTTGTGCATTTGCCTTAATTTCTCTGTATGAAGGGTACTGCTGTTGATAATACCATCATTTTAGACGTAGTCATACGTTGAGATTTCAATCTGACGTAAATTGTTATTTGAACTTATTGTCCTTTTAACCTGCACCAAAATCTAAGCAAACAGGCCAGAAGGATTTTCGCCTCTACCGAAAATCTTCTCCCGAAATTGTGGCTACCATGGCCACAGTTTACTCACGTGACGTGCGAGTCAGGAGCAGAGTGCCTTAGACGTTAGACTACCGTGGCGGGTGGACTCCTTTAGATGATGCAGATCTTCTTCCTTATATACAGGATTAGTTGTAGACTATGTTTAGAGCGTCGTATGTTTAATTTGTTTCAACAAAAGTTTCTTTCACATTGCTTAAGTGGTGAATGGATTATTGTTACATTCACTTCGCCTGTCCGACAAATATCCTTAGTTTTTTGTGTCAGGGTTGGTGATTAGTGTAATTCAGGTAGTATTGGCTTTCTGTAGGTTTTTTCTAGGTGTCGTCATCAATTTGTTTACCTTTCAGCAGGAACTTTCTTGTTAACAAAACTCATTTCACTGGAAAAAGCAGTGTAATAAATTCAACACCATCGTGTATCTTGGTGAAAGGGTTATTTATTGTTTTAGTGCCGTTATGCTATGCTTTAATATGATCAATGTGTCGTCTGTGAACTTGAACCAGCTGCAAGGCTTTAGAGGACATGATTTATAAAGAGTTTAACTAACACAAATGTTTTGGTACACATTAGTGCAAAAGAAAGTTATATCTAAATAGGGTAAACGATGCTTACTTATTAATATTAGTGGCAACTGAGGTGGCCATTGTGCTTGCCGAAAGTCGATTTTTTCATGACAGATTCACCAACACGACAAGATTGTTCAATGTGAAATAGAGGAAACGCTAAAGCATAGCCAATTAAGAATAAGGAATTGTCTGGCGGCAATAGCCACCTACAAAGTTTCATACCCTTAGCATTATAATGTCGTACCAAGGCTGTGTTATGATTGACCACTGCGCGCTTGCGGCACTAAACCTACAAGTAACTGCCCTCAGATTTCTGAAGAAAGCAACTTGTTTGTTGACACCTTTCAGAGAAAGTCTGTGAAATTGTAGAGACTGCATCAAAATGGCGTCGGTCCAATGTTTTCTAATAAGCGTGAAGCTCTCTTCCTGAAATATCCACGTTACTTTTCACCTTACTTTTGGCACCTAATGGGTGGTCGTAATCATTCTCACTAAAAGCTTCAGGAAGGCGTGCACATTTTAAAAACATAAACTAACTGCTAAAACCTGGAAATGAATGTGTCAAATGACCTTACTTACGAGTAGGTTTCTGTGCGGGTGATACATTGTGTCAATAAACTATCACAGAGAGATTAAAAGACTTTAACGCCCAGCGCACGCTATGAAGTTTTCTTTACGAAACCAGCGACGTGTGGTGCTAACTCCTACGTGAGTAGTAAATATCCATTGCTCGCACCTATGAGAGTGCGCAGGGTTGCACATGAGGGCGAGGAACAAAGTTTCTTCTTTTCTTCTTCACCCACTGTCGGTGTTCTTCACCAACTGTCGGTCGAGTCCAAAGGACCACATGCTTCACAGAAGATTACAAAAAATGAAGCGATGACCTACTTTCTGCAAAGCCTGTTCTTGGTCTCTGAATATCCTGGCGTAAAAATTGGAGCTAATGAGTTCTCGGAAGGTAACATCAGGAGCCTTCAGCCACCAGTTATTGTCAATACATTCATGGCCATTATCAAGGAAACTTATGAGAAAGATATAGGGCCTCCCTTTCAAATGAAGGGGGCGGGGGCTGGTATTCTCCCTGCATACGCGTGTGTTCACACCTGTTGTTCCACTTGTAAATATCATTTTTGGTGCAGGTTTCCCCACCATGTATGTTTACCCTGCAGGTACGATCTCTGTGTGATGGACAGGAGTGGCCAGACAGCATGGTCTTCGTCAGCGCCAAGACCTTGCCATCTGTGGTGCACACCATCGTTGATGATGTCACTAACCCCGCAAAGCCGAGCATAGGCGTTCCCTGCCGTGCTTTCGTAGGCCTTCTGGACACGGTTTTCGAGCCAGGGAACTTGTAAGTCCTAGAAATGTGCTTTAAAGGGACGCTAAAGGCAGCCATTAGGTCGACATTGATTATTGAAATATCGGTACAGGAACCTCGTATTGTTATTTTTGTGCCAAGAAAGGACCTATTTTCACATATTATCAAAATTTGGTGGCACGCATCGGGTCAGCTTACTTCAAATTACTCGCCTCAAGGAGCGGACCGACCGCACCGACTCACGTCACTGTTGCGTGCGCAACGCGTCCCTGCTTTACTGCACTAGTAACAGCAGGCAGAAAGCAGTGGGAGCAATAGCAGCCATCTAGCAACAATTGTCAATGATCAGTTTCTCCACATTTTCTTCGATATTGCAGACGTTTTTTCTGGTTCAACTGCACCCCGCTAGATGACACCACAAGTTTTTTGTAACCACGCAAAAATCGAACTTTTGAACTGCTTGCGCCATTCTTTATAGTTACGTCCAGCATCTTTTTTCTTGAACCAAACAGAAACGAACAAGCAGCATTTTATTACGTCTCTTGATGCATGGATGGTTCTTTAATTATTTAGTGCAGCTAGGTCGATTACTAGTGATTTTTTAGGTGGTCTATCTGATGTCATCGGGATCATTTCGAAAATGTCTTACTGCGGCGCATGTGTTCTAGTGCATTTACCTTAACTGTTTATGATAATATTGTCGTTTATGACAATATTAGGGCACTGTTTATGATAACATTGTCGTTTTAGATGTTGTCGAGCTTTCACTCTAGAGTAAATTATTATTTGACTTTAATGTCCCGTTAGGTAACGTACGATAGTAGTTTCTACCAAGTTTTTCTCATGGATCTCTCAAATAGTAAATGTCTTCGCCTAGCTTCACAGTAAAAGTTGTGATGCCCTCATTTTCACGCATTTCAAGTTCTAGAAATCGAAATATACAGATGTAAAGGTAACCATTTTTCATCCTTGCAAAGTATTATGGTACTACAACGAGAGGTTTCAACAAACATGTCACCACGTTCCAGAAATATTGTTGTAACGTATCAATACTCTTATGTCACGCAAAACCGAATGTTTTTACGCTTTACAAAAAGTGTGTAATCAGAAAAGTAAATGCAACTGAAACTAGTCTAATTTGCTGAGTTTGATATAACGTTAAGTAGTACTTACCCGTACTTGAAAAGAGAAGTGCATAGACCACGTTCCGTTTCGACAAACACTCTAAGCATTGCGTTTGAACAAGCAATAAAGGTTGCTAGGTCCTTCTTAAATTTCTGTTTTTTTCATGAAAGAGAATTCTGAAAAAGAGCTACGCTCGCAGTGTCATCTAGATTGCGCTAACAATTTAATATATCCATTTTACGCATTCCACTTTGCTGTTTCACATTCAAGTATATATTTCCCCCTTGAAATTGTGTGTTTATAAAGTTTAGTCGACCGCCACCGATTTCGACTAAAAATTTCACCAGATCCCACGTACCATGGGAATGTTCATGCCAAGCATGCGGAGGAAAGGTGACTGTTGTGTACCTTTTTTTGTTTAGCGAAACGTTACGAAACTCGCTAAATATATTGAAAATTGTCAACGCACAGATTTGAGTGTTGAGTTCTCACAGATCTTTATGTAATCAGTCGTTTACTGCTGCATAACAGTGCCAAGATGCCAAGAGCGACATTGGTATTACGAACATTACAAGTGGTAAGCCAAAATGAAGCGCTTGTGGTTGTGTTCCAGTAGCAGTGCGGCAACTTCAGGAAGAGAGAAAAAGAACTCGAAACAGCGCTGACTGTTTAATGAATTTTATTGAGTGTGTTATGACCCCTTTTATACAGAGTACAAAAAACAGCGCTCATGCGTGACGATACATGTGTAACCATGCTAATATAGCTTTAACTGAGAACAAATACCCTCTTTCGGAAAGTATAAGTGAAGGTGTACTGATGAATTGATCCTTGGCCTTCCTGATAAAAAATGCTTTCAAAGTTTTTCTTGCAATATTTTTTTGTTTTTTTTTCAAAAACCATGTCTTATGAAACATAGGACTGCACTCAAATTCTTTACAGTGTACGGCCATGAGACTACCATAGCCATTATCAACATGTAATGCATGCTGTCTTGCTCGATAATTGAATCATCGCCCCTTTGTCCTATGTTCTTTTCTACATGCCAACGGTATCTCATACACAACATTAAATTGGTATTCAGTAAACCTGTTCTTGTGACGGGTGGTGCCAGATTGACTATTCCTGTTGCTTTTAGTACACATACTTTTGATAGCTTGCAAGGGGCAGAAAACAACAAGTTAATTTTGTATCTGCTCACTATTTTCGTTAAATTGTGAGACACCTAGTGTACGTACAGTATACCATGTAAATTTCTTTGGTCATGATGTTTTTCTTTTGTTCCTGTTTTGTTTATCCCAAATTTTTGCAGGAAGGTTTCGTAAGCGGGTGTGATCATGCTGTTTGGGATATCAGCATCTTTAATCATTCAATTTGGCTTTAAAGGCTGACTTCACCCTTTTGCTCATATGACTTCTGAAGGGTGGCCTGAATACCCGTGGTGAACATTCCTCTTTTTACTAATTTTGAATGCCCTCTATCAAAAATCAGGATATACTTAGCACTCCTGGGCTGATAGCACCAGCAACTAAGTATAGGCATTATCAAAAAAGACAGGCGAATGTCTCAGAACTGGATACCGTTGTCTTTTGGCGATGTATACGTGAGTTTGAGCCCCCAGGAGGGCTCTTTGAAGATATTTAGCACGGCTTCAACGTTGTCATTAAAACACATTTGTCAAGTTTTTTCTACAAGCACAAGGCAATCGTTAACATAGCGATACACTCTGAGTAGAGGTACACATGTGTGATGGAGTGCGCGGAATTTGAGGTAAGTGGAACGTGTAGAACTTGTAACAGGGCGAGCGAAATTTTAAGTGCGCGCCATGAACAAAGTTTCAAGTCGGCAAGGAAAAAGCTGGCCCCGATGTTAATGAATAACAAGAAACGACTGAAGCGCCAATTCGACATAGACGCAGCTTTCTTCGAAGCACGTGCGAGACAGGGAAGAAAAAGTGGAATGGAAGCGGTGGCCGGAGGAACACGAGCCACGCATCAGGGCATTAGGGTTTCACACCCGAGCCAAGGCTGCTACCTCCATCTTCCGGTGAACTGAGTAGCTCCAGGACTACCAGGCTGAGCTGGCGTTCCCGTGCCTGTGGACAGGTCTGAGCTGTCGATCTTCGGGCTTCAGCTCAGGCGAGGCTGTCCGGCCGGGACTCTACTTCGATGCCAGTGTGTAAAATGAAGCGTCAGCTGGTGCAGCGTCTACCGGCAGCATAGGAAGGCTGCTCCACCGACGGTTCGTGTAGCTGCCCAACGCCGGTGCCAACTACTACAACAACTGCATCGACCCCGTGCTTCGCGCTGAAGCTCCTATGCATCGACGTCGGTGAGATGCCGCTCCTTCGACAGTCCGCGACACACTCTGTGTATAGAAACTGCGTGCGTAGAACTTTTTCGTTAGGGACTGAGTGGTAGGACTTGATAATGAGTGACCAACTTATAGCATGAATATTTGTTTGTAACTGTATCCGAGAGATAGGAGTCGTTTTATTTGGCGATAGGTGCTCTCGAACTATTGTGTATAAATGTTTGCGTCAAACGAAATCGTCCTTCGGGAAGTGTCCTGAGGTGGCTCCTCGGACCTCCCAAATCGAACCTGCACGTTCTGAGAAACAAGAACCACAATGTTACAGCATGCAAGACTAGCAGAAATGTCTTTGTCGATAACAGATAAAAAGATGTGCCAACGAAGTGGAGGCAATGACGAACCTATACATATTCCAGTGCGTTAGATTAAGAATCGCCCATTGCCCGCCGCGGTGGTCTAGTGGCTAAGGTACTCGGCTGCTGACCCGCAGGTTACGGGTTCATATCCCAGCTGCGGCGGCTGCATTTCTGATTGAGGCGGAAATGTTGTAGGCCCGTGTGCTCAGATTTCGGTGCACGTTAAAGAACCCCGGGTGGTCGAAATTTCCGGAGCTCTCCACTGTGGCGTCTCTCATAATCATAAGGTGGATTTGGGACGTTAAACCTCACAAATACATCAATCAATCAATCAAGAATTGCCCATCGTACTTGATGGTAGTCGAATTAAAATCAAATTGTAAAAGCGTTATCAAATTGTAAGAGTTCATGCCTATATTATTCAGAAAATTCAGCTCCTGTTCCTCAAAACATTTCTTCACAGTGAAAATAAGGCCATCACAAGGAACAGAGTAATACAGGTCCACAAAATCTACTGGAAATCCCACCACACTGCAGCGAAAACCTTCTCGTAGATCCTGGACCGAATTGGAGGAGCTTCTTATGAGAAACGGATCTTGAAAAGTCAATTTTTTTCAAATCGTCCTGAAAAAAACTTTCTACAGGTTGCTGCCATGATTTTTTCTCCAAAACAATTACTCTGAAAGGATGCTCAGGCTTGTGCACCTTGCAGGTGAAAAAGGCCTTCAAGCAACCTCTTAGATCTTGCCTACTAACGTTTTTAGGTTGTCGAGCTTGATTAGCTTCAACGCTTTCTTCTTATGCTGTTTGGGGTCGAAGTTGACGAGCTTGAAGTGTTTCTGGATAGCCGTGTTTGCTTTTCACCCAAATAAATCTTGCGGAAGTACGAAGAATCCACCTTCTTTTTCGGCCTGTGTTATTTGCAAATTGTTATCTTTCATATATGTGGCTATCTTCTTCAAAGGCAATCTCGGGGCTGTCCTGTAGTCTTCAATTGCACAGTTAACACTCCCCGATATGATAAGGCTTCTTTCTTCGTCACTCACTTTGAGTCCCAAGCTTCGTGTCTTAGCCAGCTCTTGATAGGGTTCCAGTCGTGGTCTGAAACTGTATTTCGGTCCCTTCACAAGTACCTTTTCAACTTCATCTGGTAAGGATGCATCCCTCAACTGAGGAATAAAAACCAAAATCAGTCGCTGAGAAAAGTGACCAAGTAGAAGCATTTTTTATCAGGAAGGCGAAGTATCAATGCATCAGTACACATTCACTTATCTTTTTCGAAAGAGGGTGTTCTTTTCTTAGTTAAGATTATATTATCATGGTCACACATGTATTGTCGCGCATGAACACTGTTTTTTGTACTCTGTATAAAAGCCGTCGTAGCACCTTCGATAAAATTCAGTTGAGAGTCAGCGCGCTTTCCTGTCTTTTTTGCTTTTTCCTGAAGTTGTCGCGCTGCTACTAGAACACAACCACTATGAACTAACTCGCCCGAATTAGGCTGTTGTTGTGGCACTTGTGCTTGCGATGATTGTAGCCGTGAATAGTGCTACATAAATCAACTTTAGTGGATGGCGCCTACATACTATTGACGTTAAAACCACGTGACGCCTGTATCACTGGAGTACATACTTGATGTTTATGAAGTTATATGCGCAGCACTGCTACCATAATTGATGTTTCAGGCACACTACGCTTGCATAGGGTCTTTTTTCTGAAGCAGTTTTCTGATTTGGCGCGGCTCGATGGTAGACTACTGCATTGCCAGGCAAAATGCTTGGGTTCGATTCCTCGTGAGATCATACCATTTATTTTTTGCATTCATCGGGTCAATGCTGATGATGTCGGCTTTATTTGCCGTTCTTGCCTTTGAATCACTGATGTCTGTTCTCGCCGTTTTTCCGTAGATATAACTGCCAACCACCTGTAGTGCATGCCCCCATACCGCTGAATACGGGTATGGGCCACACGTGTCTAGAGGACAGGGTTAGACCTCCTAGGTACGGGATTTTCACATCATTCATGTGATGACCAGACAGCACATAATCATTAACCTTTCTTACCCACCCACACTAATTTTGTACCACCCCCCTCAAGGTGTGGAGGTGATCACGAGAGCACGCAGATGTAGATGGCTAGATAGATAAATATGAATGCTCAAAGTGTCTGCAGATTATCAAGAAGTGCTTCGCATTTAAAAAACCTTTCTGAGTTTTACCCGTTGAGAGTGGCCATAGGCGATGTTCACAGTATAGAAAGAAACCCCCATTGTTACCAGTAACACCCCTAGAGCATATTTTCCTACCCTTTCGGCTGGTCGACTGCTCTTCGTCAGGACTTAACGTAATGTGTGACACTTCGTGAAAACTACACATTGTGATTGTTGGTAGAAGGAAGCAGATAATATAATCAATCTGTCCTGTCAAGAGAAGAAGTGATTGGCTTTTTCTCTGTCACCGTCAGGAGGGTACGGAGATGGTGGTAATGCGGGAGAAAATGGGGGCACTAGTGAAGGGAATATTTAGGTAGAGGTCTTAAAAAAGGAAGAATCGTAAGGCAGTCACGAAGTCATGTCGGCTGACGTGCAAAAGCTATGGAGATTGAGATGAGCGGACATTCGCAGGCTAGGGTGTTTATTCCTGTAAATTTTCCTGTCATCTCCAACGAAAAAGGAGACAGACAGATCTGAGGAGGAAACAGACAGATAAGGGTTTCGAAAATAGACAGGTGACACTATCTGAAGTCCTTCTGCGAGCATGGTTGAGTGCAATCTGGGGAGAACGTGACAAAGTTTCGCGAACGGGTTTCTTCGCTTTCATTGATTTTTAGAAGGTGAGCACTCTAGCGAAAAAAAGAATAGACAAGAAATACGGGGCGGTGTGTGGGAGGAGGGAATACAGTACAAGGGTGCTGTTGGTGTGCTTTTTGACAACAGAAAATGGCGTGAAGGTGAACATCATGGGTAAAAATAGAAATATAATGGAAAAAATAGGACACTAAAAGAAAAACTTGATAATGAGAGAAGCGTAAAGATTATCCAAGACTTTCTCAAAATATTTCACATACTTTTTTCGCGTTTTCACCGAGAATTCTTCATGTGCAATAAATATACAACTTTACAGGCATACTGATGGAATATTTATATTATAAGGACGGTGGAAATAGAAGAGCATAGAGAGGGAACTTCTACAGAGCACTCTCAGCCGGCATATGGTATATGAAGATGTTATTTCAGCTGACTATGTAGTGCTGCTGGAATAAATTAAGTCAGTTTTTTAGTTCTCGCTGCACATATACAGTGTCATGAAGTCGCTTGGTTCCAATCCTAAATGAATTGTTGGAAATGTATATCGATGCTTATTGAGTTCATTTTTAATGTTCTTCAACAAGCATAGGAGATATGGCTCCAGTTCATCATTTCTTTTATTGATTTCATTCTTGAAGACCCCGATGAGGCACTTCATAAAGATTGCGGAAGGATACAGTAATCCATACAATTATATACAAACACAAAGAAAGAAAACATTATAGAACAAGTATGCAAGAATGCAGAGTACGAAACACAGAAATAAAACTAATGTAATTTCAGGTGTAAGTGATCTGCCGGTAGTTGTTTGCATAGGTTTGAGCCAAGCTCTAAGATGATTGCTGCAGGTAAGCTATTTTGTTTCTCAATAATGACCAGAAAGAAATGATTGTTTGAGTGCAGTGGTTCTATCGAGAAGTCATTTCAGGCTTGTGAAATAAATAGGCGACGAGAATTGCGTCAGTGTGGGAGTAGTTGTGAACCTTGTGAGGAAAACAATAACACAGTTTGCGAAAGAGAGTCGAGAAAGTTTACGTCAAAAAGATGGATTGGGAAGTCCAAAGTGGGCTTGATAAAATTGATGTTTGATGCGTGACCACAGTTGAACAAAGTAAACCGGATAGCTCGAATGGATCCGAGAGATTACACGGGATTCGACAAGCATATTCAAGCTTTGTACGAAAGATTGTACTGTACACTATTTTGCGGACTGTACATGGGGATAGGAATAATGTTCTTTTGATGTAATTTGGTGTAACAAAGTTTCTTTGATGCATCAGCTGCTAAGTGTGTGATTTGAGCCCACCACCAAAGAGTGTTATACATTTGTACACCAATGTATCACTATCTACCAACGCATACTATACTCCATTTCACACATCATGTGCCACGTTGCGGAAGCTAGCCAGATTTTTTGCAGTCGATGCGTTCGCAAGAAAGAACTGCTCAATGTTCTTACCACCAAGAATTTAATTTTTTTTCGTTATTAGGTCGAGAAGTTATTGAAGATATTATGTGTTTTAAAAACAAAAACGATGTTGAACGTCGGTATTATGTGGCTGCATAGCTTAGGTTTCACGAGACGTCCCATACCGGCTCTCTACTCTGGGTACGTCACGATGGCGGCTGCCTGGACTTTCAGTGTCACTGCAAGAGAGGAAATCACAGGGTCCTCCGCTACCCGCGTTTATTTGTGCTCACCCTGCTTTCATCTGTTAGCCACTTGCGCCAAAGGGGAGCACAAAAAAACATGAGGGTGCACCGCGACTAATCAGATGTCACGCAAGCTATTATGAAACACTTGGAGTTATACATTTTGCTGGCCGAACATCTTGCATAGCTTCCACAGCGTTGTACCTGATGTGTGAAATGTAGTATCAGTTTGTTCAGCCTAAATGATACACGTATTGTGAGTTAAACTACTTGTGAGATTCGCGCACGACTTCCATTTGGTAACTTGAGCCTGCATCGCTCTGAGCGAACATCAGCTTTCAGCTAAGGCCAGGTCGCCCCGCAGTGGTGGTCTAGTGCCTGCGGTATTTGGCTGCTGACCCCCATGTCGCGGAATAGAATCTCGGCTGTGGCGGCTGCATTTTCTATGGAGGCGGAAATGTTGTAGGCCCGTGTGCTCAAATTTCGGTGCACGTTAAATAACCCCAGATGGTCGAAATTTCTGGAGCCCTCTACTACGGCGTCTCTCATAATCATACGGTGGAGTTTAGACGTTAAACCCCACATATCAATTAAGTTAACTAAGGAGAGGTCATTATGAGAAATTTCATGATCGACAGTGGTGGCTAGTCGGTGGTACAGGTGAAAGGGGGTTTATTAACGACACCTTTCAGCAGGCAGACTGTTGGTACCGATAGAAACAATCAAACGGGCTCGGCATCGACAGCTCGCACCAAGGGATGGCCCAATGTTTATTGTCTTGCTCCTTCATCACTACAATACCCTGGCGATGAAGACGAGCTATTCTGCCAGCTGAAGGTGACGTGACAAGTAGAGGGTCGGGGCAGGGCTTAAGGCGACGGACGTTGACCGTCTTCACGACCAAGGCGGTGCTTGTCCGTCGACGGCTTGAGTAACTGAGTGACATAAATGACGGAAGAGGGTACTTGGTAATGCGGTGAGGGTCATTTTTTTCGATTCAAACATAAGATTCAGTCCAGAAGAGTGAAAAGGGAGTCGGAGCCAAGCACCGAGCCAGAAATTTTTTTTTGGGGGGGAGGGGAGGTGGCACTGTTTAATTTTTGGAGGGGCACACCTCCTTATATTGGCCATTTTCGGTCTCTATGCCATGGCGTAAAAAATTTAATTTTGGGGGAAGGGGCACGTGCTCAGTGTGCCACCGCCTGGCTACGCCCCTGGTTGGAGCCACACGAGAGAGCTGACAGGAAAAGTGTCCTGGCCCAGATGATAGCTATGGCGATCTTTTTGAAGGGCTCGATTATCCGTGGTAAATGAGCGTTCAAGCTGACTACACTCTTCATCATGCTCTGCCGTTTAAAAAACTTAGCTGAATTCAGAGGCCTCAACATTGTATGGCAGAATTGTGTCGAGTGTACTGCAGGGTCTGTGGCCATATAAAAAGAATAATGGGGAAAAGCGTGTTGTAGATGAAATCACGGTATTCTATGCGTTAGTCACGCAAGGAACAACGACATCCTAAATTAAGTGGTCGGAATAAATAGACATAGCGAGTATGTCTGCTAGCGTTTTGTTGAAACATTCCGTTCGGCCGTTTGTGTGAGAGTGGTAGGCTGTTGATGGGTGCTGTACCGTACGGCATGAATGTAGGAGCTGTTGCAGAACTTCAGACAAAAACACACGACCTCTTTCAATGGATCCCGTGATGCACCATGACGCGGAACGAGCCGATGCAAGATGAAGGTGACAACAACACGAGCCCCAGCCGAAGGTAGCGCTGCCGTTTATGCGTATCGTTCAGATGGTTGGTAGCCAAAATCAGCCATTGATTGTGAGCAGCACAGCACGAAAGTGGGACGTATTCGGGACTTCAACTGAGGCTGGCCACATTGCGTCTGTGCCTGAAAACGGCGTCAACAGGGTTAACCTTGAATGAAGACATGTTACCACTTTGCGTGCGTTGAGACGCGACCGCATGGTTCCTTTCTTTTCACCTTGCCACAAGCACGAACCCAGTAAATAAAAAAGCGGTCTCCAGAGGCCACTGAAGTGTGCCGCAATGTGTGGTATTGTGGCAGAAAGATAGCAACGTACCGTTCGATCCCTTCTTGGTGAATGGACACAACGCGTGACAGAGAATGACACAAATCGGAAACTTAAGCATTGGAAAGGAATTCACAGACACTACGGTTTTATTCAAGTGCCAGGCGATTACTTAATTCTCCTCGTGAGTTCATCATTATTTAGCTTCTGTGCATTCTTATCAATATTAAGACTGCTCTAAGCACGGAGCATAGATTTGGTTATAAACGCTTTAGGAAATTTGCTGTGTTACGTATGTGAGTGTACTTTTCGCGTATGCTTGTTTTCTGCGCATATCCTAATGCTACCTAATCTGAAAGTAGAGGTAATCCTCCCCCCTTCCCATACATTTTTTATGATTTCGTATGTTTGTTTATACATGTACACAAACGCGTGTTCGAATGTCGCACATGCTTAGCGTACTTGCTTGTATATTCATGCGCATATGCATCATGTCCGAGCATTCGTAACGTGCGTAGTGTGCGTGCGTATCTGCCTTTAGTATCAAATACCGCCAACACGAATAAGCTAGTCTTCCGTAGCACACGACCTTAATCATTAGTAGCTTAATGAAATGGATCGGTAAAGATAAAGGAGCACTTCTATTAAAATTAAAGCTATGATTTGCCTTATCTTAAGATACAGTGGTCCAGGCATAGCTCCAATTTTTAATTAAGTGAACGCATGCGTATTCAGCTTTTGACGGGACAACGAAACTGAATGGCATGCATGCAATCGCCAGCACAACCTGCAGCCTAGTTATCTGGAAAACTGTTAAAGCCTTGCTGGCAGCAGTCTAGCAACGTAGCGCAAAAGTGCTAGCACCTTTAGGAGAGACCAGCTACACACGAGCAGTTGCCGTCTTGAAGCTCAGGCTCGCTAGACAGATCCTTGAAGCTGGTGTAATTCTGTTGTGGTTCGCCGCAGAGGCTCGATGTTTGCACGCAGTGGTTCGGTGAAGAGGCACGATGTTTGCGTGTAAAGCGCAACTATTTCTGCTACTTAGCCAACAAAAGCCTTCACGCCGATGAGAATATGGGGCTCCACGGTCAGCACACATTCCCCTTCGACGAAGCAATGCGATGTTACGCCACAATCAAGAATCAAGCGCAGCCATCTGTATTTTCACCAGTGTTGCCAGCACCAGCAGCGTTTTGCGGAGTTGTGAATGGGGGCGCTATGCAGGATCGGCCGAGTTTCGTTTCAGTTTCGTGAAACTCGGGATCTTCCCCAGCTCTAGTGACACTCCTTATGAATGAGCCAACAGTATGAAAAAGTCAAATCCACCCCTCAGCGTGCTGAGTTTCATTGGTTACGATAGAAACAGCCATCGCCTCAAGGACGGTCGACTAAGTTGGGCGGTGTTTTCAAACCAGAGGCATCCCCTTTCGTTTGTTTGTAGTTCCACTGAGTGCAGCAGTGCCCCGGCCCGCGCAATAAAAGTGTCAGAAACATTTCGTGATAATATTCTTAAAAGGCACGGGGTGTTTAAATTTCATTCGAAGCTTTTATTGCCTGCACCAAGTCTGTTTTAGAATAACCAACATGTCTGCCTCTGAGCTCAGGACCGGCCGAGCGTCTTAAGACATCGCAACCGCGGCTAAACCCGAGGCCACGTGTAAATTATCTTGGTCAGCCTGGACATTCTAACACGCAGCTCGGCCCGTGCGCGTCGTCTTTGTTTTAATCACCGGCTAGCACCAGAGCACGTGCGACTGGCAAAGCTGTTAAAGGAGTGGGTCTATCCCTCGTAACTCGTGCAACGTGACTGCCTAGTTCAACGACTCACTGAGCAGGTGTAGAAGCACGGACTGATGCACAAACAGGCAGACAGATGAACCGACAGATGGACAGACGATTCGCGGTTTACCAATAAAACACTCCGAAGCTTCGCTCCACTCATAATCATTCAATCCGTGGATATGCTCTGCTTTTTTTTGCTTGACGGCATATGCTTGGCTAGTTAGGCAAGGTCATGCTATGGCCGAGATAATTACGCCAAGTGATGGTAAGGCCTAGGTAATTACTCCACATCTTAAAAAGGCCATGCAAATGAAGCAATTTAAAAACTAGAACTGGAATAACTAAAGCATGCTATTTGAGAAGCTAAGCAAACTATGGTAATTAACGTGACATTAACAATAAAAATGCTAAGTGATGCTAATGATGCAAATGATGCTAAGTGATGCTAATAAATGCTAAACAGTGCTTACTAATATGTGGACAATTATATACGGCTAATCAGGATTACGTTTATAGCTCCATACCGATCATGGCCTTGTTCATTTCGCCCGAGATAATTGCCTCTAAATTGAAGCCTTACCAATGAAGACAAGGTGGTTTCATTAATAGGGCTTCTAACGGTCGTAAACGTTCTGTCAATTAGTAAAAAATCACAGCATAACCACGAAGTGAATGATGATGAGTGGGGCGAAGCGTCTGTCAGCCCGTCCATGCGTCCTTCCATATGTTCGTTCTTGCTTCTGTTGGCCCTTGCGTCCGTTCGTGCATCCATCAATTCGTGGGCCCATTTGTGCATCCGTCCGTCTCTCCTTCCGTGCATGCGTGCGTCCGTCCATCTATCCATGCGTCCGTCTCTCGGTCTGTTTGTCTGTCCATCCGCCCGCCCATCTGTCTGTCTGTCGGCTGTCCATTTGTCTGTCCATCTAGTGAACACTGCAAGTACCACCATCTCGCATCTTTTCATCATATTTTTAATAAAAACAAGTACTGGCATCCAGCGGATATTTCAAGGACTAAACAAGAGGGGGCCACCTATTGCTACTATTAGTACTACTACTGTAACTACTACTACAACAACAACTACTACTACTACTAATACTACTACTATTACTACTGCTACTACTTAAATCGGAAGCGCACAATCTGCGGCTTAAGGAGCTTCGCTCCTAATAAAATTAAGACAGAGCTGATGTGGTCTTCACTTCGAGGCCGACCAGGCACATGAGTAGATCAACTTAAGCTGCAAGAAGCTATGTTATCACGAGCTCCTCTATGACTGCAGCCTTGCGCAAGTTGTGTAAGTGCAATAAATTATTATTTTATATACAAAGAAGCTGCCGCGTAGCGTTCATCGCATCACAAGTTAAACTCGGAGCTTCTCTGGGTGCACGATAAAGAAGCCCAGGCGGTCGAAATTTCCGAAGCCCTTCACTACGGCCTCTCTCGTAATCATATAGTGCATTTGGAACGTTAACCGTCACATATCAATCATCAATTTCGGACCTTCTCAGAATAAACAAGCTTGTATCTGAGTTCATGCGTAGATCGGTTTGATTGACAGATGCCAGCGGCGAAAATCGGCTACGCCTACCACGTTTAATATTGCCAAGGAGCAGTATTCAGGTCGAGCGGCACGATGAATCTCTCAGCTTTATCGCACAGAGTGTGCACGCACGCACGCAAAAGTCAAAGTGATATCACTTTGCACCGCGCTCACAACGTATCCAATCACAGCTGCGTTGTCGCCATAATGTGAGCACGCCTGATGACCACCTGTCATTATATTCATCTGCAACCTTTGATAGAAGCGATACGAGCAACACGGAAGTGCTGCATGTGCACCATTGCTGCCTTCATGATTGGAAGTTTCCATGCTGCAGGTGGAAAGAAAGAAGCGTTCCAAAAGAAGACATACGCCCCCGAACACGCCTGTGGGAAGCGCGTGTTGAGTTTGCAAAACGCGCGACAATCACGCTGACATTGCTGCACTGTTAAAACGTTGACTCAATGACGGCGTTGACGTCTTCGTACGCTGCGTTTCTACGATAACCACAAAAAATGTCCAACATGCGTTTTCAACGCCACGCGCGTTCCTGTAGCCATTTATATCAACGCCGCTATCACGCGCACCGTCCTGTATTCATGCCGTGGCCACTGCAAAGCGAGCTGCTAGCAAACTCATCTGGCCGACAAGCTCAGGTCACCCTGCATAGAACCCTAGTTCAATGCAACACGGTCAAATGGGCGTGCAGGACATGTTACAGGCTGCAGTCTTCCGGATGAGTGTGAAAATGTCTTCCGCTGCTGACAGAGGCAACGAGATTCATTGATATGTGAGGTTTAATGTCCCAAAACCGCCATATAATTATGAGAGATGCCGTAGTGAAGAGCTCCGGAAATTTCGGCCACCTGGTGTTCTTCAACGTGCCACAGGCAAGAAGAGCGAATGCGTTTTCGTATAAATGTGTACATACCCCGCCAGTAGTAATGTTGGCGCATCTGCTGATACGTTTTAAGCGCACAGGCGTGTGCATGTTGCAGTTCAGCATGGAATTATGTGCAGACATTAGACCGAACATGGCAGAGTATAATTAGCCGCCATTTACGAACTGCCACTTGATACTTGCGACGGTATAGCAGGGCATCCCGTATTGTGAAACTCGCGGCGTCGCGACGACGAGCACGCTAGTAACCGGAAGGTAATTAGAGAGACAGAATATTCAAGACAGAGATAATTCATGAGTCTTTTCGCTGCTCAGATGGCATATCTTTGACACAAACAACAGAGCGGTAAAATTCAAGGGCCGAGATTTATGATTCATCAGAATTAACGGGTTATTCTGAAAGCACATCTGCGTCAGAGTGATTTCGCCCCGCTCGGTATACGATACAAATGTCGAATTTTCGTAGGCGTAGTGCCCAACATCCACGTCGACCAGAAGGTTCTTTTAGCTGCCCCAACTAACAGAGTGCGTGATGATGAATCATCACGTCGAAAATTTGGCTGCTCAACTTTGGCGAAATTTGCTTGACGCCAACAGAATCGCGAGGTGCTCCTTTTTGGACAGATTAGTCAGTTTGTGCCTTAGCGGGGCCGTGGCTTGCATAGGTGACCACGTACTCCGTAAAACCAGGTTTGCGTTGCACGAGTACTGCACTAAGGCCGATGCCAATTGCACCTGTGTGTACTTCCATCGACGCAGTCGGGTCATAATGGTGCAGGACGGGCGGCGTAGTAAGTAGTTGGCGCAGTGTTGTAAAGAATTCTTCACAAGCTAGTGCCCAATTCGAAAGATCCGCAGAACCAGCAAAGAGCTTGGTGAGCAGAGCGCTGATGAAAGTAACCTTCCGGACAAAGTGTTGAAAAAATGAGCACAGGTCCACAAATCTCCGCAGTTTTTGAACTGGGGCTTTGGAAATTCAGCAACAGCACAAAGTTTATCAGGGTCGGGGAAGGTGCAGTCTTTTGAGACGACATGACCAAGTATGGCGAGTTGTCGAGCCCCGAAGTGTCATTTCTTGAGGTTAACCTTAAGCTTGACATTTGTAAGGCACTGAAGAAGTTTACGCAGACGAGTGACATGCGAATAGATAAAAAAACACAACATCCTAAAGATGGCACAAGAAAATGTTCCATTTGAGACCGCATAAAATGCTGGTCATCATTCATTCGAATGTTGCGCTTGCATCACAGAGTATGAATGGGATTGCGGCAAATTCGTAGAGGCCATCCGGTGTGACGAGCAGTACTTTTGGACGATCATACTCAGCCAATGGGACCTCGCACAGGCGTGTGCAGGTCTTAGGTTTTACTCACTACACCTGAACGCAGGTGTAGTGTGTAAGAGAAGTGGGCACCTTGGAGGCAATCAATGTCGTCGTCTATGTGTGGAATAGAGTAAATATCTTTTCTTGTAACTTTGTTTAGGCGCCTGTAGTCAAACCCAGAACCGGATGGAATCATCCTTTTCTTGATCAGTACAACCGTGCAAGACCAAGGAATACAAGATGGATTGATGACTCCGCGCTGTAGCCTGTTATCTACTTGTTCTGTAATTACGATATGCTCCCCCTGTTACACACAATAGGGATGCTGGTGTAATGGAGTACTTTTCCTTGTGGGACGTGTGAACAACCAACTACACATCGCTCCCATTCGCTGTTCTAGCGCTTTGTCAAAACACTACTGGAATATTTCTTTCTTATCCCAACTCGTGCCTTCTCAGCTTGCACTGCAGCGAGATGCTCGGCCACATTCAGCCTATCGATGAAGGTGCTATTGTGCCTATTGGTTTTTTTGACACCAAGCCAAATTCTGAGCTGAACGCGTTAGTTCATCAACATGCCTCGGACAGTAAGTGTTCTGGTGCATTTCACCATTTTATCAACTGCCATTTCGCTCCGGCTCAAAGAGAGCAGCTTCTTATCCCGCTGCGGGAATTGGGGCATTTTTCTGTCTTCCCCCAAGCGGTGATAGGTCGAACCAGTGTCTCTCGTTGTTTATTCGACCTAGCACCGCTCGGGAGAATTCAGATTGGCGGGAGATCAGTGAAGACTTAAATAAATAGACGATGATGCAGCTCGTGCCTCCAAAGCTGTGGCAGTCTGTCTGCCATCTCAGCGAAGGTGGGTGTCGATGCATAGGCGACATAGAACAACTACTTGTTGAAAAGGAAGGCGAGAGGGAAGTAGACCGTAGAGAAGCGGAGGTTTGATTCCCAGAAGTATCTTGCTCGTCGACAGAACGACTACTTGTTGAAGAGGAAGGCGAGCGTGAAGTAGAGCGTAGAGACGTGGAGGTCGGACTCCCGGAAGTATCTTGCCGTCGCGTTCGTAAACTTCAAGTGACACGTGAGGCACCTGGTATGGAGGCCGAAACGAGAAGTCAGGATATCTTGGCGCATCCGCGTTCACTGAGAAGCGCCGACGACATAGGCGTGCGACGTGATTTGTAATACCGCAAAAGTAGCAGATGGGTCCGTTTTCAGCAGTGCGCCAGGTATTTCTGTAGCGCTGCTGTGTAGTCGGAAACAACACGGTGGCACGGTGCACAGGTTGAGGAGTATATACACTGGCCGACGGCGTGGGGGCGTTGCCTGTGCAGCCGCATAAGTCAGTGGCGCGGTGGTGACGGTTGTTGCTTGAGAGGCGGACATCGGCAATAAAATGCCTCGCAGACCTGCTCCTCAATAGCCTGATTCATGGTCGGCCGTTACGAAAGGTGCGAAAGCTGTCGAGTGACTTTTTCGCGCACATATTCTTTTATCTGCACGAGCAGGGTGTTGTCACTATGGGCGGTTAGGGCAGCGAGAGAGCCGTCCGCTTTCGTCGACCTCCGAACTGCGGCACATTGCTTGCGAAGTTTTTTGAAGCTCTGGCACAATGTCACAAGCTTGAACACGGTACTTAGGCCCTTTGCCAGCAACGTTTGAATGGAATCATCATCTTTTTTTGAGATATGCCTGATCTTGTCTTGTTCAGTCATGTCAAAGTTCAGGCGCTGGCATATATCAATGACACATTCGTTATTGTTACGTAGAAATGGCGCTAAGGCAGTCGTCAGCCACAGTATGGCTCACGCCCGATTGTCAACTTCTTCAACTGCGTTCTCCATGCTTTTCTAGATCTTTCACAATATACACTTAGAATGATAATCAAAATCATGCAAAAGCACGTCGGGTCGGCGCAAAAACACCAACCCGACGCGTCTATTGAGCCACATTGCAAAGAGATGGTAGCGCGTAAGCCTTGATACGCGGATCACGTCACGAGCCAACAAAGGCGACGAGGTTTTGGGCTTATTCAATACAGTCTCGTACGTAACGTCTGTTACTTGTCAAAGCACGCCGTATGGGCCTGTGAAACGCAAGAGTAGCTTGTCAAACAGCTTGACAAGTCACGTTGGAGACCGTAGAAGAACAAGGAAATCCGTTTAAAATAGTTCTTTGTGATGTCGCTCATCATAATGGTGCTTTTGTGTTTGTTCAGAATGCGTCAATCTGGTGAGGGCATTTTGACGGACGTGATCAGTGCGAGCAATCTAATCGCGAGCGTATTTGCTGGTCGACTATGCAGACGCTGAAAGATACGTATCTAGTGGCATCATGATTGTGCCCAATTAAAAGGTAAAAAAACACGGCATATCCACGGAGTAATGATGACGAGTGGGCCGAAGCGTCTGGCCGTTGGTGCTTCTGGACAGCCAGATGCTTCAGACGCATGGACGGACAGAGGCACGTACGAATGGACGGTGAGACACATGAATGGACGCACGAACAGACGGAAGCACGATTGAAGGACCGATGGATGGAAGCAGGAACGAAAGTATGGACGGACTCATGGACAGATGCACAGAAGCACAGATGTGTGGAAATACGGAAGCACAGACGGATGGACGGATGGGCGATTGGACCGGCGCATGGACGGAAACTTCGCCCCACCCATTACCACTCACTCCATAGATATGTTGTAAAAACTACTAAAGTCATCGAGTTATAAGTCGAGGGACATATGCACCCACTGCCATCTATTGAGCCACTCATCAAGTAGAGGGGGCTACATTCTACTACTACTACTACTACTACTACTACTACTACTACTACTGCTACTACAGAGAAGGGAACAACCCATGGCTTCAGGAGCTTCGCCCCTGAAGATAAGTATCCAGCAGTGTCATGGCGGGAAGACTTCTACGCGAACGTCACGTATGGCCATGCGAGGTCCCAGCCATGGTGGTTGGGCAACACGTATTTTGAAATCATGCCTGTCACAGTCCAATTTAAGTACTCTGTAAGTCCGTTTGTCCGGGGGTGGTACGAGGTCGTGCGCCTTTGCTGGATGGAGCAGAACCCTTCCATGCTCAATCACTTGAGCAAGGACGGTACGCCCTCGGTCTGTCGGTAGTGGGCATGGGGCACCGTGCACTAGAATAAGATCTGGAAGCAAAGCATCAGCGACGTCCGTAGCGCAACTGGCTAATAGGGCTCGGGTGATTGTGTAGCGAACTGTCCAATCGGTAGCAACGGGGACCCACTTGGTACTTGAAGTGGATGTTGGAAAGAAACCGAGAAGATCCAAACTTACACAAAACGAAGGCTCTGGTAGAATGTGGCTAGGTTGAAAAAAATTGGCCCCGTATCTGCATGTTAATCTGCAAATGTTGTCGAAAGACGATAGTCTTGCGTGTGGAGAGAGTGCACAAAAGATTTATTTGATGTTCTGCGCAAGAAAATCGGGCAGAGGTATTCTGGAGGTGGTGTGTTAGAGTGCCTCGAGCGTGAATCGGTGACGAACGACCGCACGCTCGTTCACGTCACACGCGAGACATGAGCACCATCTGGCAGTTTTTCTGGAAAACGAAGTGCGCGGCTCTGAGACGGACGTGCGTGCCCGTCTCAGAGGTGATAAGGGGAAGAACGCAAGGCGACGGGTAGGTGCAACCACCGTGTCATCTTAGCAATGCGTAGGAAAGACTCTCCTTTTCGTGCAAGCCTGGCATGGTCAGCGCAGCATGATAAACGCTACGATCCTTTCTACATGCATCAGGTATGCGCAATATTACATTTTAATTGACAATCGCACAAGTATTAACGCTGAATCTTGAGCAATATTGGAGGGCGCTGTGGATGGGTTCGGCCATTTGGCGCATCGGCTGACGCCGTTTCGTGTACCAGAAACAATTAAGAGCGGACAAACAGACAAATGTACAGACAGAAAAACAGATCAAACTTTTTGCGTTGAAGGTCCCCAAGATCGTCTTTAAACGACTTTTGTCTTTTAAAGAAGCCATCAGGACAGCACGTCCCAATGGCTTCTTGTGCGCGCTTGCAAACTTCGTAGTCGTTGACATAAGGCCGCATATAGCCGGCAAGGCCAGGCCAGTTGAAGCGGCGGTGTGCACGGTCATACTTGCGAGAAACGCCAAGGTGACCGGCGGCTGGTGCGTCATAAAGCTCGTGGAGGACAGTGGAGTGCAGGTGCATAGACACGGCCAGCCGTAGGTCCGAACTGGTGTGTGACAAGTTATGCTGATATAGGGTGTTATCTCCTATGATAAACAAGCCTACCGAGATGTCGTGTGGGGAGAATCGTATTCGTTGTAATATTTGACTCAGGTGCGAGTTCCGACCCTGCTATTCAACGTATCGAAGTAGCTGGGAAAGGGAAACGATGCAATCGATGGAGTAACTGCTCTTGGAGAGTCGCCGTCAGTCACAGGGTAGCGTTATACGCAATCAAGGTCTTGGTGTTGTCGTCCGCTTTTGTACATTACTGTACTCTTGCAGGTGGAGTTCCCAGCAAGTGAGACGAAAGGTAAGATCTTTCAAGAAGGCGAGCCAATGAAAGGCATGATGGTCGGTGAGCACTGCAAAAGTACGGCAATATAGGTATGAAGGAATTTCGCAACTGCCCACACCAGAGCCAGGCATTCCCACTGCGTCGCTGACAAATTGCGCTCCGAAGAGAACAGCAGCCTCTTGGCGTAGGCGATCACGCCATTCTGCGTACATTGTCGCTGCGCCAGCACAGCGCTGATTCCGTGAGCACTGGTGTCAGTGCGACTTCTATTGGTTCTGAAGGGTCGAAGTGGGCTAGGAAAGGGGAAGACGTGAGTGGAAACTTAGAGAAAGATGCTGCTAACAGGGTAGAGACGCAGCATTGTATTCACCATCTGGCACAGCTGGTCAGAATAGCATGTCGACGTGTGTAACAGTTTCAGAGTTAGATGCTGAAAGTCACTTCAATTCAATCGGCCTGAAAGTGAGATAGAGGGTCACTATATTGTGGCCGTCGAGCACACCGGCGGAGTAATCAATAAGCATGGAACTTCCGGCAAGAATAACTATTCCAAGTATCAGGTTGTGGGGCATGTGGCATGAACGGCCAACAGGATGACCGCCGGATCACCTGCAATGATATGTTGTGCAGTACGCATTCTACGACAGGAACTGCACCACTGTCAGCGGCTCGTAAGGTACTAGTCATGGGTGGCGTAAGGATCTTTTTTATGCGACGGCGAAAATGCACACTCAAAACAGACACGTGTGCGCCTGTACCGATGAAAGCTGTGACATGAGCACTGCCAACATGGACTTCAAGGGGGTACCGGTGTAGATGCAAGAACAAAAGACAATTTTCGGGTAAGGTTGATCATGCAGCTTCAACTGCAGGTGTTTTGCAGCCTAGCTTTTTGGGGACATGTGGCGAATAAAAAACGGAGAGGGCTAACGGTGCCGTGTGGTGGAACTAGACGCACGGCTTTGAGGCGGTGTCGGCGGTAACATGCGGCCGTAGTCCTCAGGGGCGGTGAATACTGACGGCTCATGGAGAGGCGGATAGCGGTAACGCACTGGTCAGAAAGGACTGTTGTAAGAGGAATACATGCTGGAAGGTGTAGAGGGCCAGTGTATAGATCGTTAAGTTTTCGCCCTGCTTTTCGGCATGTCTACGTAGGTGTTATTTGGCACGGAGCTTGCGGACTGTAGGATGATCAAACACAGCTGGAAGGGCGGTCTTGAAAGCGGCGGAAGCAGAAAATTCCGCATAGTGGTTTGTGAACCACAGGCTGGCGACGTCTTTTGGGTAAAATGGGACATACTCAAAGATCGAGAGGTTGTCCCACTTCTTGGTGATGCTCACCTTTTCAAACTGCAGCAGCCAATTTTACACATCGTAACCCATGGTGCCGCTGAAGAAAGAAGGATCGGCTGGGCACAGGGTGGTAGGTACGACGATCATTGGAGAGTGGGCCATGCTTTTCAGGGTGGCGCCTTGCGCGGTGGTCTGATCAGGCATTGTCAGCGCAGTGGGCAACTTCCAGCTTCAAAGTTCCAGATGTATGTACCCAGCACTTACACCACTTTGAAAGGGAGTGTATTAACAACGCCTGGTAGCAGGCGCTCAGAAGGTAACGAAAGAAACAGTCTAACGGGCTTAGCGTCGACAGCTGAAGCACAGCGCTCGCGCGTCGCAACAAGAGATGGTCCTACTGGTGCTCCTTGACATGCTCCTTCACAGGATAATCATCTGTGAATGATAAAATGGTGAAATTCTCTATGGTAGATTGTGTACATAAATTAGAAGGAGTAAGGGGCCGGGTACAGACTTTTGAGGGACTTCGGTTTTATTGGAAGCTGTAGTGCACTGAATATCGGCAATGCCAATGAACTTAGATAGATCTGCTGCAAAGCACCTGATGTATGACAGAATTAAAGGTCCCAAGGTAAGACAGCAGAGTTGGTTTGTTAGTCGTTTACAAGCAGCGCAATAGAAGGCTTTAGAGAAATTTATGTATATGGCGTGAAGTTCAAAAATATCATACTCATCATCATCAGCCTTACTCCGTCCACTGCAAAACAAAGGCTTCTGGCCTGTTCCACCAATCGACTCGTCCTGGCTTGATGCTGGCACTAATCTCAAACACTCAGCTAATTTTGTCTTCCCCTCATCCGCTTGCTTTTTCTTGAAATCCAGTCTGCGATTATTAATGACTAGCGATTATCTTGCCTTAGCGCTACGTGCCCTGCCAATGACAATTTCTTCCTATAGATTTTGACTATGATAACTTAACACCCCTTTGCTCTCTTATACACTCTGCTTTCTTCTTTTCCCTTGGGCACAAGATAATTTAGGTTTAATAGTCTCAGTTAAAAAAACGTTCTCAATTAACAGGAGGTCAGTAATAAATTAGAAGGGCTGACTTTCGCTGGACAGACGAAGTTGGAAGATGTTTCCATTTTTAAAGAAAAAGCCATTGCGAGGATTCGAGAAAAACGACAATAACGAAGAAAGTGCGAGGCAAGGCGCGTAGGATTTTGAGCAAACTGTGCGCGTGAGGTCGGCCAATCAGCTGAAAACCTATGCTGGCCCGTAGAGGTGGCGTGCCACTATTGGGCCACGTTTGACCATTACTTGGCGGTAAGCTTCGTTGCTGGGGGCAAGCCGAAGCAGCGGCAGACGGAAGACAGCAGCCCGAAGCGTCGGACGCAGGCGATCCAGGCTACTGCCGTCCAAATACCACGCTACTGCCGTCCAACTACCAGCTGGGGTGGCGTTGCAGGCACGAGTACCGAATCTCGGGGCGCGGTCTGGCCTGCTGTTCTCTTCCTTGCTGAGGGCATCGCAGATCTCGGGGAGGCGTCCCCACGGTCAGCTGTTCAGCACAGCGACGAACGTGGCCTGGCAAATGGTCACGGTTGCGCCGAGCATCGCATCTCGACGCAAGCAGTTCGCTGCGCGAGCTGGCCATTCTCCGCACGGAGCATCACGTTCCGATGCGAGTTGACTGCTCCGTAGTTGCACCCACGCCGTCAAACGCCGTCATCACCATAGCGTCGAACATCGAGACGCATCCCGCTCCCGATTGCCTGTCGCCGCCTTCTGCCCTGTACTTCGGCGTTCGTCGGGCCCCGTATCTCATTTTGAGGTTTTGGACCTCTCCACCTTCAACTCGCATTCATTGATTTCGTCGTTCAATCAGACAGTTTTGTTACTTATTTGCCTTCACAGTTTTTTTGGTTCTGTGTTCTATCTTTTTTCCTTTCGTGCTCTGTCATAAACATGGTGTATGTTGTCACAGCGTCAACTCAAAGACCGTTTTTCCTCGCACGACTCGAAAAACAAATTTTGACGAACCGTAGCCCCAATAAAGAATATTTTCATTACAGCCATCTCAATTGAAGTGGTGGGCAACGTGCGAATAAGTCTTGTGGTCGAGCATTTTGCAGGCAGTCCATGTCAGTTGAATGGGATGATTATTACATAGGTCGAATACCTCTTTTGAATTCCGCGGCTACTTTCACTACTTCCTAGCTTTCAGGCCTGGTATCTTCATGAAAAAGCTGAGAAATATGATATGCAGAATATGGCTAAGTAGCTGCAGTCAATTTCAGTATCTTTCCCAGGATGTAATCTAGACCAGGGGAGATGGTTGTTTTTAGTTGGCTAATATTTTTAGGATATACTCCGCCGTACAGTTATCCATGGCATCTTGGAAAAGGCGTACCTGAAGTGGAGTGGTTCATCAGCAGACACTAAGCTAGGCGGGAATTCATCAGGTCGGAGCGCTGCTGAGCTGGTACGCCTGAGCAATAAGCATTGGACAGTGGAAAGTTATGCAATAAATTGTTTGCGTTATTAACGTTCTCGATATTTTTATTCAGGTTCACCAAGAAATACGCGAAGAGATGTTGATGGTAACAATTTCATAGCTTTTTTTTTCAGAGTATTCGTATATTCTGCACGCGCCATAAAGGTGACAACAATCATGTCGCTCGCCGGCGTTGTGGCGTGAATACTGCTCCTTGACAAGGGCAAACGCGGTGGATGGACTTGATCTTCGTCACGGGCGTCAATCAATGAAACTTCCCGTCTTGCGAACTCGTGTAGAAACCCGTTAATTCTGAGCAGACTTTCTACTTTTTTGTTGAGCTTGTTTTGAATACGATTAATGTATTAAAAAATGTATTAAAATATTTTTCGCACTTTTCACCAAGTGAACTATTTTTCCTCTATGAATGAGAAGCGTGTTTTGCTACACAGAAAAGGCGTTTTATTCTTTTGCGAAAATTTTATGGCACAATTCGTATATCAAAGATAATCATCGCCACATTAAACAGACTCAAGTGGGGCAGAGTCAATAAGTAGTGTTAGGACGTCTTGCTTGTGGAGTAACCAGTTTTGTTTTACACTTTTGGAGGTAGTGGTTTGAAAGAAAATTTCGTGAAAGCTTTTTCATTCGAGAATGATTGCGCGAACGTTGCCTCTGTTGCAGTCGCGTGTGAGCTTCTTCCAAAGTTTATTTTTAGGCGTACGAGTTGAGCGATTGAACAATACAGTACGGTGATGACTCAAATTTTATACATGTAGGCGATTGAATAAGCTCTGGGTATGAAGTAAAGACAATAGTTCGTTTATCGTTGCAATGAATTGGAGAGTTGATTGCCAAGGTAAGACTTAGAGAAAAAAACTCAATAAAGTCATTTTATAGTCGACAAGGCACTGTCAGGCTGGCCCAGTCTATATTGGGGAATTGAAGTCCCCACAGAGCAAGAATTTTGCACGTGGAAGTCGAAGCTTCAAGCCAGCTAACGCCGAATTAACGTTTGCTGTTTCACTTAGATCACAAGAAAGTGACTGAGGCTCTTTTGGTTCTGCATGATCTAAGGCGTTGCATGCAGCCTACACGCCAGATCAAAGAGGGGTGGTATGAAATCGAAAATTTAGGTGGCCCCTGGTGTTTGGCGTAGATTTCCTTAGCGCGAATTTGGGATGCACATCGAGTTTTGAACACGTTGTCTTCTTGTCCAACTCAAACTTCAAGTTGCAAAGAGAAGCTGTTGAGGCTTAATTTAATTAAAACAAACCTGACACGTACGTAAGCATGCCTTCTCTGACTCTTCTTTCCAAAGAGGTTCACTTGTATATTTCGTTCTGTTCGTTTTGTGAGTGTATAGAATTCAGCCACTGTATCTGATTTGTTTGAGTGCGAACATTTTATGATCATGCTTGAAAAAAAAGACAGCGCGGCGTTGCGCAGCTATTATCAGTGTCACGATGACGACGTATCAAAAGCTTAGAATGATGTGATTTATGTAGATATAGGCTCGCTTTGACAAGTCGTAATAAATTTGAAAGTTTGCACCCGTCTACTTTACGGACTGCCACAGCCAGATCAGTGTAGAGCGCGAGCAGTTTTTCGCTCTGCGGGGCGGCAACTTCGGGCAGTTTCGGGCACTGACGTGGTCAGGCTGAATTTTAGGCTAAGCATGTTTCTGACACACCACCTAAAAGCCCGAAATTGCTTCAAAGTAACGCCCTCTCCCCAAAGAAAAAAGTGGCTGCTCACGCGCTCTCCACAGACGTGGTCACAGCTGTAAACCTCTTTCTTTTCCGTCCTTTCAGCGCAGGTATGCAATATGTTCCAAGTATACAGCAACTACCCAAACGAAAGCATTACTGCACCCAGAAACAAACCGAGCCGCCTGACGACTTGGTCGTTGAGTTACCTCATCCAAGCTTGGCAAACAATATGAATCTTTCTCCACTGCCTAAAAGTTGGGCACATACAATTCAATGCCGACAACTTGGCCTTTGAGATGCCTCGGCCAAGCTTGGCAAGCAATATGCCTTCTAACTCTACTAGCTATTATGGCATTGAAATCATTGCACATTTTGTGTTTTATGACAACATGTTGGCCAGCTATTTTAGAAGCATCTGGTAATTACTGCTGTGCACTTTGCGAGTGCCAACTTCTGGCATGACGTATAAAAATAAAGCCAGTTGATATGTTCCCAAAAATTATAACCAAACATACAGCTCTTCAATGATTCTTGAACTTCAATGCATAAAGTCTTGAAGAGAGGTTAGTTAGAGTATCAGCAAATTTTCATCAAATTTAGCAGTGGCAGCTCTTAGTTTCGATAATATTTTGAATTGTTTGTGCCTGTAAATGGCCTAAATTATCTTATACTCTGTAATATGTGATCTGAAGCAACTGTGGAATTAATAAATATCTGCTCACTTCAACTTGCATTGTATCGACATTCATCTAATTTTAATGTAGTTTCTGATGCCATTGGTGATTCTTATACTTACACTAGAAAAATAAAAAAAGGTTCGCCAATTTGTTTCTTATGTTTCGAAGACAATATGTTTAAGGTTTGAAATACAGCATAAACATCAACGTAGGGGCAGCTGCAAAGGCCGAAGTTGCCTTGGTCTTCGCTGGTTTTTCACCAGTATATCTTGTCCGCTGTTAACTCTCGATCACTATTTAAAAGAAATAAGAGACAATTGAAATACCTGAAAGCAATGATTAAAAGACAATGAAAGTGTTGGGAGCATAAACGTATGAAGAAAGAACCAAGGTAAGTAGGAGAATAAATGACTCAATTGATGTGATTCATCGATATGGGAAGTTTAACGTCCCAAGGGTACCATATGTTCATGAGAGACGCCGTAGTGGAGGGCTCCAAAAATTTCGATCATATGGACTTTAACGTACGACCTAATCTGAACACAAGGGTCTACAGCATTTTCTCTTCCATCAAATATGCAGCCGCTGCAGCCGGAATTTGATCCTGCGAGCTGTGGGTCAAAAACCGAGTGCTTTAGCCCCTAAACAACTCCGGGGGGGTGGGGACGTGTCTTAATTGAGCAACATGCAAAAGTTATGACGGGGAAGTGATGTCCTATATTTAGATAGAAAATTTTGCAGAACAAAGCTAAGCATTATTCTGAAGGTTCGAACAATTCGCAATGCCCATAGGTTGTTGCGCCACCAAGAAATTACCATTCCAGTTCATTCTCATCTTGTTTCATGTGCTTACAGCATACATCAGTCCCTTTCTAGTGCATAAATTCCAGGACATTCATTGTACGCGCTAAGTTGCATGGGTTCGCGATTTGCTTTCGAAACCATGGGCAATGCTGCGCTAACTTGTTTTTGTACGGTTGTTGATAGATGGCAGCACAGTGCAAACAGTTCGCTTGTGAACGGGTTCTAGAGCGAAATGTTCTTCATGCCTAATAAACAAGGTGAGCGACGTAGTGTTTTGTGTGGTCGAAGTCGTTCGGAGCAGAGAATTCCTCAGATTGCTGTCAGCTGTGATGTTGAAAGAAGCCATCGTGACGAGGAGTTTCACTGGACGTAGAAGGTTGTCGATGCATCAAGAGTGACAGCGGTGATGAACGATCAGCTGCCAACTGACGAGGAGCGAGTTGCGCTTCACGTTGCCTCTGGCGCTTATGTTTTTGTGCTAGTTAGTCACTTTGATTGCATTTAATGTATAACATCGTCAACAAGTTGCTACTTAAACAAATAGGGTGGACTGCAGGTTCAAGGTGAAACGGTTCATTTCGCCTAAATTTTGGCCGCGAAACAGAAGGTCAGAGTACAGAAATGCACACTACACTGATAGCGGCGACCAGAGTGTCGGCATTCGATCAATTGACTAACGCTGACGCGCGTCGGCAATTATAAATGTTTCGTCCAATGTTCCAGCACTCTCGCTTGATTGATATGTGGGGTTTAACGTCCCAAAACCACCATATGATTATGAGAGACGCCGTAGTGGAGGGCTCCGGAAATTTAGACCACCTGGGGTTCTTTAACGTGCACCCAAATCTGAGCACACGGGCCTACAACATTTCCGCCTCCATCGGAAATGCAGCCGCCGCAGCCGGGATTCGAACCCGCGCCCTGCGGGTCAGCAGCCGAGTACCTTAGCCACTAGACCACCGCGGCGGGGCCCAGCACTCTCGCTAGTACCCACATAGGTTCCAGAATAACCTGTAGTGTTCGCGTTGTGCACGTAATCTTAACAAAATATTCCACTTCAGTCCTCATTCTTTCGAACAGTGCAGGTGCGGTTTGCGCTGAAAATTGCTTAGATGGTAACAGGGCGTTGACAAAACGTGAGCAAGGAATGTGACATTGCCCCCCTCTGAAAAAGGCATAGTCTAGAATCTTTATGAAAAGTTGAAAGTACAATAAAGAGTAGGCACGAGCAAGTAAATACAATTAACTAAAGATATACAGTCCTCACGTTCGCTAACGCGCATATTACGGCTTGAAGCGCACGGCATTGACGACTAGGTCATGCACAGCGCCGTTAAGAGCTCGTTATGTAATCTGGGACAACCTTACAGTCGAGTAGGCTGAGACGTCGAACTACTGTCTTAAGTACAGTTGCAGAAGTCCTCGCCGGCATATCGGCATCTATACTAAAACACGGCCACTGAACCGGTATTGGGTGAAGCTTCGTTGAAGATTGTCACGGCGCCAATCCGTCTTCTGCTGATTATTGATGCGCTGGCAAAAGAGATGAGCTTTTTCAGCGCGCGGAAGGTAGACGCTGAAGGCAGACTTCGAGGTTTTCTTCGTTAGCGACACTTGGAAGCATGGCATTTAGCGTCGTTACCGGGTTGCTTCCAGTCTACATTGTCTGCGTCGTCTCCTGCAAAGCTGTGTTTTATGCAAAAGTCATGTATTCAGGAATGGCGTCCCAAATATTCTGTTCGACGTCGACGCACATGGCAAGCATATCGGTGATTGTCTTATTTAGACGCTCGGTCAGGTTGTTGGTTTGGGGGTTGTAGGCGGTCGTCCGGCGGTGGCTTGTGTAGCTATATCTCAGTATTACCTGAGTTAGCTCCGCTCTAAAGACCATGTCTCTGTCCACCACCACCTTTGGGGCACCATATCGAAGGACGATGTTCTCAACGAAGAACTTGATTACCTCGACGGCACTTCATTTGGACTGGGCTCTTGTTTCGGCGTAGGGGATAAGGTAGCCAGTAGCTATAGGGAGCATAGCGTCGGCCTTCGATCAACTGACCAACCCTGACGCGTGCCAATATTTATACTTGTGTCGTAAAATATTCCAACGATATCGCTATTGGTCACGTAGGAGTTCCACAATAATCTGTAAGGCTTGCGTCGTGCACGTATTCTTCACAAAAGATCTCCTATAGCCCTGAAGCATCTCGAACACTGCAGACGGGTTTAAATCTGAGAATCACAGTGTAACGGGGCGATAACAAACTTGAGGAATGAATGTCGCAATATGTTTCAGTGAGGTCAAAATAAAAGCTTAGTTCTTCTTGTGCATTGCGTGTAGCTTAATTACAGCGGGTATTATACAGCGCCACATGCCGCCTACATGCTAGAGCTTGGCCAGCGAAGTGAAATGTTCAGAATTCGGAAACGTGCAATTACGTCTACAATACATGCCTGTCTGCTTCTCCTGCACTTCTCCGGTATCATCCGAACGACGTTGTCCATTATTTTCGCAATTTTGACGGTGCGGAAAGCATACGCGCGTATTCTTTTCTTTTTGATGTTCGTGTTCCAATCGCGCTGATGGAACCTGCAACATTTGAGTACAGTGAATATCGCAGAGATAAATTCTGATCATGGTTATGACACAAGCACAACTTACTGGGAAGTCAACTCTATGTTGCTGACAGTGCAAGTATTCGCGACGGCGTAATATGTTTACAAACCATCACTTTACGTTAAACATTACGTCGCGTGCAGCCACGATGGTGTGCTACTCGCTAGCGACCGGCTTTTTTGGCAAATTCGTCATGCAGATTCGGTACCGATTACGTCGGAGAACCATTTAGGTCATACATCACTTCTAGTTCACCCCGTTTTTTGTAGCACGCATGGAAGGAATTACCCACGGCATTGTTGATGTAGGCTTTATCAGCTCACACCACCACCCTTCACCATGCGGCTAAAAATGAAGTAGCGAACAGTTCGCAGTTCCTGTCGTTTGGGAAAGTACTTTAGTTCAGGGTATTTTCATTTGACGATGATGAATTTATCCGGGGAAAACCGCATGGGTAGTACGCATGTGCGTTCTCTCTTTTACTATACGAGTTCACGGGTTGTCCCTCCTGCTGCAGCCATTCCTGAATACATGGCGCGCCTCAAACCTATGAAACGTGGGCATTGCGAACAGCAAAGGTTTTATTTTCAGCTGGGTGCGTACCGCCCCAATTTAAAGGGGACGCTCAAAGAATCCATTCATAGACCACTAAAGACTGCTTCGAACTGCGAGTCAGCTGAAATAAAAATGGTTAGTAAACGATTAGTAGCGCAGGACTTGGTGAGAACACTCGGCAGGTTTTTTTAATAAACTATTTCTTTAAGAGTGTAAATTTCACCCCGCCGCGGTGGTCTAGTGGCTAAGATACTCGGCTGCTGACCCGCAGGTCGCGGGTTCAAATCCCGGCTGCGGCGGCTGCATTTCCGATAGAGGCTAAAATGTTGTAGGCCCGTGTGCTAGATTTGGGTGCACCTTAAAGAACCCCAGGTGGTCGAAATTTCCGGAGCCCTCTACTACAGCGTCTCTCTTAATCATATGGTGGTTTAGGGACGTTAAACCTGACAAATCAAGATTGTCGATTTCGAGGCAATGTGATGGTGAAGAGGGGGGCTTAAACAGGATGTAGATGTGATTACTTTACTTAACGTATTCAGCACGGTTTCAAATTTATTCTAAGGTCGCATGTTTCTGCAATCTTTGACGCACACAGCTAATGGAAGGAAGAGCACTCGTGTTTTGGGCCTGAAGTTAGAGCTCTTTGCAACCACACAGACCTATGTTCAGATTCAGTCTAGTATAACCAGGTGGCAGAAGACACGCTTCGCTGGCGTTGTGTGTGCACAGCAGGTATTTCTTGCTTCCTCTTGCACACACTGCAACGGGATCAATCAGAACAGTGAACTGTTTATAGAAAAGACTGTCTTGTAAAGTGAGAGGTGGGCAGAATTTCCACCGACGACTGCTCAGGAGAGACACATGACCACGAGTATACACAGTTCTTCGTTTTGCTTTGGTCCGCCTTATACAAAAAGTGGCCCTTAGTCAGGTCAAAAGTATTATGCAGAGAAATTAGCTCTGATGAGGGCGTGCCGGCATGAAAGCAAGACCGTAACAGCTTTGTTAAATAATGATTACCAGGTGCAAGTGCAAAAGCGCGAATGGCAGCTCTCGTGCAGTGATGAGATTGAGGTCAGTAGACCTACTTACGGTGCTTAGACTTGAAGCTCACCGTTATTGATTTCTTGCCCTCTGTGGCGATTTAGAGACCATGAGTTTAAGCGTTCTGGTAGTACTACACATGCGCTTCGTTTGCAAGCTGCCATTCCTGAGTTTTAACCATGCATGACCAGCCCATCGCATCTCATACTAAACACTGAAAAACTAGGTCTTTTTCAGAACTGCATGCAGCACAGCCTGTAGGCAAGGCAGAGCCACAAAAGAAAAACCATCCCGATTTTTTCATAAAGGCTGTCCTGTGCATGTTGTTTGTCTGGTGTTTTCGGGTGGGCTACCTTTACTTAGCAGCACTGTATGTCGGCTATGCAAAGATCAATGGTAACCATGCATTGCGGTGAAGGTGATGCTATGCATAGTTTTTCCACTTCCCGACTCTACTGTTACCAGGTTGGCAGTGCGTATTGCCTGTCGAGATCAGCGGTGGGCGGCAACACTCTAGTCATTTTGCCCACAAAAGCGGATGGTGACTTCGTTGCATGACTGTAGTTACTATTTGGACAAGATGGCAGACGTAAGCGTTACTCTGCTGCTTTGAAAAAAAGGAATCGTTTGAGGGGCACTATTTCTTTTGTAGGGAACAATGCGAGATTCCGACGAAGCAAGCAGAAGGCAAGCCACAGCGTTGGTGGTATACGCACTCGATCCGAGCTTGCATTTGCTTGGATTTCGACCTGCTGACGTTCCTCGGCCCCTCAGTACGTCTGTACGGGAATAAATCACGTGACATATGGTGGAGGTGCGTGGACTCCCGTACGAACCTAGAACTTTGCTCCCGCAAGCTTCCCCTTCTTCGTGACACCAACAAAGCCACCAGGACTCCTCTGCAGGTGGGACCTTCAGCCATCGACGTCTCCTTGCGGCGCCGTGTATTCTCACCAAGATCCCCCTATCTTCATTGGCTCCACTGAATCGGACGTGGAGGATTGGGTGGTGTGGTACGACAAAGTCGGCGCCAGTAACAGATGGGAAGACCAAAGTAAGCTCGGCTACATCATGTTTTATCTCACGGACATTGCACAACTGTGATTTAACAACCAAGCAGCTGACATTCCCGCGTGGTCTGCTTACAAGACTGTTATTAGGGACGTCTTTGGACGACCTGCGGCTCGCAAGCTTCAAATTGAGCAGCGTTTACGTCAGTATCAGAAGCAACTAGGCCAGAACTGCATGGGCTATGCCAAAAATGTATTGCATCTATGTAACCACGTCAACCTGGCCATGCATGATAAAGGAAAGATCAGGCACATTTTGATGGGTATTGAGAATAGCACCTTTCAGATGTTGCTCGCGAGAAATCTCTTCACGATCGCTTAACTAGTCTCCCTCTGTCAGAGCTTCGACGAGTTGCGTAGGCAGCGCGCAATTGGTCGTCAAGCCCTCATGACGCCAGACATGCTTGCAAGTTTGCAGCTAGCTGCCCGTCCAAACGATCAGCAGTCGCTGACTTGGTCCGTGAAGAGGTAGCGCACCAGCTGTCTCTGCTGCCACGTCGCATGAGCCCGAATGCGCTTTGGCTCCATACCATCAACACGTCATTCGGACCCAAGTGGCTGAGGCCCTCCATCGGTGCATCAGCAACCACCTGTCACTGCGTCTCTCACGTACGCCACCGTCGCTGCTCGGCGGTGTATGCCCTATGCTCAACCTGCCATGCCGCCCTATGTCGTGCCTACAAACCCTATATCTGCGCCGTATTTCTTGGCGAGATCTTCGGCTTCGTTTTACCGTCGCTCAGACGCTTGGAGGACGCCGGTTAATAGGCCCATCTGTTTCGCCTGTGGTATCACGGGACACGTCGCCTGCCATTGTGGCCAAGCTCCTCCCCCAGTTGACAACAAGGGCAGGCCGGTAGCGGCATCGCCAAGGACGCCACCAGCGTACACCACTGATGGTCAACGAACGTACGCGAACCACGGGTCATCATCTCCCCGACAACGCTCCGCATAACTGATGCGTCGCCGACCTGCTACAGACGAGGAAAACTGATCACTGTACATCTGGAAGCAACAGCTGCATACAAATAGAACTGTTCAAAGCCTCCGCCTCTTTCGCCGCAAAACATTATTGACGTCAATTTTGAGAAGACTTCCGCACAAGCGCTTATTGACTCAGGGGCCACCGTTTCCGTATTCTGTGAGGCCATATGCGGCAAGTTAAAGAACGTGACGACGCTACTCTTGGGACTGATGCTCCGAACGGCCAACTCGTATTGCATTGAACATTTAGCTGTGTGCACTGTGCGTGTCACTATCCAAGGTGAACTTTGTGTCATTGAACTTTTGTGCTGGCGTTATTCTCTCACGAAGTCATTCTTGGATAGCACTACCTTTCACGTTACCGGGCCATTATCGACTGCTCACGTGCAGAAGTTTCCCTTACACCGCTGCCAACTTCTCGTTTTTTGGATTCCATTTCCGAAATTTGCAAACTTGTTGCTGCAGACACAGACATAGACCGAAAACATCCACTCTTGTAGCCCTGATGTGAACGGCTGCTTCTGCCGGAACTGTCTTCTTTACTCTGTCTTACGTATTTCTTCGCCGCCGTGGCCTACACCTGCTCTTTGCCGTACTACCACAGACTACAGTGCTACCATCATGCTAATTGAGAACTCGCTATCGTCGCCAGTTTCCTTACTTCACGGATAATAGAGAGTTATAGTACGCCGAGATTACCGGGTTACCGGGCGTACCGTGATACCGGAATCGAAGTGCGCACGCGCAGATACGTATGCCACCCGTACCGCTTCCCGTACGCACGGTATTTTTCAAATTTCACGTTACCGTGGTAGCGTAGGTGTACGTAGTGTACGTAGTGTACGTAAACATGGCGGCGCTCTTGGACGCCCGCTTAAAAGTGATTTTGGCGTAGTTGTTGAAAGATTCACCTTGTTCGCAGCAAACGACTGTTCAAAGTGGCTTCGCTGCCTTCAGTTAGCTTCGATGACCAAGTATAATGGATAAGTTGGCGTAGTTTTTGAGATAGCTCCCCAGTTCGAACGCGCCTAGGCCTAACAACAACATCGATGTAAACAAATCGACAACGTAGATGTTTTCGCGTTTGGTGCATGGTTAATATTTGTTTACATTTATTATCACAAAAATAAACTTCTAAGAATTCTTCGCGCGGTGGCAGAGGCGAAAATTCTCGTTTTCTTTTCATTTTCACTCTTTAACTTATTAACTCTTTAATAGGTGGCACCACCATCCCAGCTGGGACACGATAACCACGTAAACGCTATTCCGCTAAACTATAAGACGCTGCCCCCAACGAACGTTTGCTGCACGGTAACGCCATTCCCTTAACCTACGCTATCACGCTAGCGCTAAACTATAACTGTCTAATGTTTGGGCAGCATACAAGACGTTGACTACCTGTGCCCTCAAGAATTTGCCGAAAACCAACCTCACTTCCAGCTAAATGCTATGACGCCACCTGCCACACTGCCTAGGCGAGACTAATCCCACCCTTACGTTGCCGCTGAGCTATCGCCCACACAATGACGTTAACTTATATCCCTTCTTCAAGAGTTTCGTTCTTCCTTCGATTGCGCTCAACCATCATTGGGTCGCACAGCGAACATCACGCACCACATTGATACCGGTTCTGATATTCTTTGGCGCCAACGAACATATCGAGTTTGAGCGGAAGAGCGGCGTATTATCAACGAACAAGTCGATGACAGGCTCAAGCGTGGTGTCTCCCAGCCATCGCTCAGCCCTTGGTCATCCCCTGTTGTGCTGGTGCACGAAAAGAATGGGTCTATTAGATTCTGTGTCGACTGCCACCGATTAAATAAGATAACGTGGAAAGGCTTGTAGTCGTTGTCACGCACCGATGATGCTCTCGATTGTTGCAAGGAGCAGAATATTTCTCCTTTTTGGATTTACGCTCAGGTTATTGGCAAGTTTTAATTGCTGACCCTGATGGATTGAAAATAGAATTTGTCACACCTGATGAGTTGTATCAGTTTAACGTCATGCAGTTCAGACTCTGAACGCCCTAGCTGCATTCGAACAGTTGATGAGCACCATCCTTTGCGGCTACAAGTAGAACATGTGCCTCTGCAAACTTGATGACATCGTTATTTTTTTTCGCAACTTTTTGACTCACCTTGTTCGACTTTGTGCTATTCTCACGTGTCTTACTTCTGCTGGCCTTCAACCTAACATCAAGAATTTTCATTTTGCCATACACCAGCTGACAATGCTGGGTCACGCCATCTGCAAGGAGGGTGTTCTCCCAGATCTGGCCAAACTCCGCACCGTGTCCGACTATCCAAAGCCTACTTCCATGAAGACGCTTCGAAGTTTTATCGCGCAACCCTCATATACTTGTGGATTTGTGCATGACTTCGCTTCCATCATCGCGCCTCTCATCAATTTTATGACAACCTCTAAAGGCATTTATGCTTGACCAAAACAGTGCGATGAATCCTTTACCATGTTTCAGCGGTTATAGTTATGGCCTCCTATACTACGTCATTCTAACGCTGATGCGCCTATGGAGATCCACACTGACGCCAGCGGTGTCAGTGTTGGCGCCGTGTTGGCTCAACAAAAACCGGGATACCAAGAATACGTCGTTGCTTACGCGAGTCGAACCCTCAAGAAAGCCGGGAGTATTTAACTCCTCGACTATCTGACTGATCCGTCAGCTCATCCGGTCTCGTGAACTAGTCGCCTTCAAGCCGCACACTTCGCTATACGAGACAACCTCCTCATTCGGTGGAATTACACGTCTAAAGGTCGGAGGTGGCTGCTAGTGATACCCAACTACATTCGCTCAGAAATGTTTACTGCTTTCCATAACGACCCGCAATGCGCTCACGCCGGCGGTCTTTAACGTACTACCGTCTGCGTCAGCGGTACTACTGGCACGGCATGTACACATTTGTTCGCAAGTACGTACGTGCTTGTACGGCATGCCAGTGACGCAAAGCTACGCCTCAACGCCCGGCCGGTACACTTCAGCTTCTGCCTTGTCCTGCACGTTCATTTGAAAGCGTTGGTATCGACCTATACGGACCACTTCCCTTGTCGTCTTCTGAAACTAGGTAGATGGTTGTCGGCGTGCACCATCTCACGCGTTACGCAAAAACAGCAGCACTACCCGCCGAAACCACAAGAGAAGTTGCGTTTTTCTTCTTGAGCAGCTTTGCTCTTCGTCACGGTGCTCCCCGCGAACTTTTGCTTTTGAGTGACAGGAGGCGGGTTTTCTTGTCTGACGCCAGCCAAGCCTTGCTCGTTCAGTGCAACATCGCTTATTGCATGACGACAGCATATCACCCGCAGGACAATGGCCTCAAAAATAATTTAATCGCACTCTCGGTGATATGTTGACAATGTACAACACTTTGGACCAGCCCAATCGGGACACTAACCTTCAACTCGTCACGTATGTGTATAACGCCGCTACGCATGCGACCACAAGGTTTTTCTAGTTCTTTCTTTTTTATGGATGCGAACCATCGTGCACCCTTGACACTATTCTCTCCTACACGCCTGACGCATCTGAGTACACCACAATTTCTGATGTTGCCAGGTGCACAGGAAATGGCAGACAATTGGTCCGTTCACTGACAAACGGGGACCAAGGTCACCAGAAGCTACAGCAGGACACCCACCAACCTCTCGTTACTGTCAAGACTAGAGCCCTTGTTTGGCTCTAGATTTCTCCTAGTACTCTTAGCCTTTCGTTGAAATTACTGACCCGATATCATGGGCCCTACCACATTGTCGCCGGTACGTCACCAGTCAATCATGAGATTGAGCCTTTGACACCGTCTGATAACTTAAGTCGTCGTAGTAGAGCAACTGTACATGTTAGTCATCCGAAGCCGTGTCATGGCCCCGCTATAGTGCCTACGCCTTAGGTCGCCAGGATGGCTACGCTCTTCACCGCAGGCAATGTAGGGAACAATGCGAGACGACGACAAAGCAGTCAGCAAGGGAAGCCTCAACATTGGTGATATACGCACTTGCTGGAATTTCGGCCTGCTGACGTTCCTCAATCTGCTGACATTCCTCGGTCTGCAGTACGTCTGTACGTGAATAAATCACGTGATACTTCGTAATACATCACCTAATGAATCCGACAGAAAGGTGAATCAGTTAGCTATATAGAGAGACTATAGTTATGCAGTCCCGAGTAATTTTTCATCTTTCATCTTGTTACGCCTTGCCTGGGAACCAGGACAAGGCCCATGCGGTGCTTACGTGTGGGTTCGCCTGCGCGAAGCGACAAGCAGAAAAACGACCTCTCCAAGCAGAGTATCCTCAAAGGTAAACAGCCATCACTTGAAGAACACGGAAATATACGCATAGTTGAAATTCGCCACTGAACATGATTACATGTGCGAATAAATGTATGTATTTTGTAAGCTTACATGAAGGGCACTGCAGTGAATTCCTAATGCACAATTATTAGGCTGCAAGTTTCGTTGTTTTATGGCCTTCTTGTAACGTTGCTGGTGGCGCTGTGATACGAAGCAAGGTCTCTTTCGCGATAGGTCATGCAAGGACTGCAGCCCGTCCGGTTGGCGGCAAGCGATTGCATCTGGCAGCGACTCATGAACTCGTGCAGTCGCGAGTGCAACGTAGGACAATGACAGCCCGTACTGTGCTTACGTCTTTCACGCCCATACTGGGAAAGTGTTTGCTGAGGTATAACCAACGATGATTCACGCCATTTTGTCGGTTCACGTCAATTTCTTTTGCAACGTAAGAGACGGCACGAACTAAGCAAACATTCTATGTGTTAGTACCGGGAAAGCACACAGCTGTTGCCGTGGCAGAAACGACTGTGTACAGCCATGGCCACGTCTGTGTAGAGCACGCGAGCAACCGGTTTTCGCTCTCTGGGGCGAAAGATGGTTGCAGTATATGGCTCTGACTAGGTCAGCCTGACAACTAGGCCGCGCATGCTCCTGATACACCCTTAAGAGTCAGAAACTGAGCCAAGGTTTTGCCCCGCATAGCAAAAAAACGGCTGCTTGCGTGCTCTACACAGACGGGGCTGTGGCTGTAAGTCTCCTTTAGGCAGCCGATGTCTCCTCATTCAAGGCGGCTTCTGTAAGCGCCAGAGGCGCAAAAGTTTTTTGTGCACCGACACTGGAGCTCTATATTCCGCTATTTCAGCTCGGCTATTTTATATAACTGCACCGCCATGCAGTAGAATAACCCGCTCACCAAGATGTCTCGTTCTTATCAGGCTATAATCAGCTATTGTGTTAGCCAGCCTTGCCTCATTGTTAACGGCTCCCCATATGCTGACGCTTGAAGACCCAGCACTTCCTAACACATAGTGCCTGAGGATCCTGAATTGAAGCTGCCTTTGTTCAATGACGAAAATAAAGGTGGGTCAAAAGATCCTACGCCACGCCGCGACACGAATACACGAAATAGTGACCGAGGAACGTTTGAGTAACTCTGTACGTACATAGTTTTGCTGCGTATGAGAGCCGCCGTCTTTTGCATGCTGAGGGAATTTTTTTTATTACTGGACGTTAGCACGCATCACTTCATTAGGCAATATATTGAGTGAAATGTACGTACGAGTGCCTTACCAACTCGTCCAGACAGCCTTCTGGTCGCCTTCATAATGCAGGAATGTTATGAAAAATGCGAGTTACACTAGAGCGATTGCATAGCAATTCAGGCACTCTTTTGCGTTACTTACAGCGCTTCACTTCTGAACTACATCGGGTTTCGCGCACTACTGCACCTGTCAGCTGCCGTGCCTGTACAAGAAGAACTCCTAGAAGCACGCATGCAGGAAATCACTGAGCGATCGCAGTACCACTGGTCTAGGCCTCTGGTTTGTCTCCGACTTGCTGAGACACTTGTGCCTGGGCTCTTTTTATACGATCACTACGAACGATTCTTCAACGACAGCACTCTCAGTGCAGTAAGTACCTTAACAAATAACTAGCTCGTTAGAATATTTCTTCACAGAATTAGACCAATGACAACGTGAAGTAACATTGTTTTTCTACCGTGAGTTTATTCACTGAAGCACCATACGGGATGTTTGATACGCTGTTGGTAGAAAAATACAAGCCAACAAAAAACATTGGACAATTTGTAAACGCGAGCAGGTGTCAGTAAGAGCCATTGTATGACACTACTTTCATACTTTACTCGATTTCCATGTATGTAAGCAAGTGGTCGTAGAGTAATGAATAGAGGCTGGAGTTTTTAGGAGAGATAGAGAGAGATAAAGATGCAAGGAACGGCAGGGAGGTTAACCAGACGCACATCCGGTTTGCTACCCGGCACTGGGGAAGGAATGAAGGAGAGAAAAGAGGTTACAGAGATATGAGAAGGTACACACAATCACGAGCACACTCGGGGAGCACACACAGTTTACGGGCGGTTGCTCAGGTTTGTTGGCTTTAAGTAAATTAGCAGTGGTTTAGTCGCTTTCTGCGCAACTGAGGCAGATGCCTAAGGTCCTAGTATGTTCTGCACACAAAATGGTCCGGGGTCAAGTTGATTCAAAACCATCCGGAGCTGGCATCGCTGTGTGTCGTAGCAAGCGCAGCTGCACAGGAAGTGTTCGATCGTCTCTACAGCTCCGCAGTAGTCGCATGTCGGAGTGTCTGCCATACCAATGCGAAAGGAGTACACCTTTGTGAATGCAACACCCAACAAAAGGCGGCATAACAGTGTCGTATCAGAGCGGGAAGGTTGTGATGGTAGCTTTATCTTGAGCGAAGGATCCAGTTCATAAAACTGACACCTTTGGAAGCTGGCAGACGACCAGAACGTGCGTGTAAGATCTCGAGCCAGCAGGTAAAGTTGTCTTGCTGCATCATTCCTTGATAGAGGAATCGGGACTACACGGGTTTCTTCCTGGGCTGAGCGGGTTGCATCATCGGCTAACTGATTTCCGGTAATACCGATATGTCCAGGCAGCCATTCATATATAATATCATGCCCTCGTGCCAGAGCTTCATGATGGCAATGTCTTATTTCTTGTACCAATGGTTCACGACTCCTCCTACGCATGGCAGACTGCAAACTCTGAAGCGCTGCCTTCGAATCACAGAATATGACCCATTTTTCAGGACGTTCTTGAACGAGATATTGTAAAGCAGCCCTTATAGCAGCAAGCTTTGATGCCGTAGATGTAGTCATATGTGATGACTTAAACTTGATTGTCATTGCTGCAGCCGGAATTACAGTGGCACCTGATGAGCTGCTGGACGAAACGGACCCATCAGTGTATATCTGCGTGTGGTCCAAGTACAACTCATGTAATAATAGCAGTGTTGCTTGCTTCAATAGAACTCTGGAGTGATTGCTTTTTTTCGATACCCGGAATCTCTAGACGTACTTGCGGCTGGTCGAGGCTCCACAAAGGACAAGCCTTTCTCGTAGCTGGCGTATATCCTAATGGAATGCTGTTTAGGTGCTTGGCTATGACGTCTGAAAACGTGGCACGTGGTCTTCCGGAAGGTAGAAGGGTCAAGTGGTGGTCGGGGACACGGCCAGCTTGTCGAATTATCGCTCTGAGGCAATCCACAACTCTATATATCCTGACTTGATGGTCTTTGGCAAGCATGATTGCGGCATAAGTAGAAGCGCATCGGGGCAGTGCTAAGCAGATACGCAGTGCCAGACCCTGCAAACTCTTCAATGAATGAGTATTGCTAGTGTTAGTCAGTACCGGCAAACTGTAGCGCAATAGACCCAGAAATAGGGCCCTGTACAGCTGTTGCATGGAGGCCACAGAAGTTCCCCATGCTTTCCCGCACACGAATTTCATTATATGGACAATAGATAGCAGTCTCTTTTTCAAGTACGCACAATGCGGGCTCCACGAAAGACTTCTGTCGATTATTATGCCCAGGAAACGAAGCGTCCGTGCATATTTGACACTCTGCCCATTGATGTAAACAGGGTATGGCGTCATTGGTTTGCGTGTAAATGCCATCAACGCGCACTTCACAGTTGATATAATTAGGCCTTGTTTCTGAAAATAGGCTGTTGTGAGGATGGCTGCCCGCTGTATTTGTGCACGCACCTGAGGGCGAGTAACGGCATCACTCCAGAGGCAAATATCATCGGCGTATATGGATAGGCACATCGACTTTGGCAGAACCTTCACCAGACCAATGAGGGCAACATTTACCAATGTGGGGCTTAAAACACCCTTCTTGGATACTCCGCAGTAGTTGTAATGTTCAGCAGTTGTACCCTCATATGTTTGCACAAAGAAACCCCTGCCAGTTATATAATCTTTTATCCATTGAAACATTCGTCCACCAATGCCCATTGCTGCGAGAAAAGTGAGGATGGCATCGTGAGCTACATTATCATATGCACCCTTCACGTCAAGAAAGAGTGCCACTGATATGCGCTTGCGACTTTTTTCTTGATGAACAAATGTCGATAAGTCGAGGATACAGTCTATGGAGGAGCGGCCCCGAAGAAAGCCTGCCATGCAAGAAGGGTATTTGTTGTATTGTTCCAAGTACCACTCTAGACGAAATAGAACCATTGTTTCCATCACTTTTCCGAGGCATCTTGCGAGGGCAATAGGGCGATACGCTGTCATGTCCAATGGTGATTTTCCCGATTTCAAAAGTGGTATTAATCGACTTATTTTCCATTCTCGGGGAACACTGCCGCTGAGCCAGGAGTTCTTGAAGCATGTTAAAAGTTCTTTTCTGCCTTTTTGTCCAAGGTGTCCCAACGCACTATAAGTAATACCATCAGGACCTGGCGATGACTTGCGCTTAGAAGCGACTAATGCACCTTCCATTTCTTCCATGGTGAATGGATTGTCCATTTCTGGTAATCGCGTCTCAAGAACAATCATGGCGTCAATTCTCTCGTTCATAATATTCCCGGCAACTCTCGTGCAAAATTCTTCAGCCACCTCAAGTTCTGTTTATCTGTGATGGAGTACCAAAGCTTTAAAAGGGTGCCGTTGTTGCGGAGAGGATCGAAGACCACGAACTGTTCTCCAGATATATGACAGCGGTTTATGAGTGTCTAGAGAGTCGCTGAATGCTTTCCAGCGTTCGCTCTTCAGCTTGTAAATGCGTCGTTGAATCTTTTTCTGGAGCCGTCTTGCTTCCCTCAGATCGTAAATTGATCTCTTGCGTCTGTATCGTCGTTCAGCACGCCTTCGTATAGCTCGTAATCTTTCTAGTTCGATGTTAAACTGTGGTATTTTAGACGAAAATGGTAATTTACATTTGGACGCTTGCATAGCTTCCGCTATGGTATTTTTCAGGCTGCAGGCGAGGCCTTTCTGGCAAGCGTCCTCAACACGCGATGTAAACATCGACCAGTCAGTGCCAATTACAACACCGAAAGAGATATTTTTTATGATACCATCGATCGTCACGTAGGTGGGTATGTGTTCACTCCCATGAGTCTCAATATCGCAAAACCATTTAACTTTGTGAGAGAAGCACCGTGACACCAATGTCAGGTCAAGGCAACTGCCATACGTGAGACCCCGCAGATATGTTGCGGTACCATCGTTCATGAAGGAAAGGTCGTAATCGGAAGCGAATGTAACAATGTTCTGGCCCCTGGAATTCATCCTAGTGCTCCCCCAAAGCGCCGAAAATAGGCAAGAAAAACACAAACTTAGGGATCAAAAACAGGCGGTTAACACGTTTTAGCCTTTCAACGTTGTAAACCTAAGTGCAATATAGTTTTACATAGCTGCCAATGATTTTGAAGTGAACACGTGCGATAAAGTATCTAGGACATATCAAAAGTATTTGGCAAGATATAAATACATCGGCGCTGGTTAGCCTTTTTACTTGCTCTGTTTTTCGATTTCTTTCGTCATATATGCATTTTTCTTTCATTTCTGTGCTTTTCCGCATACATATGCCTGTTTATTTTTATTCATTTCGATTTCTCTGCGTTTATACTGCTCTTTTTTTAGCCGTTGTATTGTTCCTCCTCCCAGTCTCTCTCACACTCTATGTTTTGCTTATTTATTTCTTTCTCTATTTTTCTATCTTTCTTTCTCTGCCCGCTCTTTTTTATCAATTTTTATCTAATTTTATGCTATACTTTACTCTCTCGCCACCTCCTAATCCTCATATCTCTCTTGTTTACACTCACTTCTTTTTTCCCACCTGCTTGGCATAAAATACTATACAGAGTTTTGTCATCTTCCACCAGCCCCGCCACGGTGGTCTAGTGGTTAAGGTACTCGTCTGCTGACCCGCAGGTCGCGGGATCAAATCCCGGCTGTGACGGCTGCAGTTCCGATGGAGGCGGAAATGTTGTAGGCCCGTGTACTCAGATTTGGGTGCACGTTAAAGAATCCCAGGTGGTCGATATTTCAAGAGCCTTCCAATAGGGCGTCTCTTATAATTCTTATAATGATATGGTGGTTTTGGGGCGCTAAACCCCACAAATTAATCAAGCAGTCATCTTATACCAGTCTTTTTTCATAGCAGAGTAGTTATGATGTTCTCTATGAGATCATGGGTACACGTGTTTGAATCACACCTCGTCCATAGTTTTTTCCCACCAAGAATAGGTTTTTTCTGTTACTTTCAATCTTGTTTTTTTTCTCCCTCTCTTTGCAATCAGTCTCTCACTGACAAGATTTATTTCTGGCCACGCCTGACAAATTGGCAACGTGTTATGAGAATGATTCAGTAGGTGATGAAGTGAGCGCATGTGCTTTCATGATGGTGATAATTTCTTTTCACCCATCACAGACTGATCCTTGGCTTAAACAGCTCCTCTGTTGAAATTTTGCAGTGGCAAAACGGCACCAACTCTTAAACATGGCTGTCAAATTGTTCTTCGTGCACCAGCATACGCAATTGCCGTCTACACTTTAGCCTTGAGACTCAAGTCAACACTGTCGAATCAACATAGTCCTCGATTTCTTTTCGGCGTGGCTCAGATAGACGACACAGGGGCAGATAGCCAAAACACTGAAAGACAATACGGGTGGCATGTCTCATATTTGGCCGGGTGTAATCGCATAAGGTCAAAAACTCCCCTGCGGCCGGCGAACAATTTAGGAAGTGAAACAAGACAGAAGTCGTGTGGACAACACATTTTTCTATTTTGGCTTTTCACTGTCTTCTACCCTGCCGGCTTTCCACACTGCTTTCCGTTGGCCAACCTCTCACGCCTCGTGAGTGCTTTGGTGTACGGCGGCCGGCACGGGTCATTTTTGTGTTGCTAGCAATGTGGTTTCCGGAAGGTATTTCAACTATAGAAACAGATTGAAGCCAGTTAGAGACCTGAAAAGTAAATGTGACCCGGTAACAAATAATAAATGTATCATATTGCACTCGAAAGCAAAACTTCTGGTAAAACAGTGCTCATATAGACGTGAAGTATTGAATCACGTATTTATAGGCCCTTACAGGCACATAGCAAGAATACGGAAAATATGCATTGATTGGCACGATGAACGCATATAAAAGCCCTTCTTAAAGGGACCCTGAAATACGTTTTGAAGTAACCGTAGAATGAATTGACTGGAAGAGATTAATGCCTCAGGAAATGAACGCCGCAAAAATTTTAAGAAATCGTTCAGTGCAAGTGGAGTTACAAAAGTTTATCTCATGCTGTAATTGCATTCTCTCCTTTCACGCCCCAACGAAAGCGCTGGAATCGAAACAAGAATGGGATGGCAGGGGCAAAGAAAAACTTCACGCGTGCTTCGTGACCTTGAGCACTTTTCCTTTTTTTTCTTCAAGTACGCTGCTTTTACAGTGGGATCGTGCGCGCACGCGTGCACAAGTCAGGGGCTCCCATGGCGATTTCTGTAACGACCCAGCGTGCCATGTTCAAATCAGCGAATGGCTGACAGATGGGCTTTTTCGAGTGACTTGTGAGCGTCTTCTGTGTTTTTTCGAGAGAAGAGAAAGAATTTTTTAGCGATTTTAGCGGACTTTGATAATTTGTTTTGAATTCCAGACCGCATGCATGTTGTCAGAAGCCTCCACTACTGATCGGCAGAGTTTCCTAACCCTGCTCAGGAAGTGTTGCAGGGTCCTTTTTACTTCTCATTCATGCCTGTATATTAAAATAGGGCGATATAAATACAAGATGGGCTAGACCCATCACATTACGTTACCCCAGTTTCGACCAGGCGAACTCGTCATGCTCATGTTCGATCTTTAACTTCGTATTTTGCGCGGACAGATTTATTTAAGTTTTCCTTTTTTCCGAGAACTGTAACAGAATGGAATAACTTGCCTTCTGATTTCCTCCAAACCTTCGATCTTGATGAACCCAATGATTAAATCTGCGAATCTTGACCCCCTCCGCTCCCAATATCGCTTGATGTTTCTCTTCTACTCACTCTTCTCTTACACAAATGTATTTTAGTCAAGCTGTGTTACTCATGTACTGATCGCGTGCTTTCTTTGTTTTGATGTTTCTCTTCTACTCGCTCTCCTCTTACACAGATGTATTTTAGTGAAGCTGTGCCACTCATGTGCTGATCTTGTGTTTGTGTTTGTGCCCCTCCTGCTTGGGCCTTTTTGGTCTGCAGTATTCCACAAATAAAATAAATAAAAAGAAATAAAAATAAAACGGACATCTGCCCAAAATTCAGTTTGTAGTAATCAAATACTGACATGTAGCACCACGTACGTATACATTAAGAGCTTGCGTTCCTTAATACATGTCCATAGTGCAAAACAAAGCGACAGAACGATGACAAGAAAAATGTTGTTGACTACAACGGAAAGAACAAAGACACAGCCCTCTTCGGTCTTTCTTGTCTTTGTTGTATTGCGTTGTTTTTTTTTGAATACCTACACATTTATTCCTTTATTGTGCGTTTTTAGTACTGTTGTTCTGTCAGCCCGCTGCTAATCTCTATAGAGAGACGTTTGTAATACAATCTTTGTATGATTTATGTCACTGCAGACGCAAGCGTATACTGATCGTAAACCTTTCTTAGCAGTGTGGTCGGGAGTCCACCTTGTCTAGGAGGTGTACAGTACTAACAAACTGATACACGACATAGTTTTTCTTCCTTATTTAACGCGCACTATGTCAGCCATGCGCGCATGAGCAGACCATTACGCAGCTTCATATATGACCGCTAAAGGTAATATTGGCTCTCAGATGAGTGAGTAAAAAAAAAACGCCTATATGCTACGCACTGTTTACTCTGCAAAACAATTATGTGCTTCACCTATTTATTCCGTGACTTCTGCCCTTGAATCCGTTTTAGTGTAAATTGTGTAAGGTTCTCACATTTCGCCAGGTTTCGGGTATATCAAATATATACGAATTACCGAGCTTATGGAGCATATATGAATAAACGGGGGGCGAAAAGCGTCTCTCATTCCTCTGCTTGCTCTTGTTGATTCAGTTCGTCCAAGATATAGCAGCGGCTGGCAACACAGCGCTAAAAAGAGGTGCAAGCAACTATTTTCATTATGCTTTTCGAGATCACTTTTGTTTTGGGTCACTAATGCTCAATGCAAGGTGCGCCGTAATTTGTCGGAAGTATCGCGAATGTTGTCGCCAAAGGCAATGAGCTCTCCCTAGCCACCCGAATAACGGTGTAAGTTATGGATCATGAGTTCGCCCCCCCCCCCTATCACGTTGCAATGCCAGAATTATTACAAATGCGGCAACGTTTATTAGAAAAATACAGTTGTTTTATACAAATGCGGTGACACTCAGGAACGAATGGCCTTTCTACACGGATCGATATAGCTTACCCTCTTGAAAGGACATGGTAATGACCCATTACAGATCATATAATCAACAAGATAATCACAATCTTGAAGTCAGATCTTTATGTGACAAATCTTCAAGTGGTGACAATATGTAAGCACTCGATCCGTGTATTTTCACTTCTCTTTCTTCGTTTTTCACGTTGTTAACCTTTAAAAAATCAACATAATCTAGACCTGTGATGCAGCAATGAGGGATAGGAATTTTGGGGCCTAACAGGCCACCATTGGAACTTCCAACAGGGGTTATTTAACGCTAGAACGTTATTTAGTGTGACGAATACAGCGGTGCTATCTGATGAACTAGAAGCTGCTAAATGATAAGTAAATTGCTAAAACATTCTCAGAGGCTGAGGACATCAGCCTTGCCCCCAATGCGTATCTGGAAAAAATATTTGCCAGTGATAGACAACATGAGCGCCAGCCATCACGTCCCCCAGTCGACGAAAACAGTAGAAGAAACGCCAGTATGCACTCGCACAAAAACGTTTCCTCAAAAACAGGACACATTGTGCAAGGTTAATACTGGACGAGAAGACTGAGGTTGTGTGCTTCATCCCCTTTATTTCAGGAGTTCTGAAGAACCCAGGCTATCTGAGACTTTCCTGCAATGGTTTCTAAATAATAAAGAGAGTGAATTGGGATTGAACAAAAGCTTCTATTACAACCTGTGATTTAAACGGGAACTCCGGTGCACTTTCGATGATATGATGATGATGATGAAGATGATGATATAAGCGTTGAACGTCCCAAAACTACCATATTGTCACGGTAATAAAATCAGTTCAAGTAACAGTGCAGCAAACAGTAGAACCGCTTCGATCGAGCAGCGCCAGTTCGTCATTGTCTTTTCTGCCAACCAAATCCTTCGACACGCACAAGTAATGATGACACTAGCCACGCAACAGCCGAAATCCTACTACATGCTCGTGTCATTACTTCCCCTCTCGAAATGCATCAACTCGATGCTCTTAAATGTAGGAAGGCAAGAGCAAGTCTTCAGCGTGAGTAATACGGCTTCTTCTTAGCCACGTGGACGATGTCCGGCTTGGCACCAGGACGGGAGGACTGTACGCAGGGCTCTGCGATAACTTCGTAGTTCACATCGCTGACGCGCTGAAGAACCCATTAAGGGCCGAAATAACGACTCAAGAGCTTCTCAGAACGGCCACGTTGGCGTACGGGATTCCAGAGCCAAACTTTTTCTCCGGGGTGGTAGGTGACTTCTCTGTGCCGAAGGTTGTACCTATGAGCATCGTGTTGTTGCTGAAAGCGAATGCGCAAGTGAGCTAGTTGTCGAGCTTCTTCAGCGCGCTACGCTTACTGGTCAGCATTTTCGGTAATGGTCGTAAATGCGTCAAGTAATAGCATGGTGTCTAACATCGTAGTAACTTCGTGGCTGTGAAGCAGGCGGAAAGGTGTAAACACTGTACTTTCTTCCACGGCGGCGTTATATGCGAAAGGTACGAAAGAAAGGACACTGTCCCAGTTCTTATGTTCTACGTCGACATACATGGAAATCATGTCTGTGTTGGTCATATTGAGCCGTTCTATTAATGCGTCAGCTTGTGGATGGTAAGCTGTCTTTCAGCGATGTACGGTGCCACTGAGTGTGACGATTTCTTCCAGTAGTAGGGCAGTGAAGGCCGTGCCTTTGTCGGTTAGACCCTAGGCCGGTGCACCATGGCGGAGGATGACAGCATGAATGAAGAGATCCGCGACATCGCTTGCCGTACCGCACTGGAGTGCTCTTGTTTCACAATAAAGGGCTAAATAGTCAGTCGCGATTATTATCCAGCAATTCCCCGCTAAAGATTTCGGAAATGGACCTAGCAAGTTCATGCCAACTTGTTAAAATGGTCCTCGGTGTGGCTCCACAGGTTGTAAAAGACCAGCCGGTTTCATTGGCGGAGTTTTGCGACGCTGACAGTCTCGGCCGGTTTTCACGTAGTGCTTAACCATACGGGACAGTTTGGACCAGTAGTAGGTGTTGCAGATACGTGCCAGAGTACGCATGAACCCTAAATGCCCGGAAAATGGTTCGTTATGGCACGCCTTAAGGATGTCGTCTCGCATCACAGATGGTAAGGCCAGCAGGGCGGCTCAAGCGTTGGAATCAAAGGTCCGCTATTACAGGACGTTGTCACGAAAAAAAATGATAAAATCGTGCGCCTGAATGTTCGTGGTGGCTGTTCTAGCTTTTCCTCAAGATAGTCAATGACTGGGCGAAGTTCTGTGTCATCACGCTGTTTTTGAGCCAGCTCGGAGGCTGTGACGGCCATGACGAAACTTTCATCGTCAGTTTGGTCAGGAGGAATCGACTCGACTGGGGCACGTTATAGGCAGTCAGCATCAGTGTGCTTGCGTCCTGACTTGTAAACCACTGTAACGTCAAATTGTTGTAAGCGGAGAGTCCATCAAGCTAGGCGGCCTGGGAGGTCTCTGAGACCTGTAAGCCATTACAAGGAATAGTGGTCGGTGACTACTTTGAATGGTCGCCCGTACAAATACGGTCGGGACTTGGCTATGGCCCACACAGCAGCTAGGCTTTCCTTTTCTGTGGTGGAATAGTTCCTTTCATTCGATGATAACTTACGACTAGCGTAGGTGATCACTCGCTCGATACCTTCCTGCCATAGCTCAAGGACGGCTCCGAGGCCGACATTGCTTGCATCTGTATGCACTTCAGTGTCGGCCTTTTTGTCGAAAGGACCCAAGATTGAGGGAGACTCGAGGTGGCGTCGTAGTTCGCACAAAGCTTCGTGTGGTTCTGGGGCCCACACAAAACCAACGTTGTCTCTCTTGAGCTGGTTTAGGGTCCTGCTATTTTGGAAAAGTTCGGAACGAAGCGACGATTGTACGCACAAAGGCCCAGAAAACGGCGTACGTCGTGTTTGTTCGTCGTAGGTGGGAAGGCAGCGACAGCCAGTGTTTTCTCGGGAGTCTGGGTAAATTCTGTCACTGTTGACAACATGGCCGAGAAACTTGAGCTCCTAGTAGCTGATGTGGCATTTTTCGGGCTTGAGCGACAGGCCAGCTGTTCGTAGCGCCTTAAGTACTGCACGAAGACGCTGAAGGTGCTGCTAGAAATTCGATGAAAAAACGACAACGTCAATTAAATAGACAAGACACGATTGCCACTTGAAACCAGACAAAACTGTGTCCATCATTTGTTGAAAAGTCGCGGGAGCAGAGCACATTCCCAAAGGAAGCACCTTGAATTCAAAGAGACCGTCAGAAGCAATGAAGGCGGTCTTTTTGCGGTCAGCTCATCGACCTCAATTTGCCAGTAACCACTGCGTAGACCCATGAATGAAAAATATCCTGTGTTTCTAATGCGGTCCAGTGAGTCTTCGATGCGAGGAAGTGGATAAACGTCTTTTTTGTCACGGTTGTGAGTTTGCTATAATCAACACAGAAACGCAATGGGACGTCTTTGTTTTTCAACAACACAACCAGCGATGCCCATGGGTTGTAGATGGCTGAATGATGTCGTCAGCAAGCATTGTTGTACTTGGTCGTGGATGGCCCCTTGTTTTCTGCGGGAAACTCGATAAGCATGTTGTTGAATAGGCCTTTCGCTGGGCTCTGTTATGATTCTGTGCTTTGCGACGGGTGTCTATTTGATTTTGGACGTCGTGGCAGAGCAATCACTGAAGAAAAGCAGGAGGGAGCGAACACTCGCTTGCTGTGAAGTTGACAGTGCGCAGTTCACATCAGGCTCAACCGGAGACTGTTTGTCGTCGCGAAGACCGGAAGAGAGTTGCGCGAGTGAGAAGCTGGCTTTACAGTCTCCGATTTCTTCGGAGTAAGCGATGACAAACTGCCTCGTGAAGTGCTGCTATTCATGACTGAAATTTTTAGTAGAATTTTCACAGGCTCTTGTGTCAATTTTATTTGACTATGGGCGACGCATACCTGACGATATAAGAGCACGCACACATTCCCTACCACAACTCCAAGAGCCGTTTGGTCGATGTCACTCAGCACGCTAACAGAACACTGGAACGGGGCGGTACTGTCACTGAATCGTCGGATACACGCACCACCATCATACGCGATTCACAATCCGGAGAATCGCTTGTTACGTGAAAACGTCACAAGCAATTCTCGGAAATTTATAATAGCCCCATAATCTCGAAGGAAGTCTAATCCCAAGATGACCTGCCTGGAGCATTCCTGCAGTATGACGAAATTCCTGATGAATGTCGAAGCGCCAATATGTACTCGGGCAGTGCACCTCCCAACCGACGTCACTAGATTACTACCCGTCGTGTGGAACTATGGGCCGTTCCATAGCACCACCACTTTTTGGAGAGCAGCCGCGAAGTCACCACTCATAACGAAGTAATCGGCGCCAGTATCCACGAGTGCGGTGGTCGAGTGATTGTCGACGGTTATAGAAATATCGGCGGAAATTGCTGCGTCACGTTCAGAAAATTTCGTAACAGAAATATCGGCGTCGTCAACGTGTCGTGGTGGAGAATGTTTGTCAGTTTGGGCAACGGCAGCCCTACCCACAAAAGCCGCTGGCCTCAGTTTTCGTGGCTTGGGCCAGGACTTGGGGACCTGTTTCGTACACCAGAGAACATGGCGTAACGGCTAGGTGAGCCGAGGCGCCGAGGAGAAGGTGAGCGTGGCCGGTGGCTTTGTGCTGGAGGGAATGGCTGCTGCGCTGCTAAGTATTGCTGAATTTCGCGAGGACGCTCCGTTGCTGGGCCGACGCGCGTTAGGGTGAAACCCTTGAAGGCCCATACTGCGATTCGCACACTGGCGGTACAGATGGTCCGCTTCACCACAGTGGTAGCAAAGAGGCCTGTTGTCAGAGGTACGCCATACGTCTTATTTACGGGTGACCTCACGCGGAATGTTATACTGGAAAGTGCTTTCGTAGTTATTTGCAGGTGCGAATTGACGGGGCGATGGGTGAAAAAGTACAGGGTGGCCAGCATCCGGTAGAAGGTTAAGGACTTCCTAATGCTTCGGCGTAAGACAGACCAGGAACTTCCGCAGGCATTGGGAGCGATGGTTGGGTCACGTTCCTGAATTTATCACGAATAATGTCTCCCAGAATCGTCGCACTTGGGTGAGCAGAAGTGGGACGGACTATTTCGAGCTCTTCCCGGACAATGCTCCGCACAAGCTCGCGGAGTGCAGATAAGTTCTGTCCACAGGTGAAAGATTCTGTCCACAGGTGACACCACGGCCACAGAAGCTTGGCAGTCGTACTGTAGAGAGCGTTGCAGAAGTACCCATTCCATTGTTGTAGCTTTCGCAATGAACTCATCGACAGTGGTTGGGGGCTTGCGTATGAGTCCAGCAAAAAGTTGCTTCTTGACACCCCGCAGGAGGAGTCGAACTTTTTTTGTTTCATCCATCCCTGGGTCAGCGCGCTTGAACAAGCGTGATATGTCTTCAACAAACATAGCCACGTTTTCATTTGGCTTCTGAACCCGGTTCTGCAGAGCCTACGCGGCCTTTTCTTTCTTTTCGGGATTTCTGAATGTCTGGCATAGCTGTCGCTGAAATCCTTGCCAGTTGGTGATAGACGGCCCATGGTTCTCATACCAGATGCGAGCGTAGTCTTTAAGTGCGAAACAGACGTAGCGATACTTCTTGGTGTCGTTCGATTCGTTGGCGGCTGTGACCCGATTGAAGTGGTCTAGCCATGGAGTCATCTACATCCTCGAATACATCATCATGAAATGGCTTCCGGGTGCGTGCTGTGTAGACGACGCTTGGGGTGGATGCAAGTTGGTCTACGTTGCTCTCTTGCGTCTGATTTGTCGTTGTGGTGGTTATTCTTGCCGAGCTCAAGGGACCAAATTCAAGAGGTAGTCCTAGCAAGCGTCGGTTGAGGCCAAGTAGGATGTTTTCCTCCGGAATTGTTGAAATAGTGGCAGAAGCTTGAAGCGGCTTGAGTTAAAGCTAGCGAATTGGGATTGTACCCAGCACGTCCACCAGTTTGTCATGGTAATAAATTCAGTGCAAGTAACAGTGTAGGAAACAGTGGAACAGCTTCAATCAAGCAGCGCGAGTTCATCGTTGTCTTTTCTGCCGACCAAACATTTCAACACGCACAAGTAATGATGACACCAGTCACGCAACAGCCAGAAACCCATTACATGCTCGTGTCAATATGATTATGAGAGATGCTGTTGAGAAGGGCTTCGGAAATTTCAACCACCAGGGGTTCGTTAACGTGCACCCAAATCTGAGCACACGGATGTGCAGCATTTGCACATTCATCGAAAATGCAGCAGCCGCTGCCAGGCTCCGATCCCGCGACCGGCAGGTCAGCAGCCGAAGAACTGTGCCACTAGACCACCGTGGCAAGGAAATAAAAAGAAATCAAACATCGATAAGTCACAGCATATATTATGTCGTCCAGATATTGCCACGTTCGATTTCCCAAGTTTTGTTATCGTCCCAAAACACTACACAATTCTCAGCGCAAATTGCGCCTGCAGTTTTTAAGAAGCTTCCGGACTGTAGTAGATCATTTCGATAAGATCACGCCTACTCTGCGAACTGTACAGATTATTCTGGAACCTACGCCACCGCCAGCGATAACGCTAGAACATTTGATGGCAAGAGTATATATGCCGACGCGCTTCGCCACTTTTCAGTAGTTGATCGACGGCCGACTCTCCGTTCGCCGCTATCAGTCCAAGACTGCTACTGTAATCGGACTTTCCGTTTACCGGGCACAGGTTCGCCCAAATAAACAGTTATATTCCAACGCAAAGTCTCCTGTCTTCCGCCAAGTCACGACCCCGTGACAATATATATCGGCTTCGCATTCTCACTTTAAGTAGAAATAAAAACGTTAAGAATAGAAATTATTGGTGGTCAAATAACTTTGTAGATCCGAAGCAGCTCTTTGACTAGCCTGTGTAACGCTGCCCCTCCGCCCGCACCAGCACTCTCCTGGCCGCAGGTGTTGGGGTGGTGTTGAGTCACGCGTTTTCTCGCCGTACGTGCGCGTTGACGTCACTCTCTCCCTAGCCTTCGCCGCTCGCCGCTGTGACACCCGCAAAACTGTCTCTTTCCTCCCCTTCTCTCTCCTTGCAAAGCTGTCTGCTAGTAAAAAACCAACTGCTCGCTCTGACAACCGTTCACTGGTCACCCCGTATATGTAAGCACTGAATCACGCGTCCGGGATTCAATCAAGGGCGCATTTACTTGGCTTCCACTTGATAAGTGCCAGCGTCAACGTCCTTGCCAGTGTAAGCGTTAGCACCCGCTGCTACGAATCTACACTTATGATTCCCTTTAGTGGGAGATGGTCCATTTTAATAGGCATACTATTCAATTTCATGACGTCACTGGTGAATTAACCAAGTAGAAGGAAATGACAAGCGTTTGAGAGCAGAATGCCACGGAAGGCTTCCTTTCTTACTTCGCATGCAAGCAGAATGCGCTCGTCCCCTCTTTCAGGTCCGATGAACGCTAGGGCGTTGTGGCCTATCGCAAAATTTCTAATCGATCAATCGTTAATATTTAACAATGTTAGCCCCTAGTAATTATTTAGTAATGAATTGACGTTTTAATTGATTATTAGATATTTTTATTCGTGCTTTAAAAGGGTATCACACTGCTTGAGAAACATTGTTTGTATAGGATTGGAAGCTTGAACGAGTTGGTATGCGTTCACATTGGTTTATACAGCACACACGAGATGAAAATGATGAATAACATACGTATTATTGCCATTTCATTTGTTTATATTTTGATTGATTGATTGATTGAATAATATGTGAGGTTTAGCGTCCCAAAACCACCATATGATTATGAGAGTTGCCGTAGTAGAGGACTTCGGAAATTTTGAGCACCTCGGGGTGTTTAATGTGCACCCAAATCTGAGTACACGTGTGGCAGCTTGGGCTAGTTGGTATGACATGACGATAGTTATAGCGCGAGAACAAAACGGCGACAAAGAGTCTTTCGTGTCCTTCTTGTCTCTGTGTCGTCGTTTTGTTCTTGCGCTATAACTATCGTATTGGCCTGAGCACACGGGCCTACAACATTTCCGCCCCCATCAGAAATGCAGCCGCCCCAGCCGGGATTCGATCCCGCGACCTGCGGGTCAGCAGCCCAGTACCTTAATCACTATACCACCGTGGTGGGGCATTATTTCTTGAACGACATCACATTCTTCAAATATTATTTTGAAGTTGTCACTTCACATTCTTCGCGAAATTCTCCAGAGTCGTTACGTGGCATATATTTAAAGAAATACAAATAAACTAATAAATAAACAGGCAGGCTACCCTCGTAGCCTGCCTGCCCAAGGACACCTGTCTGCGCCTGTCAAGCGCTTGTTTTTTTTGTTGTCTTTTCGTGTGCGCTGTGTCAATCAAGATGAACGCATTGTTTATTTGATCTGAACTGAAATCTTTCTATGAAAAGTGTTTAGATCACTTGTGCACAATAGCGTCCCCAGGAAAATTCGTACTTTCCCCTATAGGCTACAGAGAACCATCGTCTGTGGATGATATAGAATGAAGCATCTGGAGCTATCATTCATGCATGATTCGGCAGGAACTCGTAATTCCTCGAAGCCTGCCTGCTCGAGTCCACCAAATTATGGGCGTTTTTGGTGGGCATGAGCTAACATAATATTACTAATGTTCGGTTAGCACGCACAGATGGACAAGGACAAAGAGAAAAGAGGGAGGAAAGATGCACCCGAAGCATGCGGCTTCCCAAGGGTTAAAAAACTGCGAGAAAAGCTATTCAGAATTTAAGAGCAAGATCAATTAAATAAGGCGGTCGCACTGCATGTATCTTCACCCTGTGTTTGAATTCTGGAGCATTTTATACCCTAGATCTCCTGCTGATAAGCATCGTATTGTTGTAGTCCTTGAGAGACAAGCTTTGAGATAACGCTTACGTCTGCTGCATTTTCTGGCAACGAAGGTCTTTTGTATGGGAGCTACGCTCCTTCCACTTGATATTCGCTTTCAAGTATTAGTAGTGCAATCATTTCCAAGGCTGTATGAATAGCCCGTCGGGCGTCAAGAAACAGTTTTTGTTGCCCGTTATGGCTTGTTTTTCAAAGTATAGTTTCCAACACTTCAAACACTTGAACCTTTAGTTACACAAAGCCTTCTTGACAAATAAGCAATCAAAATATTGATCTGTTTGTAATGAATAATAACAACAGCTCCATTTTTCCAAACAATGCCAAACTAATGTCGCTCCACTTATAAAACGCTATATTAACGGTTACCTGACACATACCCTAACGAAGAAAATCTTAGAGACGTATGCTTCACAAATTGAAAAAAAAACACATTAAATTGGGATTTGCTCTCCTGTTCTAAATTAGCCGTTTTTTTTCTTCGTTTTGCAAATTTTGTGCCCATATTTATTGCGAAGTTTTTAGCAATCATGATATCATTCTGTGTTACAGGAAGCGTAACGGCATAGGGATGCCAAAAATTGGCATCTCTATGTGGGCAGTTATTAAGGTACTTTTGTGTTACAGGACCACGACAACAGAGCATGGATTATTATACGTGTTGTTGTGAGTGTGGCATCCATTGGCGTCACCCCGTGGACGTGCGTTGCCGAGACGTCAAGCTTACGTCGGACCCAGATGATTGTGGTAGCGTGGATAAGCTGCGAGTGCAGGAAACGATGCTGAGAAGTTGGGGAAACGAAAAACAATCTGGTTTACTTGACCTAATTTTTAATTCTTCACAACATAAAAGGTTAGTATTCTGGAAGCACGAACGTGGTAGATGAACCGGAAAAGAATGGTTCATAGCGAGTTCCTGCACTTCGCAGCGTCATTTATCGATTGAAACACCTATAACACAAATAACATCAACCAAGGCATCAGTCAAAACAGATGGTCACCGAAAAGTCATAACACTTGCTGACACAGTATTCCTTTGGTCAGTTTTACTGAAGAGGGGGGGGGGAGAAGTGGGGTCCTGCATGGAACAAGTTGGCAGATGAGTGCTTCCTGCCATCTCTTCCTAGAAGGGCAGCAGAAGATTAGGGGCATAATCGCTTAGCCACGACCTGCGTGCTCAATTGGCCGCACCTCCTTTCCAAACAAGCCATCGTGGAGGAAATGCCTGTAAGAAGGTTGGCTGAGAGAAACGTGTCCTTCGAGTCCTTCTTGTCTCTTTGTCGTCATCCTTTTTTCGCACTATAACTATCGTCATGTCATACCAACTAGCCTAAACTGCCATACTTTAAAGGACTGTCAAAGTTCTTATCCCTGTGTTGCTTCCCGCCGCATTACGCTCGTTCTGAGAGATAGACAGTGAGATTTCAGCACATGGGAACGTAGCCCGGCTATGCTTCTCATTGACAGCAATTGGACAGTAGCCGGCGATTCCATTACGCAATGCTTTGTAGGTGAAGTTGAAGGATGGGAGAGTGATGTCTGAATTTGTGTGCATGGTTGTCACAAACGTTTCTACAATGCATGTCCATGAGTGTGTCGCTAAGGGGTTCGGTAAGTCTTTCAGTGCGAGAATGTTAAGAAGTTGTGAAGTTTTGTTGAGCAGCACAAGATCAAAGTAGGCCGTCAGCCACACGAGACGGCAAGCAGAAACCACGGTCCGTGATCAAGTGAGAAGGAGTGCCATGCTGCAGGATTATGTCTTAAAGAATTACTTTGTGACATTCGCCGCAGTAGAGCAGTTTAGCAGGCTAAGCTGGGCTAGTTCAAAACAGCCTCTTTGCTGCCTAATAATTTTTCTCCCTGTGATTCATTGCTAATCAATAATCTCTTATTTGCTAAGTAATAAAAGTTAGGGTGACAGGAACGAGTAAAGAAATAAACAACGCATACTAGAATGTGGAACTTCTCAGACAACTGTGTATTGCCATTAAAAAAGTAAAAAAAATAAAACCTGAGAGCGTAATAACATTATGTGGCGTTTTGTGTCCCAAAACCTCAATTTTATTATCAAGGATAACGAAGGTAAGGGACCGGGATATTTCGACCATCTGGTGCTCTTTAACAAGCACTGACATCGCAGAGTACGCAGGCTTCCAGCATTTCGCCTCCATGGAAACGCTACCACCTCGCCCATTTCGAACTTCGAAACCAGGGGCGTAGCCAAGGGGAGGAATTAGAAATTTGACTCCCTTCCCCACAGGAAAGTTTTCATTTGGCTGGCATATATATACATGCGCATATGCAAAGGCACGCACAATCATACATTAGGTATAATCAACCCCCCCCCCCCATCCGACCTTCTGGTCAGCAGCTTAGTGCTGTAGCCACTCATTCACCATGACAGACCTGAGAATTAAATGAATGACATAAAACAATGCCATAGACAAAGTAGACGATGAAACTCGCTTGTTTAGCAAAAGCAAGGAGAGCTGATTTTGTGCGATGAAATACAATGGAACAGTGTGGAGCCGAAAACGAACACAAACAAAATAAGCAACTTGACGGTGCGCTTGCACGTCTGAATTGTACACAAAACAACAAACGTTTTGTAGAAGTCTGACGCATTGCCTTGCTGCTTACATTCAACAAAGAGAATGCCCACGCATTCGCCTGCAGGTGCTAGAAGCATTGGGGGAGGGCTTGGAGGTGGACACCAGGGGCAACGGAGACCAGAGTGAGGTCTTTTTTGCTGCTGATGTAGGGCTGGAGGCAGTGTTGGGCTTGCTGTATTAGAGTACACCTTTGCTCTGTAGATCATATGGTGGTTTTGGGACGTTAAACCCCACATATCAATGACGTACGGGCTCTAGTGAAAAATTTTTGGTTTGCTCGACTTCTGCATCTGGGGATTGCCAGCCTGGCACTGCCACACACAGGGCAAACGGTGGTTTTTAGGGTGAGGCTAATAATAACCGTTATCATATAATGGAAAAATCTAATCAACTCTTTTAACTAATCAAAAAAGGAGAATCGAGTATGTATACTTGAATAATCGCGCACGTTTATTCAATTTTACCATCCATAGTAAAATAAGAAAAAGCGATATTATGTCACAACATGTTCTTTTAAAACTAAAGGAAACGCTGCGACAGTACTTTTGGAAGGTATTCTCTTCGCTTATAGTTTTAGGCAAAAAAGCATTTGCATAGGGTTCTGTTCGACACTGATATTCGCGCACTTTTAAAGAATGGTTCCGCTTTTATTAGATATGCGTTTATGGTTTTATGTATTTATTTTCATCTATCTCGCTTTTTGACATTGATGATGTCGTAGAAGAGACCCAATTTGATCTATTGACGCCTTGGGGACAGTAACGGCACTCCAAGTGCACTGATAATTTCGTTCGACTTTCTCGTGAAGTTGTAGTCACCAATCACAAACTGGGTGACACGTTTCTGGATGCACTCCAATGCATCAATGTTTAGTTTGTGGACAGGTTACAGGCAGTCCAGGCGTTTTCTAAAGTCGTGCGTACAATAGACACGCAAAGAAGTTGTTTAAGAACAAGGGTGGTGGTTTTGAAGTTGCGTCGCAGAAAGTTGAACACTCGACTGGTTTCAACCTATATCCTAAGAGCATTATGATTTCACAATAGTGTGCTGTTGATGGCAACGCCAAGACACCTATATTCATTTACAATGAACTGTAGAATCCTTTTGATACGGTAATTTTTGAGAAGAGTGTGATTTTTCACTATTTATTGCTAAAAGTAATGACACTACATGTTGACATGTTGAGCTTCTTTTTACACGTACTGCACCATGCTATCACTGTGTCAAGGTATGCAGTTGTTCGGAATCCTGTGTGCACCTAACTTCACGATATATGAAGCAGGCATCTGCGTACAATCTGACTTGACTGTCCACACACTCCACAAGGTGATTGATGTAAATTAACAAGAGATGCGGCCCCGGCACAGAGCCTCGTAATACTTCTGATATCACGTTCACATGTGATGATGGCGCGCCTTCGGTGACGGGGCATTGTTTCCTGCATGAAAGCTTGTAGCTTTGCCAGTGTGTTAGCAGATATGTTGACACACAATAATTTCAGTAAAAGCAGTGTGTAACAGTGTGCAATACCTTGCTAAATTTAGAAAAAAAATGCAATCAATTTGACTACCAAACTTTAACATTACGGCGATGTTGTGCGTATATTTTGCAAGTGGCGTGTAGTATAAAAATCTTTTTTACTAACCATGCATGATGATAAGTGGGGTTTTAGGATCACAAATCATCATACTATTATGAGAGACTTGGTCATGGAGAGTTCCCGAAATTTCGGCCGTCTAGGGTTATTCAAGATGCACCCAAACCTCAACACACACGCTCAAAGCATTTTCACCTCCACCGAAAATGCAGCCGCAACAACCGGGATTTATCCCGTGACCGGCGGGTGACCAACCGAGTGCCTTAGGCACTAGACCACCGCAACGGAGCTGCTGTGTCGGGCAGAAAAAATTGTTAGCCTGAAGATGATTTATTAAGTTTGAGTGCGTAACATGCTCAACAGTTTTACAGGACACACACGCTAACAAAATAGGCTGATAGTTGCAACTATGTGACTTCACACCACTGTTGAAAATAAGAACGACATTTGCTTGTTTCTAATTATCAGGTAATGCACCATGCGATAAAGAGTTTCTGAACGTAAGTGCAAAAAATAGGCTGATATAAAGGGCACAGTTCTTTAAAATGTAGTTCGAAATCTTATCTGCTCCTGAAGCTGAGTTAACAGTAAGCTTTTTTAAAAAAAGAAGCTGCAGCTGGTTCTAAAATTTGAAACTGCCATTTTGGATAACTTCACTGTATTGGTTGTAGTTTGAACCGCTGAAAAAACCGAATACACTGACTGAAAGTACTGCTTATTTCATGCTTCTTTACTTGTATCATCCGACATGTATTTAGTATCCTCGTATATATCAGGAACACTACCAGGAAGTATTGTCTTTCTTTCAACGTATTTCCCAATGAGTTTCCGTTTTGTTTTCAATTATTTCTCGAATCACTTATGTTTGTTTTATCTGCTTCCCGCAAATCTCTGGTTATCTTTCTTACCAAGATGTTTCATCTATTTTTATGTTTCAGCAACTGACGTCTTACATTATTTGCGATAGAGACAATCTCTTTTGGTAAAAAGCACTCGAAGTTTTTTACTCTGCCTTGGCCAATCGATTCGTTCTTCGAGTGATGTGACTTGCGATGGTACAAAAGCTTGAGCTAGTGATAAAAGCTTTGTCTTTAGCACATTCCACAAGCTATTCACGTCAGAACACTAGTATATTTTTCGAAACTCATGAAAATAAGAGTCTATTTTGGTAAATGGAAGAGTAGTCTCCTTTTTCGTGGTCAAAACAATGTACCCTTTTTCTTGCCCACAATGTCTCATATATCGAAGCGCTGCTCGTGTGCATTTTATGGCGATTTCCAAAAAATTACTCAACCAGATTCTTTACTGGCGTGTCCAGTTTAGATAACTGCGGACCTCAAACTTGCAATCGGTCTGTTGACGACGGTGAGTTGGCATTGTTTATCCAAAGGATGACCACTGCAACAATTGATTAGTATGATTGATATGTGGGGTGTAACGTCCTGAAACCACCATATGATTATGAGAGACGCTGTAGTAGAGGGTGCCGAAAATTTAGACCTCCTGGTGTTCTTTATCGTGCATCCAAATCTGAGCACACGAGCCTACAGCATTTTCACCTCCATCGGAAATGCAGCCGCCACAGCTGGGATTCAATCCCGCGGCCTGCTGGTCAGTAGCCGAGTACCTTAGCCACTACACCACCACGTCGGGGCGTCCGCTGCAACGAGCTTGTTATTTCCACTCGCAATGGCCTTGAAAATGCAGCTTGATGTGAAGACCTCGTGCTTTATTGCCACCAACGAAGACATTGAAATGAGGACTGACAAGGTAACTACTGTTCCTGTGGTAGAAACCTGCGTGCCAGACAGTATGAATCGCTTCAATTCCGGCTCAACCCCGATTCCCGGCAATTTGTGTCCTCCGGAAAAACCGCCGACAGCGCATTGCTTGCGACGTGGTCTTTGTATCGAAGTGTACGCAAATATTCACCAAGTTCTCCTACGCTGTTTGGATGTTTTCAGTGGTCTTATTGAAGAAGGCACAGTCGTTTAATAGAAACTCTGTCTAATCTACAGTACGCACTCTCGGGACACGTTGTTTAGTCATGTGAAGTTTAGCGGACGTTATATTTTCCTCTCATTTTTATTCCAGAAAACAAGTTTAGTCCAACGGCTGATCAGAAATCTTCCGAATGCAGCAAAATATTCACCTTGGGGATCTACTCCTGCTTACATAAGAGAAATTCAGCGTCACGTAAGTGCATTTGATTTGGGTATAATAACTGGCAGACCAAACGGCAGTCCAGACGTACCTTCAGAGTTAGTGCAAAGTTAATATTAAAGAGTCTGTAAAAGTCAACGACTTGGGTGGGAGTTCACAGGTATAAAAAGCACTTGTCACATTTTAGCAGAAATTGTCATATATAAGCAAAAAAACTGACTTGAAATATTTCTGAGCTTGTTTTATTTGGGTAGAGAAAATGTCTTTGAAAGCGAACCATCTCACAGCTTAATACAATTTCTGAAAATTTCGAACAATATTTACCTATCTTCTTCGTCAACATAATGACTTCTTAAGCATTCATGGGGAGGGCACAGCATCAACATTATAAAGTGATGCAAACAGTGGCCGCTTTCTGCGAAATAAATTACCGCATGTGCTCTATTGCTGTTAATTTCGTACTGATTAAGCTGCAGGAATGGCTGTAGGTAGCCTAAATATTATTTTATGTTGTGAAAATTTTCAATCTCGCAGGCAGTGAGCAGCGTTTGCAGGCCTCTATAGCTCGTATCACTAAATATATACATATGTTGCGCCAGAGTGTGATTATAACAAGTGGGGGAATCCTTAGACTTCAAGAAGCGATAATGAGAATTTTAGGGTAGCATGAGCTGTATGCCTGCAGATTACTCTACGTGAAGTATATTCATTTGCATCATTTTTGCATTGAGTTTCTAACGCAAGCTTTGTTTGAAGATTGTACTCTACTCTGTAAACGAGTCTTTAATACTGGTTTTTTTACTAGTGCAGAACCTTGAAATAATGAATACCCTAAAACATCACATTCAGTCTTTGTTGCCCATTCTTGAGAGGATTACCTTATTGTCTGACGCACTAACAAGATAACAGCACGATGCTAGCCTGAACGCCCTTCCATAACCCTGCGGCTAACCCCATTGGCGGACCCCGACTGGCAAAGTGATATTTGGAACGGCGCAAAAACTAACCCTCATCAAATCATGTTACCCTCCCGTCCCTCGAACATGAAACTGTTTCAGCACCTTAAAGGTGTATCAGCACCTTAAAACTGTATCAGCACCTTAAATCAGCACCTTAAAACCAAGGTGCTGGAACGATTCATGCCTTCGGAACGCGTCCGCCTACAGCAGCTCCTTGCAAAGGGGGACCTTGGCGACAGGCGCCCCTCCCAACTACTGCGCCGAATGCGACAGCTTCTTGGGAAACACGACGTCTCTGCCCACTCAGCGTTGCTTCGCGAGCTCTTCCTCCAACGCCTTTCTCAGCCAATCCGCCTCGTCCTCGTGGCGGCCGGCGACGTCAATCTCGACCGCCTGGCGGAGCTCGCCGATCTGGTTCATGAAGCGACCTCCCCATCTGTCAACGCTGTCTTACCACCAGCAGACACAGCGATTTCGCGCCTCGAGGCCCGCATCGACCAACTCGCCGCCTCCATTGCCGCACTCCGGAGCCCCCAACAGGAGACTCGTTCGCCTCGTTCCGCTCGTCGAGCTCTTCCACGCACACGAGATGCTCGGAATCCCAGCCCCAGCCCTCTACCCCTCTGCTGGTACCACCGGCGTTTCCGACACCGAGCCACGAAATGTACACCCCCATGTTCGTGGCAGGGAAACGCCTGCCGGGATCACTGACGGCGGCGTGTGATCTCCCTTCTCGTCCCAGCCGCCTTTTCATGGTCACGGACCAGCTATCGGGCGCCAGGTTCCTTACATGTACGGGCGCGGAAATTAGCGTTGTGCCCCCGACTAAGGCTGATCGTTCAAAGTCACAGGGGCAAGTTCTTCGTGCTGCCAACGCCTCGTCTATAACAACGTATGGGCTCCGATCTCTCACCCTCGACTTCGGCCTTCGCTGCATTTTCCGGTGGGTTTTCGTCATCGCAGACGTGGTTCAACCGATGATCGGCTCGGACTTCCTCTCATACTTCGATTTGGACGTCAGCGTGCGGCGGCGCCGCCTCATAGAGAGTAAGACTCGTCTCTCCATCTCAGGAGTCCTGTCCGACATCGCTCCAATGGCCATCCGCATGCTGATACCTTCCTCACCGTTCGAAAAAATCTTGGCGAGTTTCCCGGAGTTAACTAAACCGTGCAACCTCAATCAGCCGCCTAAACAAAGTTTTAAGGTTTTAAGGTGCTGATACAAAAAAATTAAACTTTGTTGCTTTAAAAATTAGGTTAGCATGCAGAGCTAGCATAGAGCACTCTTTAAAACATCAAGGTTGGCATTTTTAACATTGTGAGTGCAATGGTGTGAGCCTCGGCGGCCATTTCATTCGGGATTTTTCACATATACGGCGTCATGCGATCACACATGGCGATGCCATGTTTGACCGTGCGCTGCTCACTTTTGCTTTCATAGTTGTATCGTCCGAAAGATTCGTTCTCGTAGCATTGCCTGCGCTTTCATGCACATAACATGCATATTCTCGTTGCAGAACTTTTCGGTTCTTCTAAAAAGTACTGCTCTCTTACACGGTCATATAAACAAATTGAGCACGGCCAAAAAGGTTGGAGATTGCATGAAGCAAAACGTATTCTGTTAGCGTTTCTAGCTGAAAACCGCGCCTTTTGTTTCACGCTATCCAACTTGACAGATTCTTTTTGTATTAAATTATTTTGCATACCAGGCATTGGTCCCACCTGCACGGGACATTTTAGCCAAATGTGCCACAAGTGTACACAGCCTTCATTTTACAGATTATTCTGAACAATACATGTTAACTAAGTGAATCAAAGCACTCGCAAGTCCAAAGACAAGACATTTATTTCAGAAGTAACGAAATAATACATGAACATACATGACATTTCGAAAGTAGCATTTTTACAATACATGCGTTCATTTGTGGTGTTTCTTAAGTGATCTTACAAGGGTAATGCCCTTTGCCTAGCGCTGTGGAATTACAGCAGCTTTAAGAAAACAGACTATAGACCCTTTGCAAAAACGACGGCAACACTGGGCGGTGGCATCCATGGTAAAGGATGAAACGACCCCAAAAGGGCGCGTCCGCTGGGCTACGTTCTTTTCTATTCCACCTTCGTTATGCAAATGGCGTTCCACGCGACTGTTTTCCCCACGGCCGGGTGAGAAAGTGATATTTTTTGCCTTCTGCATCTAAATGAAGACAGGCTAGTTGATTTTTACCGAATCAAGTCGACCACAGAGTGCTTCTGCGGCCGCAGCTACAACTTAAGCGTAGAATCGCGTGGGACGCCGCTGCCATAACAAAGGCAGAATGTACAAGAACGGAGCCCGACGGACGCACAATTTGGTGGTAGTTTCTTCTTTTACCATGAACGCCACCACCCAGTGTTGCCGTTGTTTTTACAAGGGGTCTATAGTCAGTGCAACGCAGGCGCAATCTATCTCGGTGCTTGCGAGCGAAAACATGAAGGTATACAATATTTGAATAGGCTTCAATAAAATGCAACTTTAGAAAATTTTTTCCACATGAAATAACGTATGAATCGATTTTTATGGTGTCCAAAGTGCAGTTATCAGAAATACCTTTTTGTTACGAAGCACTAACAAGCCTCTTCAGCCATTTTCGCGTCATCGCAAACGTGTTTAGACTGATAATATGTGGGGTTTAACAGTCCAGAACCATCATAATATTGTAAGAGACGCCGTAGTGGAGGGCTCCGGAAATTTTAGCCACCTGGTGTTCATTACCGTGCACCCAAATTGGAGCACACAGGCCTGCAACATTTCCGCCGCCACCAAATGCAGATGTATTTCAAAAACCCCATGTTGAATCATTGGCAGACAAGAGCGCAGCATTTATTTATGTATTTATTTATTTTTATTGATTTATTTATTGTTACCTCAAGGGTCTCGTGGAACTTTACTTGAAGGGTGGGAATTAGAAATTAGAACAAATGATTGAAAAGCAAAAAGTACAGTCAATACCAACAAAATCGGAAAATACGAAAGGTAAATACAAATTGCAGTAACCAGAAAACAAAAGAAAGTATACTTACAAAGGTAACACGAAAGACAGCAGTTTCATACATTAGACAAAGTGTTCGATAGTAGATGGGGAGCTTGCTGCATCATGGACAAGTGCAACATTTTCTGGGTGGTCAATTCAGTCTCGGGCAGTTTGCACGAAGAACGATTGATGAAATGTAGTGGTGTAAGTCATCGACATTATCATCATCATCATCATCATCATCAGCTTGACTACGTCCACTGCAGGACAAAGGTCTCTCCCATGTTCCACCAGTTAACCCGGTCCTGTGCTTGCTGCTGCCAATTTATACCCGCAGGCTTCTTAATCTCATCTGCCCACCTAACTTTCTGTCTCCCCCTAACCCGCTTGCCTTCTCTGGGAATCCAGTTAGTCACCCTTAATGACCAGTGGTTATGCTGTCTATGTGCTACATGCCCGGCCCATGTCCATTTCTTCTTCTTGATTTCAGCTCTGATATCCTTAACCCCCGTTTGATCATTCATCCACTCTGCTCTCTTCTTGTCTCCTAAAGTTACACCTACCATTTTTCTTTCTATCGCTCGCTGCGTCGTCCCTAATTTAAGCTAACCCTCTTTGTAAGTCTCCAGGTTTCTGCTCCGTAGCTAAGTAACGGCGAGATACAGCTGTTATATACGTTTCTCTTGAGGGATAGTGGCAATCTATCTGTCATAATTTTAGAGTGCTTGCCAATTGTGCTCCAGCCCATTCTTATTCTTCTAGTTACTTCAATCTCGTGGTTCTGCTCCGCAGTTATTAACTGCCCTACTTAGACATAGTCTTTTACAGCTTCAAGTGCACTATTACCTATCTCGAAGCGCTGCTCTTTTCCGAGGTTGCTGTACATTACTTTCGTTTTCTGCAGATTCATTTTAAGACCCACCTTTCTGCTCTCCTTGTGTAACTCCGTAATCATGAGTTGCCATTCGTCCCCTGAGTTACTCAGCAATGCAATGTCATCGGCGAAGCGCAGGTGTGAGTACGGGGTAGAATTACTGCGTCCAGGTGGTCTTTTTGGCATCTACGATGCGTCAGTTGAATGAGGTGGCAGTAACGAGACCTGGTGTGGAAGAATCTGTGGTAGAGGCATAGGCGTGAGATTCGACGAACAGAAGCAAGAAAAAAGGTACTAGCTCCGGTTTAGACGTTACAGAGTAAACGCTTGTGTGATACGTGTACTCAGAAAGAATAAATATAGTGCAACGGTTCTGAACCGATTGAAAAGCTTTAGTGAAATTAGATTGGGGGGGGGGAAGGCAAGGGTCAAGATTAGCACAGGGATATTCAAGTTTAGGCTTCACGAGCGTTTTATAAGCGAGTAACCTTACGTATGACTGGGCCATGAAAAATTTCGCAGAAGGTAAACAAGAATTTTGTTAGATGATGTGATAATGTGAGTTACATGATCCGTCCAAGGCAAATCTTGAGACAAGTGGAGTCCTAGGTACTCGAAGGAATGTACATTATATTTAATTTCATTATAAATCTTGCACACTTAGGGTGTATAGTTGGGCCGACCATGGGATGTAATGTTCACGGCTCTACTCATGTACAGGGACATGAGCCATCTGGGACACCAGTCTTTAATGCAAAAGAGGTCTGCCTGTTTGAAGAGTACAACTGTCGGAGAGGTTATTGATTGGGTGGTACACAACGCAGTCATCTGCAAAAAGATGTATTGCAGAGGTCACAGTAGATGACAGGTAATTGATGTAGATTATGGAGAGGAGTAGCCCAAGAACAGTGTTTTGTTGAACGCCAGACAGAACGGGCGAAGTGGATCATGTGCAGTTGTTCGCATATACGAACTGTTTCCGGTTAAATAAGAAACATTCTATCCAGTTGTGAACAAGTGGCTGAATATTTAGGCGTGATATTTTAACAAAGTCGAGAATCAGAAACATTATCGAAGGCCCTTTGGAAATCGAAGAATAGAGTGTCGGTTAAAACATTACTGTCTAAGTTTAAATGAATATCATGAGTGAATGGAGCAAGTATACAATCGTATAAGTGACCTCTCCTGAAACCATGTTGGTTTGTATGAAAGAAGTCCACCGACTTTATGAAATGGGGAACATGAGATTAGATTATGTGTTCTATGATCTTAGAACATATGCTGTAAAGAGAAACGAGACGGTAGTTACCAGGGGAAGACCAGTCATCTTTTTGGAAGACTGGAAGGACCTTCCCTATCCTCCTGTCTTTTAGCATTGATTCTGTGTCAAATGAGTACTTCAAATTGATACCGAGAATTGAACTTCACACGCAATTTGTACGTTTTAGCACTTTCGCGTTGTTTCCGTATATACCACTGGATGACGAGCACTTCAGGGAGTCTATAACCTTAACGAAGCCTTTTGAACTGAATTTAGTACCCTCGATTGGAGGAAAACGGAAGGATGGAAAATGTGATAATGCGTATGCACATTTTTGTGAACACTGAACGAAACGCAAGATTCAAGACAGAGAATATCGCAACCGGCAATGGCTACTACCATGTTATCATATAAAGAAATAAAACTTTTGTTATCAGGCTTGATCACTTTCTAAAAGCACCGCGACGTAGACTGCAACATATTTGTTATGGTAGTGAAATAATAGTCACGCTTTGCACGTGTTTCAAAAGGTTGCAATATTTAGCGGCCTGTTCATGTTTTTGCCCGGCCGAAGAAGAACCAGTTCGTTTAGCATCTCGAAATAATCGCTTTTTTTTATTATAGACTGTGAAGGCAACGCCCCACAAAGCGAAGAAGTACAAGAATTAGTTGCGAAAGGTCACTCTCGGAAGGACACTGTGAGGCCCCGTCACGAAAACGAGTGTCGTGACTCGAGCGGGACATCCGGAGTGATAACCTACGTCCTGCAAACGCAAACTAAAGAAGCCGAAGGTTTAGAGCAATGTGTACTGGAGTCCTTTTGAATGTTGGATGCCAAGGGAATTGAATGAAAAAAGGAATGCACGGCCCCCAATGCATCTTGTCAGTTTTCCAGAAAAATATTGCACAGAGTAAAAAATGTTATGAAGTAGCCAGGCCATCTAAAGACAAGGACAAAGCGCTTATTCAAGACAACTGCAGCACTGAAGTAACTCGCTCAAACGATTGGATCAAAAGGATTTCAAAGCCCTAAGAACTGACCGAAACAGGTGACACAGCACTTGGTCAGTGCCATCTTTGTACACATGTAGCGTTCGTGCTTGAAAAGGAAGCAGTAGGCGGACATGTGTACTACACTCCACAAAAAGAAGTTATACGAAAGGGCTCGTTTATCACCCAGCTCCGCTTAAGTTTTAATACGTCCTCTCACGTCAATGGACCTGTGTCAAGTGAGTACTGTAAAATAATACAGAGCACACGGAATTTGTACTTTTTAGCATGTGTTGTCTCCAACGTCAAGTTGAAGGTTTAAAAGAAAGGATAAATCTGTGCTAATGGAGTATTGACACTCAAGAGGTATTGTGACCGACAAGCTCCACGTAAATTGTTTCCCCACAAGATGATATGGGTGCTACAAAGACAAGAAGTTAAAAGAAAACTTGGCCATAATTGTAGATATTCCGAGCACGTCCAAGCAATTCTGCCACTAACCTATGTTGAAGAGGGGCACCTAAACCCAATGAAGTGAATTTACGTCAGTTTAGTCAGAATACAATCCGGCAATCTTCAAAAATCAAGTGCCGAAGCCGCATTGTCTGGAACTAGATCTCACCGAATTTGAGGCCACGGAGGATATCGGAGATCAGCAGATGGTCACGAAGAAGAAAAGTTCATAGGCTGCTGTCTCTTTTGCTTTGCGCCAATAAGTGCATGCACCGCAAGCATTATCATGGACAGTGCAGTGTTCGTTTGTCGCCGTTAAAGGCATTGTGTTGCTTTCTCGCGGCTCTGTCTTTTTGGTGACGCTTCAACTATCGAAGGCCTGCGTTCCACGACATAATCGCTTTAAACATTTCTTGAACCATGGTGAACGCGATTTGTTATATATAGCAATAATCCGGATGTAAAGATTCATTGAAAGCAGCATTTCGGCTTTGAATAGAATCCAAATGCTCTCAGTTGACTGCTGCTGATACGCAAGGGCAATTTCTTCGTGAAAAACAGAAAGTGCACGGTTAATGCTGGAATTGTTGGTGCTTGGGCTGTTTGGTGCGTAGTCATACTTGCTAGTATTTTCAGCGGGCGAACATGTGGCAATGTGGCACAAGGGCATCTTGGCATCCGTTGCCTGGATTGTAATTGCACCCCTCTCTTCGATCGGTGCTCTATACTCTATATTATCAAGCCTGAGGAATCAGCATACCCGGGAAGTGATTGAAGCCGAAAAAATACACTTGCTAGGTGATAACTGCGTAAGCACCTCATCTGTTGCTTTATCACATTTACAAAGTCTTTACCTGGCTGCGCTTCGAAGCAATCGAGGACCCATCACACGTGTTTTAATACTAAGGCTTTTCTTTTATCTTCTTGTTCTGTATGGTCACTCTCGGTGCATATATATTTTGCCACTCTGAAAAATCAAGTGATCTTGTTTTTAACAGCGCACTGAAGAACGAGGACTAGCTAGTTGGAAATAAAGTTAGTTGGAAGTGAGTGCTTTTCTGTCTGTCCTGTTTTTTTTCCTATGTTCGCACGCTGAAGAACTTACAAGTATGACTACACAACAACTACCTCAAGCTTTCGCTCTTGTGAGTTACATTTCTGGTACATCTAGCATCTATCTGTCTTCTTCTACATTGCGTTCTCGTTAGTTTGATTAAATTATTTTTGCCGCACACGCTCTTTGGCGTACTGCATTCACCTCAAAATAGGTCTTTCCGAAGTCATGACGTTGTTTGCTGGCTTCGCTACCTTTGTTTGCTGTGGTTTAAGAGCATGCAAGACTCTACACTCAGAATTGTTTTGCCAGGCTCGCCTGTACCGCTACACCCTGTAACTACGTCTTCTCAGAATCGAAGGCACAGCAGCTAGACAATGTAAGTGTCCTACACTCTCAAGCCTAGTGGACCGGGACGTCGAGTTCATGTGGCGTCAGTCACTCAGCTACCTGCCAGGCATCACATTAAGGAAGTCTACAGCTGCTAATGACCGTGTGCATGTTCTGGGTGACGCCTTTCTTCCCGACAACGTTAAGCACGTGCTAAGCCTCGAACCTAAGTACGTGGTGGCACATTCGAGAACACTGCATGAGCTCATCACTCTGGCCAGGAAAGTTGCTCGTCATGGTCCTGACTCTGTATGTGAAATATGTGTTGCTTAAGGCGTGCAGGTGCTTTCGAGATGTAAGACTTCGAAGAAAGTTGTGAATACTGGAAGCACTCTCACGTGGCTAAATGCGCATTGGTTGTCGCTTCTGCCGGATGACGAAAAGGTGGATTTGCGGTTCTTCCTCGGTCGAAGGTTGTACAGGCAGTGTAATTTTTTTTTCATTGACAACAATGAGACCTGTTTGGGCTAAGCTTAAGAAGCGTTCGAAAAATCTCGCTGGAGCCTTAGGATTTCAAAAGCGATAAATAGTTGCAAAAAACTTAGCTTTGACATGTTGTCAGCGAAAACTCACAAATTTGACTGCCCATTGTGAGGTATTTTAACAGAAAGGGGCACCTGTCAAAAGTGGTTATAACTTTTCTTGTAATAACTCAACAATTTAACACAGATGACTCTTCTTTGGTAAAAAACTTTTGCTCTCTCATTGACATTTTTTGGCAAACTGACAAGAGACTCCAGGCAATGTCTGTGGATATTATGGACTTGTATGACATTTTGCCACGTGACCAACAACCTAAAGGTGTAGAAAAATTTATAGACATTTCCGAGTCATCAGCATTCAAACGTGCATTAAAATTGTTTTGTGTAAATTAAACCTGAGCCATGTCTTCACTATTCATAATTCATAAATCAGTCATAAATTTGTTACCGAGTACACATAACAACAGCATGCTAGAATTACTCAGTTTTTATTTGAAGGCCACCTTTGTATTATGACATGACAAGAACTCTCTACAAAAAAGTGGAGGAGGTATTGGTTCATGTTTGGCATCCACACTCAGCGAAATATTCCTAGCACACAATCATTGTGTGTTTTGAAACAAACTTGACGACTCTGTAATATTTAAAGCTCGCCGTTTTGTTGACCATTAATTGTTGTTGCCGAAATTTGATAGTCAGAATTTTCAAATCATTTTCGCTGACGTTTTGTCTCTTTTATGAGGTTGTCTGAAAACGCTTGTTCTGACGTATACATTGCACTCTCACAACAACCTTGAATTTCCAGATTTGAAGCTTTTCCTAGAGTCTTCCCATGTTTGTTGGAAGTGTGAACCATGAAAGGCCAAGCCACTTTTGCTGGTCAGCTCAGCACACTCAAAGTTGGTTAAGCGGAGCATCGCTATAACCTCTGCCTTGCCACTGCCTCAAAAAAGTCTTACCCCTCCCAAGGTCAACCTCAGCATTGCTCTACATGTGGAGCGTCTGAAAAAAGCGGGTTACCCCCGTACATGTTTTCGTTTCGGTGGCAGAAAAGCTGGTCAGTGTCGTGAAGGGAGCCGACAAATCAAAACAAGCGAAACAGTGCCAGAAAGAGCCAGCCTTTCGTATTAGTTTAAGTGCATGATGTCTCGCACAGGCTAAAAAAAAGATTACTCAGTTCGCCAACGTTCCGGTAATTTTTTCTCCACCAGAAAAATTGCCGAGACATTGCAAGCGGCTTATTACGTCTCGCGCAAACTCTGCCTCTAGCTATGTGACGCACAGGTCACGCTACGTCCTATGCACAGCGGGAGTTGTCTACTTGATTCCATTGACGTGTGGGAACGTCTATATTGGCCAAACTGACCGCTGCATGAATGACCGCCTCCAAGAGCACCGAAATAACGTGCGCAATGTAGGCTCAAAGGCACCTCAGCCTTCATTTCGGGATTTTGGTTGCACCCCCTCTTTGATCGGTGCTCTACTTCGGGAAGGCGTAGAAATCACCTCATGCCCCGCCGCTGTGGTATATTGGCTTAAGTACTCGGCTGCTGATCCGCAGGTCGCGGGATCGAATCCCGGCTTTGGCGGCTGCGTTTCTGATGGAGGCGAAAATGTTGTAGTCCCGTGTGCTCAGATTTGGGTGCACGTTAAAGAGCCACAGATGGTCGAAATTTCCAGAGCCCTCCGCTACGGCGTCTCTCATAGTCATATGGTGGTTTTGGGACGTTAAACCCTACGTATCAATCAAATCAGCTCACCCGTGGAATGATTGAAGTTTAAAAAATACACTGGCCAGGTAGTAACTGCGTAAGCACCTCATCTGTTGCTTCATCAGAGTTGAAACGTGATTACCTGGCTAGGCTCTAAGGCGATCGAGGACCCGTCACATGTGTTTTGATACTGACCCATTGATTAGGCTTGTCTTTTATCTTCCTGTTCTGTATGGTCACTTTCGACACATATATTTTGCCACTGGGTCGAATAAACTTAGTGAGAAGCCAGTGCTCAAAATTTCTGTCTACCCTGTTCCGTCCTAAATGCGAAGCGTTTTTTAGCGAACTTCGGCGACTTTGAGCGTATCTATCTATCTATCTATCTATCTATCTATCTATCTATCTATCTATCTATCTAACTGTCTGTCTATCTATCTATCTATCTATCTATCTATCTATCTATCTATCTATCTATCTATCTATCTATCTATCTATCTATCTAGCCGCTTACGTTTGGGAGCTCTCGTGGTCGCCCCCCTTAACTTGCGGAAACCAAAATTAGCATGGGAGGGTAAAATGGTTTGACGAACATGACTCGCTAGTCAATACCGGAATAACCTCACAATCCAGTCGCGTACGTCGTCAAACACTTCTCTTCAGACAGCAGCACATACAAATGAGTGGGTATGTGCCGCTGGTATGCGGATATGAGCCACAGGTGATTGACACGTAGTATCTACCTAGGGACGATAAGAACACATATCGGCAATTTTAACGCGTAAGTGTTAAAATACCCCAAATCAGTAGGGTCGACCCAACGATGGCATAGAATAAATGTCAGTGTTAAGCAAAACCAGAAATGGGCAGCGTTGATCCCCCGATGAATGCAAATAATGAATTTCATGATCCCAGCAGGAATCGAACCCAAGCATTCTACGTGGCAGTGAAGCATTCTACCGCAGACCTACGTGATGTCCCGGAACTACTTTTCAAATAGACTCTAATCTTTATAAAACGACAATAGTGGTTGTAGTGCTGCCAACTTAAATTTATAAAAATTTCATATGCACACCTTTAATGCAGCCGTAATGTCGGCTTAACGCCAATTGTTTTTAGATGCCGTGCGCTGAAGTTGATTTATGTAGCAGTGTCTAAGGCCAGCATCATCGCGAGCATCAGTGCTTCATATCAGCTTATGGTGTTGCTAATACGTGTGTTCCAGTTGGCATCGTTGCGCAAGTGCAAACAACTGGATCTATAAACGTCTGCAACTCTTCAACATATGTCTGTGCGTGCAACATTTGTACATATACTTTGAGTCATTTCATGACGTGTCACACAATAAAAAAACTGCAACTAGGTCAACTTTCCTCGGCATGCTTCGTATAACGTCCATTTACACGTACGTGGGTTCTGCAGAAATTTTTCTTTAATGGGCACGGAAAACAATTGGTAGATATGACGTATTTTGGGAATCATTGATATGCAAAGCATGAATAAATGATGGATTGAAGTGTGGGGTTCAACGTCCCAAAACCTATTATGAAAGACGACGTAGTGGAGGGATCCGGAATTTTCGACCACCTGGGGTTTTTTCGCGTGCACCCAAATCTGAGCACACGGGCCTACATTTCCACCTCCATCGGAAATGCAGCCGCCACAGCCGGGATTTGATCCCGCGACCAGCGGGTCAGCAGCCGAGTACCTTAGCCACTAGAACACTGCGGCGGGGCGCAAAGCATGCATGTGGAAGGTTGAAATGTCACACTAAAATCAACAGAACTTTACGATGCGGACGGAAGTTATTTCTTACATGAGTTCCATGTCATGATTATCTTGTTTGCGCCTGGCATTCATGCATTCACATCACGTAATATTAAATAGATATATCTGAAGCTGGCGAAGTGGACGCGAGCACACTATAAACGCAGCATGTAGAGATATGTTTTACGTGACGCACATGTCGTGATTGTAATGTTTGAACGTGTCATATACCTTCATCTTTTATTCACGTCACGTAATGCCCAATTTGGTATCTGTGTAGTTAGCGAAATGACCACGAGCGCATCATGAGCATGGCATGTAGTCATGTTCTCACGTGACACGCATGGAATGATTATCTTGATTGCACCACTCATATACATTAATCATCCATTCACGTTATTTACTACCAAATTTGATTCAAGTGAAACTAGCGAAACGACTGCGAGTGCATCATGAGCATGACATGTAGTTATGGTCTTACATAACACGCATTTCATGCATTTCATGTTAGCACTAGTCATATACCTTTATGATTCATTCACATAATGTAATACTAAAGTTGGTGTACTTGTAGCTAGCAAAAATGACCATGAGTGCATTATGAGCATTGCATGTAGTCATGTTTTTACTATACAACCATGTAATGATTATCACGTTTGCACTTGTAATTACCTTCATCATATTTTCACGTAACGTAATACGAAATTCGAATCACGTGAAGATTGCGAAACGACTGTTAGCGCATGGTGAGCATGGCATATAGTCATGTTCTTACATGACGAGCATGTCAATTATTATCTTGTTTGCACCAGTCATATACCTTAATCATCTATTCTCGTCACGTAATGCCGTATTTGATGTGAAGCTGGCAAAACGACCGCGAGCACATCATGAGTGTGGCATGCAGTCATGTTCTTACATGACACGCATGTCAAAAGTTCCACATGAAGGCTTGTCGCTTATGCTCGCTATGCTATACCAGTTTTGATATATGTAATGTGAACGAAACCACCACAGCAGCAGGAAGGCCTAACATGTAAATCATGACGTTGATGGAATACATGTGATAATACTCGGCTGCTGACACGCAAGTCGCGGGATTGAATCACGGCTGTGGCGGCTGCATTTTCGATGGAGGCGGAAATGCTGCAGGATCAGGTGCTCTGATTTGGGTGCACGTTAAAGATCCCATGGTGGTCTAAATTTCCGGAGCCTTTCATCACGGCGCCTCTCATAATCAAATGGTAGTTTTGGGACGTTAGAGTTTGTGTATCAGCATCACTCCCTATGCTATCCTTGATCACTCTTCTGAGGAGCCTGCGTGTCGCGCGCTTTCGGTCGAAACGATCAAATGCAGCGGCATCGGCAGCGAAGTCCAGACTGTAATCCCAGCGCAGGTCGTCTGCGACATTTACTTAAACTGAAGGGTTTCTACAAATCTCCAGCGCATAACTCTGTCCCTGAAGGCGAGCCATCACAGGCAGAACCCGAGTATCTCCACATTGACCTCCTAACCAAATTGCTGCAAGGAAGACAATGGAAGCGATGGCTGCGGCGGTCGCAGAGAGGAGGCAGGGTGGCATCCACCCTGCTCGGGCCCAGTCGGAGGAAGCTTGGCATCTACTGCGACCAAGTCAACATCTAGCGTGAAGAGGAGCGCCATTCCGCTACAGAATTGCAAAACATTTTGTGCAATTTTTGATGCCGTGGCTGGCGACGATGAAGAATTATGTCTAAAGCTTGAGTAATTGGTTGAGGCATTTGACAACCAACTCGTTACACAATTCGCCTTGAATAACAACCCGAAATATTATCATCAAACAGGACGCAATCGCAGCCATTCATTTGAAAAAGATCCATGCCGAAATGCTGCCATGACTTGTCAAGTGTAACCGTTGGCACCATTCGCTAGTACCGCTGATCTCTAGTGCCGATGCATATGCTGGAAATGCCTATAACAGTTAGGCCACCAGTCTCCCTGGTATGTTCTTGGCAACGGTGCACTTCTTGATGCCCTCCATGTAATAGGGCGAGAATGCGCTGGTACGAGGCTGATTGCATCGCAAGTCGTCGGTCCAGAACAGGATGCCGTCTTATACTCTCCGTCTGTCCCTCTCCTTCCAAAACGAAGTGACCTGCAGTAGCACCTGGGCTTTCTCTGGCTGTTTTCGTGCAGGAGATCATGACTATAGAGCAAAAACCACCTAGAGATTGATGCTTGCGCACATCCTTCAGGTGTTTTGCTACCAGAGGTGGTGATAGCTCTGACGTGTCTATCATGCGGGTAGCAGGAACTTCAGAGGAAGCTTGCGACAAAGTGTCTGCTGTAGACAAGTCTCCCCAGGTTCATATTTCACCACATACTGATAGTGCATCAGTTTTATCTGCAGTCGTTCTATGTTAGATGGCACAAGTGCTTGGTCCTTGTTACCCAAAAAGGTCACTACAGGAAGGTGATATTTCTCTATTTCAAAGATAAGAGACTGCAAAGGAACTGATCGTGTTGTAAAATAGCTCAACTCACGGCGACTCCCTCCTGCCTGGCTGTAGTGTGCTTCTGTCAAAGTGAGTGCTTATGAAGCGTACGCCACAACCGGTAGAGTACCTTCAGGCTGGTCCTGTAGAAGTAGCACTCACAGGCCGTAGGACCTCACATCCGCGGATACCACTGTACGGTAGCAGGAGTCGTCTCAAGTCGAGGTGCTCTGAGCTTTGAAGCATGCGACGTGGTTGGTCATTCTAAGTAACCGTCGTACTCGACTAACGTCGATCGAGGGCGGGAGGGTCCATGACAGCCTTAACCTTCCCTAGGTTTGGTGAAATCCCGTTCACTGCAACCACTACCCGAAACACGCATTTGTATTCGTTGAACGTGGCACTCTCTTCTTCCAAGTGGGCCAAGATGGTATTCAGGCTCTAGTCGGGCTCCTGACAGTCCTTGCCGAAGATTAGAATGCCCTCAATTGTGTTCACTACTCTAGGCAAGCGCTGAAAGAATCTTGAGATTAACTGTCGAAAGTACTTTGGTGTCATGGCATTACCAAAAGCGATTCTTGTGTAACAATGCCAACCGAATGGGGTGATGAAAGTCATAAGTTTCTGACTGTTTCCATTCAGCTTCACCTAATGGAAGCTAATCTGCGCATTCAACATTGAGAATACCCATGCTCCATGCAACCGGCCAGAATCTGTTCCAACATTGGCATTATATAGCGCTCTCTTCCCATTACTGTATTAAGCTTCGTCAGATCAACACAGATTCTGTAGTCGCTTGATGACTTGGGCACTACTAAGAGTATGAATCACCACTACATTGTCGTCCCTACCTTTTGCATGCCGTCCTCTGACTTCAATCCATCGAGCTCTCTATACATCGTCGTTTGAAGGAAGTAAAATTCATCGTACTTTACTCAAGGAAAATGAACGGGTGCCAGGTTTAGGCGTATCTGGTATTCACCTTGCCGAACTTGGCCCAGTCCTTGGATGATTTTTAATTTAGGGGAAGGAACGCACTCGGCAAAATCTACGAAGTGAATGACTCCAAGGGGCTTCAATTGCGGGCAGCCCAAGGTAGTGTGCATGCTGATGGTAAACCAGGTACAAGGTCTGCATTGTGGCCCTGTCACGCCACTGTTAAGTTGCTTTAAATGTACCGAGAACGTGAAGACTGTTCACCAGAGCCTAAGGCTTTCCTTTACACGGCATCTAGGACTCGTGCTCGACCTGAAAAGGACGGCGAGACCATAGACACCTCTGCTCCAGAGTCTACTTTAAACTCTGTTGGGTACTCGTTAACAAGTATCGCCGTATACTTTGCTCGGCGTGAATTGATGTTGTGAAGTACAGTGGAAGCAAAAAGGTTGTTTCTGCTCTTGACACAAACTTCGGTAAAATGCCCTACACCTCTGCAATGATGGCGCACCAATATTTGGGCCGGGTAGTATTTTCTAGAGTGCCGCTTGAGCCTGCAAAAGCTACATGATAGCACAGTCACCACAAGGTCAGCTAGTATACCGCCCAGGTAATCGACAATTGCGCACTAGCGCCAATTTGTCCTCCGGTGCTTAGTAGGCCAAACTGTGAAACTAAAAAAAAACAATGAAAATTGGTGATGCTGCAAAGCAACGCTTTTGTTGATTGGAGAGGAGGAAACGCCGAGCTGCTTGTCGTCTGCTATTCGCTAGACGAGCACGCGAATGCCTTGTGAGCCGCAAACGGAAAAGAACACCACTTACATTTTTTAGGTTGCGTTCTTTCTGCATATACTGTTTTCGACAATTTTTGGATGCTATTTTTTTCAGACTCTCAGTACCACAAATCAATTTTTGGGGAATATTTCGCAGTTGAATGTGCGCAAGCCAGCAAGCTTTGAAATGTGACAGTTTTGTTTAAGCAAGAAACAGGAGAAGTCGGATATTGTGGTTTAACCACTGTTTCTACAAGCAAGGCATTGCAAACGACAAAACTCAATACAGGCAACAATAGCGCAAAGATGCACATATCGTACCATCAATATATATGTTGGCATTCTGCATCGGTTAAACAAACATAATAAATTTCTTGACACAATTCATCGTATACAAAGTATAACTGTAGGATTCACAATGTTTATTGGCTGTGCACAATACAATTTTCCAGAAACGACGGCTTATAATAAACGTTCGGGAATAATGAACTGATTACGCAATGCAGATTGATTTGATTGATATGCGGGGTTTAACGTCCCAAATTCACCATATGAATAGGAGAGACGCCGTAGTGGAGGGCCGCGGAAATTTCGACCACCTGGGGTTCTTTAACGTGCACCCAAACCTGAGCACGCGGGCCTACAACTATTCCACCTCCATCAACTATTCCACCTCATTGGTTTCAAACTACTGCAGCGCTGATTTGACATTTCCCGTCATTGTTTATTTATTTTGTCCGTTGCGACCGCCTCGTCACACCTTTTCGGCCCTTTCCTCTTGGAGCGGCTCAAAATCTAATCGTGAATGCTGCGAACTTTTCTTTTTCACGTTGGTGTCGCTCATTTCATGTTCACTTTTCTGTTCTTCATTTAGAGTAAAATTTTCCCGGTTGCGATGACGTCTCCCATACCTCCACCGCTTTTACTCTCCATGATCGAGAATCCGCCGATCTCTTGGGCTGATTTAAAATCCATTTTTGAAGCATACGTGGAACCGGAGCTACGGAAGGCCCTGCTGATTAACGCGTTGGGCTACGCCGACCTGAAACTTTATTAGACTGAGTTCCGACAATGCGTCAGGGACGCGTGCGTCTTTTGACGCATTCCGAGCCACAGTCGCATTGTTCCACAGATTCGTGCTGTCATTTTGTTACGTGCTTCCGCTTCCAAGAGCGTCGTCAGCTCCCTGGTGAGCCCGTTGTAGACTTCATCTCTAGTGTCCGGTCACTAGCCGCATTTTGATGTTTCGGCGTGCTCAAAAATGACGTGATCAGATATCAACTGTTTTCGACGAAGCATCCGATAGTATTCATTGCTTGCTTTTTCAAGGAGGTTCGTCCGTGACCCTATCAGAGGCACTCACGTGTGTACGAGAGGATGAACTTGTACGCGTGCAGTTAAAGCAGTTTGCTCTGTGTTCGGTGCTGCAACTTGCTGCTGCGAGGCCCCATGGCGCACATTTGTTTTCCGGGTCACGTCAACACGGCGGACTTTCTTCTTCGTCTCGGCGGGAAGGCCAAAATGGCTCCCGTTCGGCCCAGCTTCAAGGCGGCACCCAACACGGCCACCCTTAGGCTTTGGGGGGCGAGGAAACCGCCAAATTGGCGCGTCCGCGTGCTCAACGCAGGAAGCTTATACTAAAACTTCTGGAGTGGTGGTCCCGCATACCCGCCCATGTATCGAAGTGAAGCTGCGGTGACCATGTTGCTCAGGGCAAAAAGAGGTGGCGCCTGCCTTGTAGTGCCATAATGATGTGGGCGTTTGCGGCCACTCCTTTCGTTATAGTTTTTAAAGCACCTGTTTGTCATTCTTAGAAAGTAAGGAAACGTGAGAAGGACTTTAATGTACATCTGCTTTACTTTTTCTTTGACACTTGGCATTTTAGGCGTGTTAAAAAACACCAGGCCTGCACGGAACAAGCAACACAGTCACAGCGAAAGCTAGAAAAGCAGCCTTTCAGAGCCTTTTATAAATACTCTTTGGGATGCTACAAGCACACTGCTGGCTACCTACAGCGCCATAAATAATGACAAATTTTGTGTAATAGGACAGCATTCTCTATACCACGTCTTCTACACACCTTATTTGTTGGAAATTTTGTGCAATTTTTTATGCAGTGGCGGAACACGATGAAGAAATATGCGTGAGTTGGGTATGCGCCACAGTTCTTAGGTGATCAAGAAGAAGTTCTTATATGGGTTGGGGCATTGGACAACCCAGTCGTTACGTCATTCGCATTGTGTGACGCCTGCCTGTTTCTTTGATGTTCTAAAATGCCTTATCACTCATATTAACACGATTCCTTTCCTTACATCAAGCCTGTCTAAGGTCAATTAGAAACGAGTTCCAACCATGCAATGGCGTGGCTCAGCAGTAGAATACTGGGCTGGCACGCAGCGGACCGGCGGGAGAGTCTTGTTGTGTCATTGGTTTTTTTTCTATTTACTGAGTTCTTAGCGCTAGCGTAGCTCAGCTGGTCGAATACTGGGCAAAAGGCACTCAGAGATATCGATTCGCATTATGATTGATTGATATGTGGGGTTTAACGTCTCAAAACCACCATGTGATTATAAGAGACGCCATAGTGGAAGGCTCCGGAAATTTCGACCACCTGGGGTTCTTTACCGTGCACCAAAATCTGAGCACACGGGCCTACAACATTTCCGCCTCCATCGGAAATGCAGCCGCCACAGCCGGGATTTGATTCCTCCACGTGCGGGTAAGCACTCGGGTACCTTATGCATTAGACCACCACGGCGTGGCGCGATTCGCATTTTATGTGTACACAGTTTTCTAGCTGCAGAAGTAACATGTGAGGACAGGCATCGAAAGATAAACTTTCACTCGCACACAACCATAAGTCCTTGGCAAATAGTGCAGCGTACATGCAATCTCTGTTTTGTTGTAGGGGGGGGGGGGGGGAGGTATTCGCCTTTTCATGTACTCTTTGAGAAGCTCCTAGATATCCGCAGAAAATGATGCTTGGAAAACTTGTAATCGTTCATCTGGCAATAGGGCCTGCTTTATTATCTGATCAATGAAATTCTGAGAAGCCTCAATATATTTTGAAAGGTCCCATACTGCTATGTCTTACCCTTATTTTTCAGCTGTTAATTGTACCTTATTCGCAAATAATTCAGTTTAAGCTTGGTTTTTTTGCCTGTACTGCTCTTTTTTGATTGAAGTTGTGGGTGGCGGGATTTCGACAGCTCCATCAATTAGTTGCTCTTTAGGTGAAATTGGTTTTATCAAAATTTTTAGCGCTCAGTGCGTAGTATTCTTGCAAATATAAAAAACTGAAAATCGCAGAAAGGCAGAGCCGGTGCTACATTAACTACCTTTCAAAAACGAAGCGCTCACTTATAATTAGCGCACTCACGTACTGACTTTTGTAAGTGCGCTGGAAACAATGCAAACACGGTAGTAATGTTACAAGCCTGCCATCTCAATATTTACCCTCTCTCATTGATACAGCTTCCTTCAAAATGTGCACTAAACATAGTCGTCATTCTTTTTATGCTACGTAACTTTCTCGTTTCAGAGCGCACTCCTACGTGCCGCGAAATGATCTTTTTGGAATCCTGAAACGTACAAAAGTTGTTCAAAGTGTTTCTGTGCACCCGGACGCAAAAAGAAAATCGATTTGCTGGTGAATGCAGTCGTAGTCGCGAAAATGTATGAGGAGAAACGAGCGAGCGGAGCATCGAAAGTTGTGCCCAGTGTCCGCTTTATATGATTCGCGAAGCCAAATGCTACACGAGAGCCTACAATTGTCGTCTCGAAAAGTAATTGCAGACGTGTTCATAACCGTATTGTTCACTTAGCGGCACCGCATGCTACACTACTGGCACAGAAACAACGCCAAAACCACGTACGCTACAAAGCGCCCGCCCGCTTTCTGACCTGAGCAATATGGCGGCGCGTCGGCTTCAGCTTCAGAGCCCCTCCGCCCCTCCAGAAATTTTAGTATAACCTCCTAGGCTTAACGTCGCCTTTTCAAAACAAGCAGCGAGCTCTTTAGAACAACCTTCTGCACAGTCGCCGCCCACTTTTTCCTTCCGTTGAGCATCAGCTCGCCACTTAGTGATCTTCTCTCAGTGTCCAGCTCGGAACAGAACTTGTCTCGCGTGCGGTAAATGCAGACAATATTGAGTCGTTTGCATTTCGGCCTCACGTCAAGATGCAGCCGCTTCGCCAACTTCGTGAAAGGGCCATCCAGATATGGTCGCCGTCTTAAATGTGGCTTGTCGCCACACAACGTCTGAGTCTACCGTGTTCACAGCAGTGAATATTACCCTGACATGTCTCATGAACACTGGTGAATCCGTCTCTTTACATGGCGCCGCTGACTTTTATAGACATTTCCCAGGCACATAATGTAATAATCGTATGCAAAGTGGGGCGAGCTGGTTTGAGGACACTCTTGGTAACATTTCAGCGCGCACCCAGAAGACAAACAAGCGTGCTTGTTCGTCTTGTCGCCTTCCTTTTTTTGTCTGCTGTGTAAGCAGCAAAATTTACGAAGATTTTTCAGGTGTTAGGCTTTTTCCTCCACACATTGTTCTGCAGATGTATTTCAAAGAAACAATTGATAATTTGGGATATTTCACAACGCAGGTCAGGTATTGAAGTCGTTCTGCTTCTGTCACTTTCTACGTCAACGCAAACAGCGGCTCCTTACTGGGTCGTGATGCTATAGAGCCATTATCCATAAATATTCTTGGTGCTTCCATGGCTTGTGCCCAAGTCGACGTACAACATGGCCTTCTGGTCAACGTGCTCAGTTAATTCCTTCAGCTGTTCATCCGTGAACTGGATTACGTGCGCGGCTTTGTGCATAGGTGGTGTGTCGAATTAATGTGTATCTGGTTCGTGCTGATTTCGACGCCTTCTTTTCCTGCTCGGTAAGCAAGTATCTGCATAACTGTCCCTTCCTCAAGCCAGTGGAATCATCAAGCTTGTCTCCGCTTCCGACTGGGTGTCTCCGCTTGTAGTTGTGAAGGAAAACGATTGCTCCCTGCACCTGTGCGTACTTACGTGAACCAAACAAGACAATCTTCATCGACGGGTTTCTGCTCCCACACGTCGAAGAGCTCCTACCACAGCTGTCCGGGGTGGTGTTCATTTAAAGTTAGACCTTGCGTGCTCTTATCATCAGGCTGAACATTCTCAGTGCAGTAGAGACATAACCACATTTGTTTCGCACAAATGGCTGTTTCATTTTAGCCGCGTGTGCTTTGGGCTCGCGTCTGCCCCTGCTGTGTTTCAGAAATTGATGTTTATAATAATTAAAGGTTGAAAGATTGCAAAGGTGTGCTGTGCTACTTCGGCGACTTATTAGTATGCGGTCGAAATCGCCAAAAATACGATGCAAACTTACATGAAGTTCTTTCCCGCATCAGCGAATGGAGTATGAATTGTAACAATAAATGTATTTTTGCTGTAATTGCAATTCATGGGTCACAAAATCACTCTCTGCGGCTCAATTCATTTCGATTCAGAAGTTCAGGCCATTGTGATTGCACCGCGTCCTACTAATGCCAAATCTTTGCAGTCATTTTTTGGTCTTGTTGGTAACTCTGCAGAGTTTGTGTGACATTATGCAGATGTGGTTGAACCACTACACATGCTATTTTGGCAGGGACAGCATTTTACATGGTCAGCTCAAGCTGAACAGAGCTTCGTTAGAATTAAGTCAATCGTGACCTCGAAGACACTTGCCAGTATTTCTAATGAAAAACCGTTCATCATTATCACAACAGATGCGTCCGATGTTGGTCTAGGAGCATTGTTTTTTGACCAAAGTTAGGTGAAGTTTCTTCTCGCACATTGTCTCCTGCCAAGCGCAGGTATTGGAGGGAGTGGAGCTTCCGCTTGTATTTTTGCTTGTGAGAAATAGCACGTTTATTTGTGGGGTCGCCATTTCACCATGCGCACAGATAATAAAGCTCTTGTAGTACTTTTTTCTGCAGGCTCACTAGGCCGGGCCCACCTTTGCATTTCTAAGAGGTGTTCTAAACTCATGTACTACAACTTCAGTGTGCAGTATTGTAAGGGTGCCAATAATATGATTGCAGATACCTTGTCGCGTCTTCCTCTTCAGATACCAGTTACTCAAGAGCGAAATGAAAAAACTATTTGTTTAGTTATACTTCTTGCATTACCAAAGCTAAGCTTCAGGCTGTCATTTCTGCTAATCAGACATTGTCTCAAGTTCTTACGTATGTATATAAAGGATACCTTTCAAAGTGCTCTTTCAGCTGAATTGTTGCTAAATTTTTGTGTCGGGCAGAAAGTGTTTTGTGTCGAGGACTAGCTTTTTCGTGATGAGTGAGTGATTGACTCGGCTTCTTTATGGCACAAGATTATTCAGCTTGCTTATGAATCCCACCCTGGCATTATTCGCCCTCAAGACAACATTTGTGACAGGTAAAGGTGTTTTGTTTAGACAAACATGTTTAACATGCTGCATAAAACTGCCACATGATTTGGGGGGCATATAGGTCTGCCAAATCTTCAATTGCTACATTGCAGCCTGTTCCGTGGCCTGATCAACCTTGGCAAAAGCTCGGTATGTAATCATTGCTTTTTTGCACAATGTTCCGCAAATTGCGCAGTTCATTATTTCTCTGACTGACTATCACTCCAAGTGGCTTGAAAGTCGCCACATGCCTAATGTAAATTCTGAAGGTAATATAGAGTTTCTGTCTTCCATTTTCAGCAGAGAAGCTTTTCCGAATGCACTAGTCCCAGACAAAGATCCACATTTTCAGTCTCTCGAGTTAGACTTTTCCTTTGCAACACAGCATTAAGCATTTGACCTCATCTGTCCTCTACCCACAATTTAGTGGACAAATCTAAATATTCAATCCCGGTCTGAAGGAACACATTAAGATTTCACAATCGACCTAGATTAATTAATCAATTATTCCTTGGCTTCCTAGACGTTTTCGATGCCGGGCACCGCAGTATTGTCTCCTCCTCATCTTCTTCTTGGTAGGCAACCTCGAGTTGCTCTCGACATATTTTTCTTACATCACAACATTTCTGTTCCTCTGATTCAGCAACTTTGTGCCAGAGTCTTTTCCCGTAACAAGCAATGAAACACTACGTAGACAATCGTCATGGTGCTAAGCCCCCATAAGCTTGAGTAGGCTACACAGTCAAAGTTAGTGTCTCAGGCAAGCGTCACAGGTATCGAAACCAGTTAGCCGAACTTCCTTTCAGTTGAGTTATGGCAACATATATGAAACTCCTCTCGTATCGCCATTTCTTCGAGGCTTCAAACGTATTCGGCTTCAAGGCTTCAAACTTCTGCTCATCGCTCTTCCACCTCTTTTCAGTACTCGGCAGGTTATTGCATGACGCCTCCGTGTTCAGAAATTTCGTTCTCAAGGAGAAGGACCTTCCAGTAGGTGTAGCTGGTACCCATACACCAGGTGACACCATCATTATTGAGCCTTCACCAACGTCCGAGTCTGCCGAAACGGAAATCCTTGCACTAAGTCTTGATGCACCTGAAGCTGCTACTTCATATAATGAGGCCACGACCGCTAACGTTGAGTCCGGCCTACTGCCTTCTCCGCCTCTTGAGTGTCTTTTTAGACTTTAGAGGGGGAGATATCGTTCTGTATTGCTGTTCGGTTGAGTCTCGTTTTCCGATTTTCATTGCCGCACGGCAGCGATGTATTGCGACATGCAACGCTAAAGTGCATATGAGGCATTTGTGTCCACAGTTGTAAATAAAACAGTTTTCCATTATGCATTACAATCATGAGAGAGAATTCTGCACAGCTCTCACTCTCAATGACAATCCCATTTATTGCCACTGCTTTTTACCTAACATTAGAGCAGTGCCCCAAGGAGGAGGAGGAGGAGGAGTCATGCGAGCAGAGAGAGAGAGAATTATTTTAATAGCAAGCTGGAGAGGTTTGCCTGGTTTTTCACCTGACAGGCTACTCTAGTTACCGGGAGTTGATTAGTGCTAGTAGTAGTAGTAGTAGTAGTAGTAGTAGTAGTAGTAGTAGTAGTAGTAGTAGCAGTAGTAGTAGTTGCAGTAGCCGCAACAACAACACTTGCAGTAGCAACAAGAGCAGCAGCAGCAGCAAGAATAACAACAACAACACTAGCAGCAGCAACAAGAGCAGTGGCAGCCACAACCACCACCTTTGCAGCTTGAGAAAGGCTCTTACAACAACGAGTAGAGGTAAAAGAGTTGAAAGACGGGCTATAGTTGGTATAAACTTATTATGACATCTTGGTAGCACAGACGTACAGCACAAAGAAGGACACAAACAAGCTGTTGTTAGTATCTTTTTTTTCCTGTTTCTTGTCGCTACCAAGTTGTTATTGTGCGTAGAGGTAAATATTGAAGCACTCTTTATGTCATACCGCCACCTGGTACAGTTTTGCCATAAGCAGTGGTACGAATGAACCTGACGTATCTGCGGTGTATACATGTAGTATACTTGCCTATTTTGTTTTCCAATTTCCAAATGACGAAATCTTTTTGTTGCTTGCGCATTGGTAGCTTACCAAGAGCACATGTAAAATGAACATCCTATGTAAGCAAGAACTCATGAATGGTTGTTTGTAGAGTTATTTTGAGACAAGTGTCACATCACTCAAACGTTATCTAGGACAACGCTGTGGCATGAGTTATGCCAATGGCACACTTTTAGTCTTTATAACCTGCAAAGTGAAAAGAACAAACATATTTTTACCATGCTTGAGTCAGAGCTTTGGTAGAGGTTCATATGGTCCCGTGCTTGGGACGTTGAAGAAAGCACAAGCTTTGTAATAAGCTCTATTATTCACGCCTTCTGCGTCTTCTTAGAAAACGGTCGAATATTGTCATACACCTTCTCGAACAATGGCGCGGTTTGCGCTTAGCATTGCAAAAATTCTTTGTCGGTGTAAACTGAATACAGCAAAAGTGAAGCAGGAAACTTGTGTGCTAGTATGGTTGCCTGCAAATTTTGAACCTCTCATGCCCACCTGTATTCAGTTTTGCTGTATTCAGGGTGGGCTCGGTGACTGCACCACAATGCAGCCATCTAATCCACTTACCTTTGCAATGCAGACGACCATACTTGTGTTTGCCAGCCTGCAGCTGTCGAACATGATAGGCCTATCCTCGGGGGCGTCATCTATGTTTGTGCTGCCGGGCTCCGAAAGCGAGCCAGGCTCCTGCCGCCTACTACGCACCAACTGCTCGTCCCCACCGGATATTACGTCGGAGGAACTGCTATCACCGGAAATCACCGTGCTATGGAAGGCCGCATCGTCATCAACCACAGCATCATCAAGTATAAAGGAACATCACCCGCTGACGCCACTTCGTGGGCTCGGTGACTGCACCACAATGCAGCCATCTAATCCACTTACCTTTGCAATGCAGACGACCATATTTGTGTTTGCCAGCCTGCAGCTGTCGAACATGATAGGCCTATCCTCGGGGGCGTCATCTATGTTTGTGCTGCCGGGCTCCGAAAGCGAGCCAGGCTCCTGCCGCCTACTACGCACCAACTGCTCGTCCCCACCGGATATTACGTCGGAGGAACTGCTATCACCGGAAATCACCATGCTATGGAAGGCCGCATCGTCATCAACCACAGCATCATCAAGTATAAAGGAACATCACCCGCTGACGCCACTTCGTGGGCTCGGTGACTGCACCACAATGCAGCCATCTAATCCACTTACCTTTGCAATGCAGGTCAGTAAATCGTATGTCCTCTTCGCTAAAAAGTCGAGTAATTACTTCCTGGTGCAGTTCCCGAGCCCCCACTGCTGTATTACTATTGCTGTTGAGTGTGCTCATATAATTCACTCGTTGCTGATCTTATCGGGTGACGTCGAAACTAATCCTGGCCCTAACGGAAACGCTGCTATTCTTACTGAGCTACAAAAGCTAAGTGCCGGCCAGGCCCAGCTGATTGCCGAAGTTCAGAGTTTGAAATCTCAACTAAGCACAACGGATAAAAGAATAACAGACTTAAACAAACGAATGGGCGATCTCGAAACACATTACCAAACTCTTCTTCCCCTCAGAAATGATATCGAAAAAACACAGACTAACGTAATCAACATGACTAAAAAAATTCAAGAGCTAGAAACTTCCCTGGATGACGCTGAAAACAGGTCGCGCCGGAATAACATTCTATTCTACGGCATCCCTGACCCCACTAGGAATGAAACGTGGGCTGAATCTGAAAAAATGATAATCGATATCTGCAACAATAACCTTGGACTAACAGTGCAGCCTAACGACATAGAACGCGCACATCGTCTCGGTATTCATTCACTAAACCGAAATCGTCCCATAATTGTGAAATTTTTATCATACAAAACCAGAGATGCACTTTTATCAAACGGCAGGAAACTGAAGAACACTAACTACAGCATCGGGGAGGACTTTTCCCGCCCCGTTCAATATGCGCGCAAGCAATTACTTGCATTTGCAAAAGCACGTTCGGACAAGTTCTCCTTGCGGTTCAAAACGCTGCACGTCGGGTCGAAGCGCTATATATTTGACGCATCATCACACATGGTTAAAGAAATTGCATAGCGGTTACCCCGCCAACAAAGAGCAATAAAACGCCAAACGGCTTCCCCATGTCATGTTCTCTCGTTTTCCGTAATGTTCACTAACATACGTAGCCTTCTTCCAAAACGTGAACTCATATCCAACATTATCTCGTCATCAAAAAGCAACATACTCGTATTAACAGAAACGTGGCTTACCAGCGATATAACGGATGCGGAAATATTAACTGACTTACAGGACTTCCACGTGTACCGAAATGACCGAAATGGCTCACGGGGGGGCGGAGTACTTATCGCAGTTCATCGGGGCATATCTTGCTTCGTTGTTAGTGTCGATTCCGATACCGAATCCTTGTGGCTAATTTGTCGTACTAACACCGTAACTGTCCTACTTGGCGTCTGCTACAGTCCCCCGCAAACGGATCCAAATTTTCCATGTCATCTGAACAATTCCATTCAAAAACTTTCTTCCGCTTACCCAAAGGCTCGCATTCTTCTGTTCGGTGATTTTAACTACCCTAATATTGACTGGCAAAACATAGTTACTTCTACATTATCATGTCATGCAGAGGCGAAAAACTTCCTCGATGTATGTCTCAACTTTAACCTTACACAATTAGTCGCCCAACCAACCCGTGTCACACGAGGATCAGCAAATATTCTCGACCTGATATTAACCAATAGCCCCGAGAACCTATTATCTATTACTTACCTTCCTGAGATCAGCGACCACAAGGTCATACATGCTTTATTTTCATTTACCTCGACCAAAAAACAGACGACTAATAAAACAATTGTTCTTTATGATAAGGGTAACTATAGTGCAATATCTGAAGATCTCAGTAACTCTTTTAATCAGTATGAATCTACATTTCACACGCGCTCAGTTCATGACAACTGGTTGATCTTTAAGGACAAAGTAAATCACCTCTCTGATATGTTTATCCCGAAGATTACTTTTCAAACTAACCGCAATAAACCATGGTTTTCTCGGCATTTAAAAAAACTTGAAAACAAAAAGAAACGACTTTTTCGTACCGCCAAACGCAACGGCAAGCCTACTGCATGGCAAAAATACATCGAAGCTGAAAAATCATATTTGCTATCCGTTCGTAAAGCCAAATACTCGTTTTACCATATAGACTTACCTAATCTCTTAATCAGGAACCCCAAGCAATTCTGGCAAGTTCTAAACCCCACACATCCTTCCGATATTAAACTAACGAATGATTCACACGAGACAGTGACTGACCATGATTGCGCAGAAATATTCAACGAAGCATTTGCATCTGTCTTCACTACTGAACTTGACATGCCCTCACAGTCGCCATCATTTAACGTAGAAACTTTCATGCCTGCTGTCACCTTCTTCGAAGAAGGCATTTCATCTATAATCCACAAATTAAAACTTTCTTCATCAGCTGGTATGGATTCCATCAACTCGAAACTCCTCAAGAATGTGAAATCGACTTGCGCAGCATACTTATGTCTTATCTTCTCACAGTCACTCACCTCAGGAATCATGCCGGATGATTGGAAAACAGGCAAGGTCGTTCCAGTCTACAAATCGGGTAACAGAAACTCACCCTTGAACTACCGCCCCATCTCATTAACCAGCGTGCCTTGTAAGATCATGGAACACGTCATCTACTCACAAATCTTCAATTTTTTGGACTCCAACGAATTTTTTCATCCTTCACAGCACTGGATTTCGAAAGGGCCTTTCTTGCGAAACCCAATTAGCACAATTCGTTCATGACCTACAGACTAATCTCGACTGTAATATCCAAACCGACTCAATATTCCTTGATTTTGCAAAAGCTTTCGACAAGGTTCCTCACCAGCGTCTGTTACTGAAACTTTCAAAACTAAACTTGCATCCTAACATTTTCAGGTGGCTTGAGGAGTTTCTAACTAACCGCTCGCAATCTGTCTATCTTAACGGCCACCTGTCTAAACCACTCCCAGTCACCTCAGGCGTCCCACAAGGGTCTGTTCTCGGTCCTCTCCTATTCCTAATATATATTAATGACTTACCATTGCATGTTTCCTGTAACATTCGCATGTTCGCTGACGATTGCGTAATCTATCATACTATTACTAATTGTCATGACCATCACATCCTTCAGAGCAACCTTAACAATATAATAAACTGGTGTAATATTTGGCTAATGACTCTCAACCCCACTAAATGCAAACTCTTGTCCTTCTCTCGTCGTCACAATCCCTCTCGCTTTCAGTATTCTATTTCTAAATCATGTATCGAATTAGTAGAATCGTATAAATATCTAGGAGTCACCCTTTGTTCTAATTTATCATGGCGCGCCCATATTACAAACATCATTTCAGCATCGAACAAAACACTGGGTTTTCTTAAACGCCACCTTCGCCTTTCCCCACCACATGTTAAATTACTCGCGTATAAATCGCTTATAAGACCAAAATTAGAATACGCATCTGCCATCTGGAGCCCCCATCAAGCTTACCTAATCACTGCCTTGGAAGGTGTTCAAAATCGGGCCACCCGTTTCATCCATTCCTCATATTCATATGACATCAGCATTTCACCATTGAAACATGAATCTGGCCTATCACTCCTTTCTTATCGTCGCCGCATTGCTAGCCTAACCCTTTATCATAAGTTTTTTTATTCTTCACTCAATCAAGCCCCTTATATAACAGCCGCCTCACGCATTTCCCACCGCACCAGTCATTCACTTCAAGTTGCCCGCCCGCCATCACGCACCACTACGTTTGCTGCTTCGTTTTTCCTCAGAGCAGCTTCAGACTGGAACGGCCTGCCCTACGACATTGTCACAATTGCCTGATCATCTACCTTCCTGGAACGCCTCACCGATCATCTGCCATGTTAATTCAATTTTAACTGTTTGTTTGCAATGTTAATTGAATCTCCGCTGTTTTGAATTGTAAACCCACCCCTTATGTAACACCCCCTGAATGGGGGCCTTTAAGGAAATAAAACTGAACTGTAACTGAACTGAACTGATATGTAGGTAAAGTGTTTTACATTAAACGCTTGCAATGATAGCATTTTAAAAAGAGATTTTGTGTTGTTGCTAGACTAGAGGTCACTAGTGATTGCTGGGATATGCTATACATTTTTGAGGATCCCCCTGGTGAAGCAGAGAATTGGTCATCACTAAATTATGTGCGATAGCATAGAGTGGAAGGCTTGTGTTTGTGTTACGAGTTCATCGAACACGCATGGTATAATACGTGATATGCGTATGTGAACTGCCTTGCTGAATTGCCTCAGTCGCCTAAATTTGAAGGAATCAGATACTTCCAGAGCATTAGTTTACAGTTGTTGACCATGCGTCAGATGCATAAATTCAAGATGCGACAAAAAGAACTTGAGATTAAAAAAAAGTTGCCAATGAAGAGTTGCGGCTTGATCTGGAGGAGCAAAAGCCGGCGGGTGCTGAAAGTTAACGCGAAATTTATTGCAATTCAATTCAATTTTTAATTCTTTTCGCACCTGAAAGAAAGGGGGCAGTACTAAAAGCTAGTACAGCTTGACAGAGGTCCTGTCTCCTTTACAAATAACAGAAACACATTTTAGACAAATAATAGGCCCAACACATTAAAATCAATATAACACGCGCTAACAATACAGTTGCAACTAAAAGAAAACAAAGTTTGTATGCATCAACATGTACCTATAAATGTACACACAAGAAAATATGTGCCTATGAATTGAAATGCGTATTTCACAGATTTACATTTTCATACCCGATACACAAGTATATATAAGCAGGTCTATATACGCACGTGTATGCGCTTTTTGGTAACATGTCCTTAACAACTTAAACACGAGAGTAAGGAAAGAAAGAAAAAGAAAAAGAAATATATTATGTACCTCATTTGAAATCTCTGTGCCACGACTGACAAAACAGTCTTATTTCTCGATTGAAGTTGCACAGAGGATAAAAATCGGCCTTTTTGAGCTTAATAAGTATGACTGGTGCAGTATGTTTTTAACGATTGTTCATCATATTTGTTTCGAAGTGACTTAAAGTGGCTAATCGACAACAGGAACATCTGGACTTGGTTAAGCGTGTGGAGCAGGTGTTTTAAAAGCTCCGTAATGAATTAGGCGACCTAGCAAGAACAATTCCCGCATGCACACAAATAAAAATGTGTTGGTGTGTTGCAGACTGTATTGTTTCAATAAGCAAGCACAAAAATAACGGGTGTTTAGGTAGACTTCCAAGCATGTCGGTTCTAGGTCAAAGTGGTGGGAGACCTGTGCACCATATAGGCAAGTGTGACATTTTGCCAGCAATGCACTTGCTTTATATATCTGTTCTACATCCTAATAGAAGGTTTTTTAGATTTTTCAGTTTGGCAATGGAAAAAAATCTCGGAAATTTTGCTAAAACTCGATTCTACAGCCTGCCTCGTGCTGCTCATTGCTGTTCACACATTTCGTTCTCAAGGGGGAGACCTTCCAGTAGGTGTAGGTGGTAGCCATACATCATGTGACACCGTTAATATTGAGCCTTAACCAACGACCGAGTCGGTTGAATCGAAAATTTTTGCGGAAAGTCTTGCTGCAGCTGAAGGTGTTACTTCCTAAAATGAGGCTACAACCACAAACGCTGAGTCCGGCCTAGTGCTTTCTCCACCTCTTGAGTGTCTTTTTTGATTTTCTAGTGGGAGATAGTGTTCTCTTGTGCTGTTCAGTTCAGTCTCGTTTTCTGATTTTAGTTGCCCCACGGCAGCGATGAATTGTGACATGCACTGCTAGAGTGCATATGAGGCGTGTGTGTCCACAGTTGTAAATAAGGCAGTTGGCGCCGAGCAGTTGTTCGAGATGGACGTTCTTTCTTTCGGCGCTCTGCGCGGAAGTCGTGGTTGGCTGAGGGTGGCATCATCGGCGTGCTGCAGCACTTCGCTCGTCTTCGTCGGTGTCGCAGTTCATTCAACCCCGGCACAACAGTGTCTTCAGTGACTTGAGTGCTTGATGGACTGCTCGTCAGACAGAAAAACCTCTAGTGTAGCAGCAACAAAACAATCTCCTTTTACAATGCTATCAATGCAAGCGTTTATTGTAAAACACTCTGCCTACATTTTGACTACTGGTCGGCATGGGAGGTTCAAAATTTACAGGCCTCCATACTGCTAAACGCGTTTCCTCCTTCACTTTCGCTGTATTTGGTTTACAACCACAAAAACTTCCCGCAATGCTTAGCGCAAACCGCACCTTTGTTCAAGAAGATACACGACTATATTCGACCATTTTGTTAAGAATAGGCACAAGACCTGCACAATAGAGCTTATTGCAGAGCTTGTGCTTTTTTCAACGTCCCAAGCACGTGACCATATGAACCTCTACCGAAGCTCTGACTTATGCATGTTAAAAAAATATGTTCGTTCTTTTCACTTTGCAGGTTATAAAGACTGATGGTGTGCCATAGGCATAACTTGTGCCACAGTGTTGTCCTACATAACGTTTGAGTGATGTAACACTTGTCTCAAAATACCTCTACAAAGAACCATTCACGAGACTGTGCTTACATACCATCTTCATTTTACATGCGCTAGTGATATGCTACCAATATGCTAGCAAGGTCAGAATTTTGGCATTTTGAAAATTGTTTAACCAAATAGGCAAATATACTGCATGTATACACAGCAGATACTTCAAGTTCATTTGTACTGCTCCTTACGCCAAATTGTATCATGTTGCGGCATGGCATAAAGAAATCTTCAATATTTACCTCTACGCACTATAACAGCTTGTTAGCAAAAAACAGAAAAAAAGATAAAATAGGCGCTTGTTTGTGTCCTTCTTTGTACTGTGTGTTGGTGTTACTAAGATGTCATAATAAATATATACCAGCTATAGTCCGTCTTTCAACTCTTTTACCTCTACTCATAGTTGTAAGAGCCTTTTCCTAGCTGCAGAAATGGTGGTTGTGGCTGCCACTGCTCTTGTTGCTGCTGCTAGTGCTGTTGTTATTGTTGATGTTATTGTTGCTGTTGCGGTTGTTGTTTTTGTTGTTGCTGCTGTTGCTGCTACTCCCATGACTTCTCCTCCCCCTCAGGGCACTGCTCTACTGCTAGGTAAAAAGTAGCTGCGATGAATGGGATTGTCATTGAGAGGGAGAGCAGTGCAGCATTGTCGCCTGATTTTAATGCATAATAGAAAATGGGAAGACGCCAAATAAATGCACACAAGCACATTCAATTACAACTCTAGAACAGCAGCCTCGCCGCAGTGGTCTAGTGGCTAAGGTACTCGGCTGAGGACCCGCCGGTCGCGGGATCACATCCCGGCGGCGACAACCGGATTCCCGTTGGAGGCGGAATTGTTGTAGGCTGGTGTGCTTAGATTTAGGAGCATCCTAAAGAACCTCAGGTGGTCGAAAGTTCAGAAGCCCTCCAGAACGGTGTCTTTCATATTCATATGGTGGTTTTGGGGCGGTAAACCCCGCATGTCAACTCTGGAACAGCAGGAACCCACCACAAGGCAATAAATTTTAATTATAACGTTACATCGCTGTCAGGATTGCAAAATAATGTATTGAAGGAATACAATCAAGCTTCACTGTAATACCACTTTGATAACTTATTGTCTGCATTGTAGGTAGTGTAAAATAGTAATAAATAACTTGTTAGCTTTCACTAAGAACCACAAATAAAGCTGTCAGATTTTCGTCGTATGCAGCGACAATTAAAAACTTCATGGATTAGTTAGGTGTGTTTGTGGTAATGCATCTGCTGCTTGAGTTCCGTGAAAAATTACTGCTTTCCAAGACTGTCGCTATACAAACGTATAGATTCAGTAGGCATGGCGTCAATAATACGTAATTGTTTTTCAGCTTTTGCTTTTGTGCTAGGGCAATAATACTGTAGGAAGTGCTCCAAGTCTAATGTTTATTCTCACATGCCACACTTGATATCACACATCATATAACCTTAGTTGACCTTAGAAGCAGTTCAGAGATTTTATAGAAATGTGAGGCTTCACTGGTATCCTTGCCTTGGCGCACTTCTTGGCGCATCTGTACGCTCTTCTTATTTGGCGGCATCGTCAAACAGGAAGCAGCTGCTGCCTTTCTTTTGCGACCACAGCTACCTGAACTTCTTGGTGCTACTTTGGGGTTGCAATTTATAGACCTGACATTATCAAAGAGGGGCTGCAGTGTTTGTTCTTTGTCAGCAAAATGTTCTTCTGTTCCCGTGCTGCAAAGCAAAATGAAAATGTATGCTTGTCAGAGCAGGCCTGCTTCTCTCTAATACCCGTGACACACGGGCAAAAGTAAAGTACTTTGAAGTAAACTCCTTTTGTCGCCTAAGGGGACCATTTGCAGAAAGAAGGGGCGCTGATGACACACGGCACCGGACTACTGCTTTAGGTGGTGCCTCAGAAAAACGCTGTAGAAAAAATGGCGCTGTTTGTGGAAGCAGCAAGATTAGAAATATGAAAAAGAATCTGCGCATGTACATCACATTCAGCGACGCCGGAACATAAAACCGTTTTTTTTATTGTCTGGTGGCTTTTAATGCGCATACCTGTAATTTTCTTTCGCTTTTTTTGCGTTTTTAGCAGCAACTTAAGTTCGTCTGGCAACTATGAACAGTCGGTGTTTTGCTGTTTTTGTTTTTTGTCGTGCTTTTTACATGGCTGCGTCCAGCTGGGTCAGTGACGGCATGCCGCGTTTCATCGTGGTCCTGCGATGTCTCAGCGCAGAGACAGACATAAAGCAACAGTTGAGGTGGGCCTGACTCTTGTCGCCCTCGTCTCCATCGAAGATGAGCTAAACGCTGCGAAGGCAAGAATGATGAGCCTCAAACAGAGACTCGTCATGAACAGCTTCATTTTGACTGCTTCCACACTGTGCTCCCGAGCCATCAACCGCGAAAGGTGGGCCTATGTGCGCAACGAACGCTGGTTCGAAGACACATTGCCGTTATTAGGTGACGGCCACTTTAAGCAGTGTTTTCGAGTGAGCCCAGCCACCTTCCGTTTCATTGCGGACAGCCTACGCCCTTCGCTAGAGAGGGTCACAACAAATATGCGCGAGTGTATTGCGGTTGAAAAGGTGGTGGCCATCGGCTCATTCATACTGGGCTCCGTGGCAGAGGACCGAGTCGTAGCCAGTGTCTTCGGCGTCGGGCGATCGACGGTGAACGGCATTTACAAGGAGTTTTGCGGAGCCATCATTTCTGTCTTGGAAAGCGACTGGATCAAGATGCTGAGTCCATCTGAGATGGCCGAACACATTCGGGAATTCATGGCCGTCAGTGACTTTCCCCAAGCTGTAGGAGCCCTCGACGGCTGCCACTTCCCAGTTTCACCGCCACAAGAACATGCCACTGATTACTATAACTACAAGGGGTGGTAAGTTGATTTGGCTACTTTGGTAATTAACGTTCGTGTGTAAGGCAACGCACCAAAACATCTGAGAAATCCGCATGTGAACATGTGAAACATCCGCATGTGAACCATTCCTTGTGTGCGAATTATAAGTTACAAGCTACCTATATGACTCACAAATTGGTCTCCAGCAACGTCAGTTTCTCCCTAGAATGTGCATCCGCGCATGTTTCTTGCAATTACAGGGATCCATTGAAGAAATCCTTGCTACAAGATTTCGAGAAAACAACAAAGTCTACTAAAAAAAAACTTACTTGTGCACGCAAGTAAGAGTCGTCAAACGAGCAGCTTGTTGCAAATCGCATATGAGGCCTTGAAGCCACTGAAAAATTTTCTCATAATTAGAAACATCAAATGAGAATTGGCACTAGTACCTTGCAAAAGCCGTAAAATGCTGCGAAGCGTTATAGTAACCAAGACGAGCATAAGTTGTGATTGAGATAGTTTACCCGATGTATGTACTGCTATCTAGACGTATGTGTGTATACGACTTCCACCTCTGAATGGTCTAAGCTAACGTGCCCATTTTTCACCCTTGTGCCTTAGCAATCTGTTCATTATTTGTTCTCACCACATTGATATTTCTATGTCAATATCGCAAGCATTTTTTATACCAGAGAAGTGTTCTTACCGACTTTGACTCTTGTGGTAATGACTCTTTTGTTAATTTTTACAGGTACCGCATTATTCTCCTGGCGCTTGTAGACCACAAGTACCGTTTCAGGTTTATAAATGTTGGTGCCCCTGGAAGAAGCCAGGACTCTCATGTGTATCAAATTTCGAGCCTCTGCGGCATGGTTGAGGGACCACTTTTCAAGGCTCCAGTTGTTACAATAGGAAGCGTTGCCGTGCCACCTTTTGTGCTCTGTGACCAGGCCTTCCCACTTACACCTAACCTCATCAAGTCATTTAGCCACAACACCCCACTTAGTGCGGAGCAGCAAAATTTCAATTACCACATCAGCAGAGTGAGATGTGTGGTAGAAAACGCCTTTGGAAGGCTTAAGGCAAGATTTCGCTTCACATCGAAGAGAATGGAATGCGACATTGCAAATGCTCGCCTCGTGATTCGCGCATGCTGCGTGCTCGAAAACATTTGCGAGCATTTCAGCGATGCTGTTCAGCTTCAATGGCTGCAGGAAGTGAAGCAGCCCGACTCCCAACTGCCCCAACCAGAACGTAGCAGCGATTCACAGATTGGGAATGCAGTCAGTGTGCGTTCTGCACTTGTGGACCACTTCAGCCAGAGGATGCAGACCCAGGCAGCCCGCTCCTAGAATTTGTTTTCGCGCTGGCATTTGTAAATAAAAAGAGTGACAGTTTTTCTGCCTCATGTTTTATTGATGAAACCAACGAGGGCATTTAAAAGCTTTTCTTGAAGCTGGAGGTGTTTTGATCTTAGCTCTTCCTCGGTTTGCTGAGCCCGCTCCAGCTGATCTCGTAGCATTTTTTGTTCAGCCAGCATAGCCTCTTGAAGTTCACGCGCTGCGCTCAGTGGCCGCCGTCGCTTCTTTGCTGCCCGTGCTGCCGTACTTGTTGCATGGCTCTGAGTCGACTGCGTGGTGGGTGCAGGTGGTGGCGTCTGTTCAGTTGGTGTTGCTGGCACTGGCGTGCTGTCAGTTTCGGTAGCTTCGGAACTGACTCCACTCTCCATTTCGTAGATCAGCTGCGAATATTTAAGAGAAAACAGCTACAAAGATCATAGAAAAAAAGAAAATTGATCTGAGAGGCAGCATACCACAATCGTAACTCTTGATAATTACATTGATGAAATTATTAGCACAAACGAGGATAAACTTTCATGATGCTGGTCAACATTGACCGATGCTGCATATTCAGGCTGAGGTCATACAAATGGTATGTAGGCTAGTTTAGAATATCATTAGCAGAATTATGCGACTTGCAGCGCATGTAGCCAAATGATCTGGAAGCATTAGCGCATATGCATTCAATGTGAGTGGATCACGAAACGGTAGAAGTTAGGTAAACACTAAAATATTTTTATCGTGTATCATTTATATATTTGTGTTGTTTATATGGTACAAAAAGGTAGATGCAGTACGTTTGCGGCTAAAACAGACAATTTTACATTCAAAAACGTAAAGCTTCATTAGACAATTACACACCCAACAGGAACAAGTTCTAGATGTCGGTGGAGGACTTGGTGATCATCGTTAGCCTTATAGAACGATAGAGAATGCAGTCACATGCAAAAATGTTCATGTGTGAGTAAATATTGCTCGGTAAGACATTAATGTACATAAGCCATGGTACATGATATTATATACTTTAAGCTAAATGGAAAACTTCTGCGAGTCCAATTAGTTCAAAACATCAGCTTATACAATAATACCGGTGTAAGTGCATTAGTACTTGTATTGATTGCAGGTAAAGTGCACAATAGTGATTTGTTCGTTTGTCACAGAACGAGCGCTAAAAAAAAGAGCGCGCCGCCAAATTCTTGTGACAACGGGCGGGAGAAACGCCGCGAAGTAAAAAAAAAGAAAACAAACATCCAAGGCTCCCCGGGCGCGCGCTCTCCCCGCGGAAGCGTGGCGTCACAGACGAACCTCCTCACCCCGCATCGGCGGCCCAGCAAGCCCGCGATTTTTCTAGAACGAACGGGGCGTGGTCAAACGGAGTTGAATCATCCTCCGGGGAGGGCAGTCGAACCGTCTCGGTCCTCTCCCCAGCCTTCGCTGCGCATCGCGCCGACGAAATGAGGAGAACGTTCTGGAAGGTGGCGCGGAAGGTATTTAATCGAGCGGCCGAGACGAGAATGCAGGAGGAGACGGAAGTTAACGCCAGAGCGCGTAGGGATTCCGCCGTGTAGTCGGCGAAGGTTTCGTCCGTAGTGACGAAGCAGGAGATAGAGAGGAATTCCACCTGAGGGGTGACGACTCGAGCTACAGGCAAGAGTGTGTGTTTACCGCTATCGAGCGAGGACGCGTGGAAACAGCTGCGTGTGTGAAGCCGACGTGTTCCGGCGAAGAAGTTGAAGTTTGAAGAATGGCCAATTGAAGACGGGAGGTTTCCTGGAAGAGAAACTTCGAGGGATGCGGAACGACAACAACGCTGGACTTTGAGTGAGTGATTCTCGGAAGAGTATCATCTAGACTTTGGTTCCAAGAACTTTGGACTGAATAGGTTTTCTATCTCTTTAATCTTTAAGTGTCTTGGTTGTCCAATGCATGCGACTGCATTGTAGTGCGTATTGATGTCCGTGTCCGTTGTTTCAAGTGTGGCTGATTGTATTGTGTAGTACGTTGATTGATTGGTTTGATTGGTGACATATTGTATGCAACTATTGTGGAGTGTGCATTTTTGTGTATTATTTTCGATCTGCCATTATTGAGAATATAATTTGTTTGTTTATCAACTCTCGGCTCTGACTTGTTCTTTGGGCCACAGCCGGCGTCCGCTGGCGCGCCAAAAAGGACCACTTCTAAATTGTCCACGCTTTCGTGGTGCGGTTCGGGGGGCCGATACTTCGGCTCTTGGAATTAGCCCGGCGATCGCCTCCCTAATAAACGGACATCGTTACACACCTTCTAAACAGTCTCGCTACTGGTGTCGCTGCAGCTTTTCTCCATGAGGGACGGATCATTTATTGGTAGGCAGCCAATGAACCTCTTCAGTTCACTATAGTAGGGCCGCGTCGGTGGTGAGGAGCCTGTTGTGAGCTCTCGCTCAATTTTTTAAGAAAAAAAGATCACAGTCGCTTTCAGTTATCAAGCAACATAGGAAGGCCCCATTATATTATGACCAGCACAGAAATATATAAATACAACCTATGCAAGCTTTTCGTAATTTTGTTGCTACCTTCACTTACAGGTGATACAATACAGCTGGCACCTAGCAACATGCTTCGTACACGACTCAGGGCACCGATCTTGAAAATTCGCATTGAGCGGTACAATGTTTGGTTACTTCTCAAGCATAAACACTGACGTGACTCGAGGCGGTGTAAAGGCTGGAACCCAGTTTTTGGCGCGAAAGACACTTGTACCGCTTCTTACGAAGTGAACGCGTTTAATTTACATATTTATACGTTTTTTTTTTTCAAAAAAAGAGCGCAGAGACGCGCCTTCACATGACAAAAGTGTGCCAGCAAAGGTCAGAGAAAGCTGAGCGCACACCCGAAGCGCTTATCACCAAGCGTTTTTGTGGGATGCGGACCGCGCATGGTAGAGACACCATTGAGTATCTGTTGCCGCGCACTCGCAGGTACCGTGGAGTCCCACGTTCCTCGATATGCGAGCTGCCCATGCATGTCGGGTTTTACAGGTCCGATCTTAACACACCCTAAACAAGCAAGCGGGACGCGTGCGACAACGCGTAGCGTGAGTGACCGTCTTACCTGAATGTCTGTGTCAAGTTGTCAATTTTGCTGTGAACTTGCGCCCGTGTACGGGGAATACCGGCGTCGGTGAGGCTCTCGGCAATCGCCTGGTACACTCCACCAGTGTGCTTTTGCCCTCGCAAGGCGTCCAAATGGTCCTCCCATAGCTTTATCTGCGCCCAGGTATCCTTTACAGTCCACTGGACGCGCAGTTTTTTCTTCACCGACTGAACCGACTACATTGTTACAAGATACTACGTCCCCGACACAGCAACTGCCACTGCCAGTCCTAATATGATCGCGCTAGTGATGTAATGCAGTTGTTCAAGAGTATGGACAGACTATAGGCCTTCACTTTTCAACAAATCGCACTGCTGCTGAAAATGAAAAAATTTTCTCGGCGCAAAAAAAAAATACTGACAGGGCACCGTAGTGTGGCGACACGTTTTCTTCTATTGATAAATTAGGCACACTGTATGCGAGAGTACTCCCTTCCTGCCAGAAAAGTAGATGCGGGATCTGCTTTTGCGAAAAGGATCTTTGCCGGAAAGGAGTTGCTCCTTTGTCGTGTGTCACTGCGCCCGAACGCCTTTCCGAAAGATGTCCCCTTGTCTAAGGACTTCAGGGTGCCCGTGTGTCAGGGGCATAAAATGCGTAGATAGCGTCTCAGCTACATGAGACGAAAAGTGTTATGAAGCAGCCTTGCTACGACGAATGATTGTGAACATGAATCCGAGGTTAAATCGTATCTGAGCGAACAATAAATTGATAGAGGTACTTATTTTTTTTTCAATTTGTGATCCATTTTTGCCTTCAGTAGCCAATTAAAAGATCCACGCGATCTTTCAGACCACTGAGTGTGATGCGCCGCTACCTTACTTGGCCTAGGACTGGTTTTATATTTTCTAGTACTTCAATTCAGTTTGTCGTCGCCAAAATTCGCGGCTGTAACTTGTCCTAAAATGGCTAGGTCCTCCTTTGTCGTGAAACATCGTCTGGGTCTTTTTGTTGCGATAGCACTTATATGGACACTCTCGGCTGAATTTTGCCGCCGGCGTCGGCATCGATGTTGGCGTCGATGTCATGCACTGTATATGTATATGCATTTATTTATATGAAAACGCATGAAAGAAAAAATTAAGAAAAAATGGCCCCAAATCTTCATGTTACACTGCACATGTCGTCCAAAAACGTTAGTTTTGCGTCTGGAGAGAGTGAAAACAAAACGTTTATATGATGTTCGGCTCCCGAAAATTGGTGAATGGTATTCAGGAGTCGCTGCGTTAGTGCCTCGAGCGTGTAGCGAAGGCAAACCGGAGCATAGAGGCACGTTAGACATTAACGCCATCTGGTAGTTCAAAAACGAAGGAAGGCATGCGCACCCACGGAGAAAGATGCGCGCTTGTCTCGGAGGTGATAAGGTGTAGAACGCAAACCGACGGGCAGGTGCCACCACCATGTCGTCTTAGCAAAGCGTTTGAAATACTTACCTTTTTGAGCATCGCGTTCGAAGTCATCTCAGCGTGATAAACACTACGATCCTTAGATTACTTGTGTGTGCCTATTCCAGTAAAAATACACACATACAGAATATGGATGTATTGTAATGGTGCATCGGATATGCACAATAATTGCTTTTTCATTTACAATCGCCCAAGTATGAACGCTGAATTGTAAGCAATATTGGCGGGCGCTGCGAATGGGGTTGGCCGTTCGGGGCCGTTTGATGTATCGGTAAAGGCGTACAAGCAGACAAGTGTAAAGACAGACAGACAGACAGACACACAGATCAAAAGTGTTGAAGGTCCCTAAGAAATAGGGACCTTCAAGACTTTGTCCCTAAGAAATAGGGTTGAAGGTCCCTAAGAAATAGGGACCTTCAACACTTTGAAGGTCCCTAAGAATAGGGACCTTCATCTTTAAAAAGCACTCCAGCGCGCGGATTCGAACGGGGGACCGCTGCGTCGTAAATGCAAGGCGTTAACCACTGCGCCACTCTGAAAAACGTTCGTGACCGTTCAAACGGCAAGCTATTTATATCTACCACTTACCGCTGCTGCGTTTTCAGCATTACCAGAAATATGGCCCAATGAGCGCACGTCGCCCTATCGCGCAGTGGCGCCCGCTCTAATCATCTCCTAAACGTATTTTGCCCAGCTTAAAGAAGGGGAGCGACACTCCCTCGCGCGCCATATCTCGCGGTGGCGAGGAAGGGAGGATCGCACACATTGGCTGACCTCGGGCTTTACGTGGAACTCTTGTAGTTACCGGGAACATGTCACTGCAATCATTGAAGTCTCCGTTCGCGAAAAGCGCGTGCTTTTCAGACTCAATAAAGTTACATATGAGATGCTTATTCGCGTGCATTCGTACCTGTGAGTACGTTTCGTGCGCAATTTGTACACAAGAAACGTGGGGCACGTATTGATCTGCTTTGTTGCTATCGCGTTCATTGCTTCGCATTTGCGGCAAAGCTGTGACTTTTACTTGTACACGAAGTTGCGCGGCACTTGCGGGTGTGGCCGGCAAAATATCGCCACCACTTGTGATGGGGGCTGCCATCCCGAATACGCTCGCACGCTCAGAGGCGATATAAGGAAACTATAGAAGTGGGTTAGCGGCTCACTCCCTGAAACCCCCAGTTTTCGCAGCGGACTGCACATGTGCATTTAACCTCTCCTGTCATGCGCTGGTTCGTTGCGCTGAATCAAGCGGGTGCGTGGCTCGTTCCGTAAAAGCATCGATTCTGGCATTGTGCCGCTCATGCACTGTTGGTGTCACCGCTCTTTCGCTAGCCCTGCTGAGCCATTCAGCAATTTCACTTTATTCACATTATGTGCGAGGGGAAGGTAGGACGAGGGGAAGTGATTCTTAAATGAAAAGAAGAGAAAAGTGAGCCCTGTAACTGCCTTTTAAGGGGGGGGGGGACACCTCAACAGTAGCTCACGAGGGGTGGGGGTAAGGAGGAATTAAAATGATAGGACTAAAAGGTTTAGAGATAGAGTGAGCGGAAGGAGGGAGCGTGGCACAGAGACTGCCACTTACAGAAGTAAGGAGGAAATAGAAAAGATGGACACGTTCGCAGGAGTACGAGGACGGGGCACCACTCTGGGAGGGCTCCTATAGGACGAACTCAAAAGGAGTGCCCGACGAAAGAAGTGTTTTAGCAGCGTTATAGAGCTAGCTTACTTGATGTAGAGAGTATTGATTTGTAGCCAATCGCAAGCAGCGCCTGTCAACAAGCTGTCGTATGCTCGCGTTTGTGGTCTGATTCGCTGCGATAATCTATTGTAGGTTGTGCCATAGCCACGAAATTGTCTTCAGGTCAAGTGTTTGCTGCCTCGCACAAGATACGTATCAATAGTTAGCACCTTATTTCAAAGATGTTCTTACGCGGAGTTAAATGGCCATCAATTGTCGAAGAGACGAGTTCAGCAAAGCTTCGTTTGTAATCGGAAATCATGGGGTTTGCAGATTTTTTTTGATTCGTTCAAGAAAGGGAAAGAAGACAACTACCCGTTCCTAGCCCGAACCCACAAAAAAATCTGTACGGATTTCTCGGAAAGAAAAGCCTCTTAGTTGCCCAAATATTTGTCCTGGTCGGAGTACAAACATATTCACTGTAACCGAACCTTATAGAAGTATCAGATTAAACGACACCTGCATTGTACCCAATACAGGTGTCATTTAAAAACTACTGGAGCCATTTAATCTCATCTGCGTGCCACATTAATGTATGTCGCTTCAATTTCCAAACAATGAAAGCGGAAAACTTCATTTTGTTTGTAGTTTCGTGCGCAATCAGGCATATCTCTAATGCGCTTCGATTTCCGAAGTACGCGTCCTCTTCAGGTCGTCGTATAGTGCATCGACAGCAGTATTTCTGAAATCGTATCCATTAGGTAGGTAGAGCCAATCGAAGTATATAAGAATTGAACCACAGAACAGGCTTTATGAACGGCTAACCCTGAATTTTCGGCTACTTTCATACTCAACAACGTCTTGGTGATGTGCTCCTTTCAACTTATTTGGTGGTGATGTCCACCAATGTGGCGAATATCACAAGTTGGCCTTTTCATTGGAAATTCTTGAACGCAACACAGCAATATATGAAAAAAATAGTTGACCACATACCCAACCACTTTAGAATTCAACGACCATTCACGTGGCACATTAGTGTTCATCCATTCAGAGGTCTTTGCATGCATAATTTTCCGCCATTCACACCCGATAGGATTAAAGTACTGCGACTTGAAACTTATTGAACAACTTTGATTGAGGATATTGTCCATTGCATAAGAGGTGAACATTACGCAAAACTCCATGACGCCAACATAAATCAAAATGAAATAGTAATCATCAGGCAGCGTTAAACGGGCGTCATTTGGCCAAAATCATTCGTGGCACCCCGTTACCCCGCTTCGTTGGCATGAAACAGATATACTCTTCGTAAGAGTAGTGCAGACTATTCTTAAGATTTTCTCGTAGCTACGCTGCTCTGGCGCAAATTTTCGCTTCAAGAATCTACTTACGAGCCGTTTTTGGTGACGTCACTGAATATAGCAACTGCATCACCATCACTGACGCCTTCTTTGGCACTCACAGCGCACTTCATAGCAGTGGTGGATGAGAGAACGATGGGCTCTGGCGGCTTTCTTTTTTCACTTCTTAAATCAATTTGACGATATTTCTCTTATGCGAAAATTCGCCCGTGTATGACTTTAGCGAATATAGACTCTTGGTTTTTTACTTCTGAAAAGAAGGTATCAGCAAATGCATTTACGTCAGGATGTGGGGATATGCCGTATGTACGGTAGCTGTTTGTCTTTAAATGAAACTTCTCTTCTTTTAAAGACGACAGTCTTTCTTGGGGACCTTCGACACAAAAATTTTGGTCTGTCTGTCTGTCTGTCTGTCTGTCTGTCTGTCTCTGCCCTTAATAATACCTCAAACGGCACCAAAGTGACCAAACATTACTCCAAAGGGCCACCCTACCCGCAGCGTCCACCAATATTGCTCAAGATATAGCACTCATACTTGTGTGATTGTCAATTAAAAATCAATCATTGCGCATATCTGATGCCTTGTTACAACATATCAATATTCTGTATGTGTGTATTTTGCTATAAAAGGCATACCTAAATAATTATTAGGACCGTAGCGCTTATCACGCTGCTCTGACGACGCAATGCTTGCACGAAAAGGCAAGTTTTTGCAACGCTTTGCCAAGACGACACGATGGTGGCACCTACCAGTTACCTTGCGTTCTACACCTTATCACCTCCGAGGTGGGCGCGCAAACCCCGCGCTTCGTTTTCTCAAGATAACTGCCAGATAGCGCTCAGGTCTCACTTGTGACGTGACTTGATGCACTCGTTCGCCTCCGCTGCATGCTCGAGGCACTCCAACGCAGTGCCTCCAGAATACTATTCACCGATTGCCTTGCGCAGAACATCAAATAAACGTTTTGTTCACTTTCTCCAGACGCAAGACTATCGTATTTCGAAGATATTTACAATGTTACATGCAAATACGGGGCCATTTTTTAGAAACCATGTTCATTTGTGCTGAACAAACGGCAATATGCACTTACGTTACAATATGATAATCCACTGTAGCTTTGTGCCTAGGTGAGAATGAACATGCGATTGCAGAGGGCCTTGAGCTATCAATAACTTCACAGTAAACTTCAGCCCTGAAGCGAAAAAAAAATGATTGCAATACGCAGGTGGACTCTTGGACGATGCGCCGCTACCTACCCTCTTGGCTCCACAACTCGAAAGAAAGGAAACAATTTAATGAGCAGGTAAGTTCCGAATGGATGTTAAACTTGTTTTTTGGCATCTTTATGCGCCCAACGGCATTTGGAAGTATTTTATATGATCCTCGTTGGTCGTTGCACGGGTCTCACTTTACAACTTCAATGAACATATTTTTTGAACATAATGAGCATACTTGAAACGCCCGACCCCACCCGCAGCACCCACCAATATTGCTCAAGATTTAGCGTTCATACTTGTGCAATTTTCATTTAATGGGTGATTATTGCGCGAGTCTGTGGCACCATAACAACACGCATATATTCCTCATGTGCATATTTCACTAGAAAAGGCATACATAAGTATTTTAAGGGCCATAGCGCTTATCACGCTGCGCTAACCATGCAACACTTGCAAAAAAAGGTGAGTGTTTCCAACGCTTTGCTACTAAAACTTATTACCTCTGAGATTGGTGCACACACCCGTCTCAGGGCCACGCACTTCGTTTTCCAGGATAACTGTCAGGTGGCGCTCATGTCTCACGTGTGACGAGAGTTGATGCGCTCGTTCGCCCCCGCTGCACGCACGAGGCACTCTAATAGCGCTTTCCATTGGGCGAACAGGAGCACTTCTAACTGCACTCAAAGTGCTCTCGCGAGTTCTGGCACCTTCCAGTGGTCGGGCAGGAGCAGGGACCTTGTGTTTCATTGGTCAAGAAGGAGCACTTTTTTTGGCGCCGAGAGCAGCCGAGATCAGTTCTCGGTGCTCCGTCGCCAGCGGCGGAGTAACAGGGAACGCCAAGGAAGTCACATGACCTCTTTTAGGTCACTTCTGGTTTTATGCCCGTGGTGGCGGAGAAAAAATGGCGGAATCCAGCAGCCGCGATAGTCGTTCAATGCGTTCGGAAGCAGCTAAGCGCCGCCGTCTGGACGAGGAATTGCTGCTAATTTTAGATGCTGAAAGCTCCACAGGTTCAAGCGCAAGCTCATCCTCGGACAGCAGCAGCAGCAGCGATGACGACGACGATTTGACGTTGTATGAGTTTATGTTCGAGTACCTGTTCTCTGCGCCGGAGCAGCGACCGAAGGTTGTGTCGTACCTGGAAAAGACGGTTGCCGCGTATTCTGACGAAGAGGTGAGCCGCTGCATTGTACCTAAAACGCTTAATCAATAACCGGCCTGCTTTTTTTCTCTTTACCTCGCCAGTTTCGCAGAAACTTCCGACTGTCACGGTCGGTTGCAAATGCGCTTGCTGCTGAATTCGCGAAGTCGCCGCACTACCATTCAGGAAGAGACCACGGAGGCCTACCCCCCATGTCACCTGAAGAGCATGTTCTGTCCTTTCTATGGTAAAGTATTACAATTATATAGCAGTAAAGAGAGAAGCTTAGTTGTGAGATGAGTGCCCTACTCGTGCAGCTCTGCAACAAACTCAGGCGTGTGAAATTGTCATACGTGCTCACCGACGCGCCCCGGCAGCGTACGCATCGCATCAACCGGGTGCTGGCGGAGTTGTGCTGGAAGAAAAGCAAGAGATCAGGACGCAGGAGGTGTAGTTGAACAGATGAGAATTTAGAAAGTGGAGGGGTCAGAAACTAATATGCAAAAGCAGGAAACGGTGAGAGAGTTCGGGCCTGTATTTGTTGCCGAGCTTCACGAGTACGGCGCGCATATCACGACGCCTTAGAGTTCACGTAAACTTCACATGTGTACGTAGAAATTGAAGGAGAAATGCGCGCATATGACCTCGCAAGAATTAACATGGTCTCGGGTGAGTGTGTGTGTGGGGGGAGGGGGTAATTTCACGTCTACGTGGAGCCTGCCGAACTTTTAAGGGCATGAAATTCTTGGCACATGTTCCCGAAAGCGAAGCCTGAACTTGAATGCACTAATACGCCGCGTGAAGGTTTACCAACTGATTTTTCACTAAATGCTTATGCTGCCTGGAGTTTGCTTTTACGTGCCACTGACGTTCCGTTAGTCCCAGGCTCAAGTAATCGCTTTTTTGCTGCACGCGCGTTTCAGTTCCCGAATCGCACTGGATTCTATTTTCTCATTTTCTTTTCATTCAATTCTTGCATGTGCTGCTGTAAGGCATTCTAGGGGTAAAATACTGCACGTCTGCACCAAATGTGCTCTGAAGCTTGTTCAGACAACTGGGCAGATGTGGATTTTTCTGACACTTCGGTCAATGCTTGTTGGCAGCGTAAAATGCTTGTTTACCATTTAGGATTAATATAGAGTTATCACATTTCTTGCAGGTATGCCGCCAAAAATCCTGCATACGGGGTGTTGCAGGACGTTTTGAAGTTGGAGAAAGCACGCATCACAGGATGATGTATCGAGTCATGTATTTCCTTCTCGACATTGCTCCCCGCATCGCGACCTTCCCAGATGACATGGAGAAACTTTCCAACGACTTTAAGCAGGTAAGAAAAAGCCCACTTTCAATTTCAACTGCAAAAATGTTTTTGATATAATCAAAGCAGCATGTCACTCGCTTTTATTGGAATGATTCTTCAAAGCTGTGTTTTTATTCATAAAGGCGATGTAACTTCTGGTAAACATAATATATACAGGACACCCTTGAATTTGGTGTATAACAGTACGGTTGGAACAAGCAGTGAGTTATTATTTATGCTGTAAGCTGCATAGGGATCTTGAAGAGCTCGCAAAGCCATTGTTTTCAGTTACATTGCAAGTTCTTCACACCTGCACGTAGTAGAGTTTGCGAAAACATGTCAAGCTGAAGCTCTCGGCTACTGTGCGTGATGACCCTTTGCTAGAACTGTCAATGTATTTCACGCTTTATTGCGCACGTAACCATGCCAATGAATTTACGTTAGTACTGCACAAAACGAGCAGATACAAGTACAAAACCAACATCCATGGAAATCATGTGAAAATGAGCTGTGCGTGAAGCTTGAATTTGGGCACGACTTCACTTGCTACTTTGTTAGCTCTTTTTTCGCTTTCTGTGAAACGTTCTAACATTTTTTTTTCAAACTTTTAGGTTTCAGGGTTTCCGGACACTATTGGCTGCATTGACGGAAGCTATATTTTGGTCAGGTGCCCTGCTGGTAAAGTGCGGTCAGTGTATGTGAATCGGCACCACTACCCATCCTTGACGCTGCAGGGAATATGCGACAACCGGAAGAGGTTCCTAAAGGTCAGCACAGGTGCACCCAGCAAAATTCACGATGCCCGCATCTTCCGGCTTTCAACCGTTTCGAAGAAACTGCCTCAACTCTGCGCTGGGAAATACCACATTCTTGGGGACGCAGCGTACCCATCTCGCGAGTACCTTATGACTCCCATTCGTGACTACGGAAGCCTCGATGCCTCTGACAAGGCATTTATTGCCAAACTTTCATCTACCCTAGTGCTAATTGTAATGCGTTTGGGGAGTTAAAGGGTAGGTTTCGGCAGCTGCAGCGTGTGGACCTCACGACAGTAGACAACATGACAAAATTTATCCTCGCATCTTGTGTCCTGCACAACATCTGCATTGACAACGGTGACTCGCCTGATGGTCTTGTTACAGGCATGCATCTGAACACTCAGGGTGCTAATGATCCGAACCCTAGTGGAGCCAGAGTCCACAGCGGAACATCCAGAGCAGAGAGCCTCTTACGGGCGCTTGCAGAGGTTAAGCGAGAAAGACTGAAGTCTAAAATGGGGCTAAAGAGAAGGCAGCCACAAAATCTGTCTTAATGGAAGCATATCGTGCTCAAACATTAAATGCAACCTTTAAGCAGCATCTCATTTTGCCAATGTTCAGGGATATTATGGTTGAGTATGAAATAAACAGCCATGAAAACATGTTTTTCCAAAGTGCACCTCTTTATTGCTTAAACCCCAGGGCCTCGCGGAGGAGCTGAAGTTTGTCTTCGTGCATCTTGCGGCGCTCCTGACGTCATTGAATGCGCTCAGCTCGGCGCTCGGCGCGCCTCATCTGCTTTTCTTTTTCTAGCTCTTCCCTGCGAGCCGCTCGCTATGCACTAATAGCTCGCATTTGGTCGAAAAAATATTGCATCTGCTGCATACGACTGGTACTAGCGCGAAGTTCCCTTTTCTTGGTATCTGCTGGCCCTTTTGTGCTTTGCCCACTGTCTGAACCACTCGCCGGAGTACTGGAGATTTCAGATGAAGTTGAGAGCACATCAGCTGAGCTTTCGGAACTTGATGAAGTTGCCTTGTACGTCGTTCCATAAGAGTCTCTTTAGACTTCCGGCTCGAGGCTGTCGTCAATGCTTTAAATTTTTTGCATTTCATCGTCGAATGGGACGGGGCAAGGTTGAGCACCGCACTTGTTGTTATTATCGCACGCTTTTCTCTTTTGCCTCCTTACCGTTTTTACGCGATTTTCACATTGCTGTGGCGTTTTGCTGCATCCAAGCACATCAGCCAGATCCTTGGAAACCTGTTTAAAAAGCATCTTCTTGTTTTTAAACTTTTTGAAAGGGCCAACTTGAGGGAAGTATTTATAGTAATAGTCTAATAGGAGTTTAGTTTCCCCTAGTGTCCACTCAGGAGCTGAAATATAAATAAGGCAAGCTTGCTTAAAGCACATGTGTGGGGCACTGCAGCGGTAGAAGCTCACCTCCGCCACCACTTTTCCCTTATGGCGCTGGGCCCGTTCCCATCTCGCCGGCGGTTGGTGAACTGGTGGTTTCTGCACGTGCAAAGTAAGTGCGAGTGTAAAAACTCTGCTGAGGTGCCTATTCTGTGCGACGTAAAATGATTATGGTGTTCTGTTCGCGAAGTAAACACCTCCGGGTGCGATGAATGTACCATACTGAAATTCGAAACAGCGCGAAAAGACGGCACAGGGGACACAACGACACAAGGCGCTGGTGTCGTCGTTTCCCCTGTCCCGTCTTTTCGCGCTGTTTCAAATTTCAGTATGCACCACCAACTAGCCCAAACCACCTGTTCTAACGCAGAATGTAGCATGTCATCAGCACTTGCTGAACGCAAACATAAAGAGGTTTGTTTTGTATACTCAAACAGGCATGCAAATAATTTCAAAACGTCAACCAGTAGAAGTGACGATAAACGGCAGAAGAAAGATCGACAGCACAGCACAAAAGTGCGGCCCCGTGACGCATACATACGCACATTACGTGCTCCGTCTTCGTCCGTCGTTTCCTCACACACCGCGACGCTCCCGCTACCTGAAATGGGCCATTCAGCACAAAAAATTTAAAAAAAACTGGCAAAAAAGTATTGCGAAATATGGCCTGTGATTGTTAGTTATTGGCGCTTACCGTGGGGATTCTCGTCAATGCTCTCCTGCGTGGCCAAGGCATCGATAACGACTGTAGTGAGCACAAACAAAGCCGTTAATTGACGCTGTTATCGCTCGTAGCTAACTTTTGCGAGACACAATGCTTACCTGGTGTAGCGCGTAGAGCTGACCCCTTTAGCATTGACATGAACATCCGCTCGGCTTCATCGTTCATCGCCATGAGGAAGGCAGACACAAAGCCACCGGCAAGTATCTGGCGAAACTGGCGCGGAATAACTTTGTGCGGACAACGAGAGCGCGCGAAATGCTCCGAAAAGCAAGCGCGGGAAAAGTTTGGTCACATGACCCGTGACATGACGCCCTCTCTCTCTTTTCTCTGCTCCCGGAGCAGCGCGAATGTTTCATTCGCGGAACGAAAGCGCGCGTCCCCGTTACTCCCGTGTGCTGCTCTGGCTGCTCGCTGCACTTGCTCCTGTTCGCCCAATGGAAAGAGGCATAACACAGCGCCTCCGAAATACCATTAACCGAGTTTCTTGCGCAGAACATCAAATAAACTGTTCACTGTCTCCACATGCAATACTATCATCCTTAGACGATATTTGCAGATTACAGGCAGATGCGGGGCCAATTTTTTTCTTTACTGTCAAAGCTATGTTTTTTTTACTTTCATCGTATAACGAATGCGTTGTGCACGCGCATTTATAGCTGCCTCTGGGGCCTCCTTAACCTAATGGCCATCTCCAGAATAGAAAATCTGATGATTCTGCTCAAAGGTCGGTATGATGTAAAAGTGTGCTATTGCATTTTCTTTTGATGGCAATTTTATGAATGCTCACCGCTAAAAGGGCTTGTCGAATTGTTATCGGCAACTACACACACACACACACACACACACACACACACACACACATATATATATATATATATATATATATATATATATATATATATATATATATATATATATATATATATATATGGAGAGAGAGAGAGTTGCAAAGAAATAAAAATAACGGTAACAACGGTGAACGGATGCATGAAATCAGACCTTTTGCACATAGTCCTTAAAGCTTCTTTTTTTTCGGGAAGTTCATACGAACACAAAGAAAGCCACAGTTCACGAGCTAATGAATGCGACACTGACAGATTGGAATATATTACAAAGACTAGCAGCTCACTCGTATAGCGATTATGGTGCAGTTACGGCTGCAACGTAAACTTTGCGTTGACGTGCCCACCCCCCACGCGCCATAATGATAAATGCCGAGCAGATGCGACCACGCTCTGCAGGACTAAATACGAAGCTGCGAGTGACGGCGCCATTCACTGTTTGCGCCATCACGCGGATTGTAGTGAAGAAGCGTCGGCCACACCGAAGCACCTCAAAAATCGGCGCACCACCAATGGTAAATGGTGCATAATATCGAACATCTCATAAGTGAAATGGATGGGGAAGAAATTTTGGTTTGTTGTTGTGAGAAGGAGGTTGTCGCCAAACTAAAAGAATCAGGCACACAAGTTACTTCACCTGGCCAAAATTCATTCGGACAAGTCGCTAATCTTAGTCTCTTCCAAATCGCTTTCAGGAAACCTGGCGGCTCGTTCTGCGCAGTGCAGCTTGGTCGTTATCTTTGGCGCTGAAGAAAGTGTGAATGATTTCTAACGAACAAAAAAAAAACGTCGTGAGAACTGAGTTGCTTTTTGATCGTTTTGTTTTTCTTTCCCCGCTTTCTTCATCCCTTTCATACTCTTTGTGCACACTTTCAACGATAGCGTCGCCGCTGACTTCTTCGGCACTATGAGGTTGACGTCAGCAGACAAACAGTCATGCCGTGAAGAGGGCCTGGTATCACCGCGTCAAAACGGCGAAGCGGGTTCCATGTTTCAGGCAGTGGCAGCAGGGCGACGAATTTCTGCAGAAAAAGCATACGCGTCTGTCTGTCGCATTTTCTTATTTCAAGATTTGCGACTAGCCCGGGATCTCAAAAACACTGTGCACATCACTTCCTGATACTTTAGTTATTGGGGGAGTGCTTTTTAAAACCTCTCTCCTTGCAAGTGGGGGCAAATGCATGGAACTCTAAGAACGTTCACCAGAGATGTCAGATTTATTCGCAACTGTGAAAATTTCGTCCTCCAGGGATTCAACTGTGTAACCAGCTCACCGAGAGCATGCTGGATGTATCCGTTTGTGGTAGAGTGCTGCACTGAGAAACGAATAGACGCACGCTTGATTCTCCTGGCACGGGATTCTGAAAATGAAAACTGTGCTGGCCTCGGTGATGCAAAACTATTCAACAATTTACCAACAATAAGATTGAAACTTTTTGTTAACTATCAATGGCACATAGAAACTACCATGTACCAATATTTATAGACTATTAGTATAGACAGTTCAATTGACATTACCATGAGTAGTACTACTACCTACATTACTGTCTATAGTGCTCTGAATAAGGATGCTGTTGGTAACCAGAGATATCGCCAAACAAAGACTTACATTAGCCTATTATCAGGAATACTCACTTTAATAATGTATGAGCAATTTCTTGGCAAAATAGCCGTATTACCGCGCTGAAAATGTGGCAATATGTCTATGAATACAATCACATTTAAATTAAGCACTATACACCTTACAATCAACTGTACTCTTCTTAGTACTTTTATTTGAAAGTACCAAAGTAGAAAGTGCAACCAAAACTTGAACCCTCACAGCGCCGTGAAGAGTAACAGTCTGGCTTCCTGCACACCTGATTATACCAACTGAATTTTCATGCGTCAGCCCAGCATTCTGCTGAAGGAGCACAAGCATGTGAACTTTCTTGCCGTTCAGCCGGCTCCACCTGCTCCACACACGCAGACAACCAAGTTTCTGCTGTCATCCGATCGCGTAGTTGATTTTTCTTCTAACGGCAGTACTAAGACACTTACAATATTAGCGGCATGAATAGTATAGATTTATCGATACTATCGGTAGTGCCATTGATAATTCTGCATCAATACCTGGAGTACATTTCGTGGGCTATATATACATTCTCCGCGGCGTCTTGCTCTCTCTCTCTCTCTCGATATAAATATATATATATATATATATATATATATATATATATATATATATATATATATATATATATATATATATATATATATATTGTGAACTGATGATAGACACGGTACTGCGAGGATTAAAATGAAAGACCTGCCTTTGCTACCTGAACGACATTGTCTTCTTTTCGTCCAGCTTCTCACAGCACCTGGAACAGCTAGACGAAGTCCTCACGTGTTTAGCTATAGCCGGTCTCCAGCTCAACACTAAGAAGTGTCGGTTTGCCAGTCACAGCTTCAAGATATTAGGTCACGTCGTCAGTAAACATGGCGTTGAGCCCGATCCCGACAAGGTTGCCGCGGTACTGCACTTTCCTACACCAACCACACAGAAAGACCTTTATATTTTCCTTGACTTAGCGTCGTATTTCCGCCGCTTTGTACGTGATTTCGCTACTATTGCGGCTCCTCTGCACAAACTTCTGACTACGAGCGCACCCTTTGTCTGGTCGGATGACAGCGAAGCCACTTTTCACACCCTCAAGCGATGCCTCGCATCACGGCTGCAGTGCTTCGCCATTTCGACCCTGCAGCACCTACTGTGCTACACACTGACTCAAGTGGACTTGGCATCGATGCTGTCCTTCTTCAGCGGAACCACGCTTCCGAAGAACAAGTCGTGGCCTACGCGAGCCGTACTCTGTCACCTGCGGAGCGAAAGTACAGCATCACTGAGCAAGAATGTCTGGCCATTGTGTAGTTCGTACAAAAGTTTCGCCCTCACTCATACGGCCAGAATTTCACAATAGTGACTATGACTGACCATCATGCTCTGTGTTGGTTATCGTCTCTCAAAAATTTGTCGGGACGCCTTGGCCGTTGGGTGCTACGATTGCAAGAGTATGACTACAGCGTCACATGTAGGTCGGGTCGAGAGCACCAAGATGCCGACGCTTTGTCCGGTTGCCCGCTCTCGCAAAGCGCCGAAGTGTCACCCTCCATCTGTTCGTCACCGCCCACCAAAGTGACCAAACAGACGGCTGCTGCTTCGAAACGGTTAGTTGCCTCGGCGGACCTTCTTTCGTCCACAGATCTCGCCTCGCTCCAACATGCCGATACCTACTGCCGCACAATCATCGAACGGCTCACTGGCTTATCGCATGCTCCAAACAGCCGCCTAAGACGGCAACTTGCCCGTTTCAAGCTTCAAGAGGGAACATTATGTCGGCAAATTTACCATCCTCTTGAAAACCAATGGGTTCCCGTCATTCCACGCTCACTTCGTCTGGAAGTTCTACAAGCGTTTCATGACGATGCGACAGCTGGCCCCTTAGGGTTCCACAAGACCTACGACCGCCTCAAGACTCGCTGCTTTTGGCCTGGCCTCTCCAATTCTGTCGCAGGTAACGTCGCGTCCTGCGCGTCATGCCAGCACCGAAAACGTACTACGTCTCTTCCCGCGGGGCCATTGCAACCACTGCCGTGCCCGTCTACTACCTTTAAATTTGTGGGCATAGACTTATACGGACCTCTTCCGCTTACGCCAGCCGGTCACCGTTGGATCGTTACTGCCGTAGACCACCTTACTTGCTACGCGGAGACGGCAGCTCTTTCATCTGGTGCTACCTCTGAAGTAGACAATTTTTTCCTTCGCGTCATTATTTTACGACATGGCGCACGGCATGTGCTCCTTAGTTACCGTGGAAAGACATTTCTTTCACATGTCCTTGCTGAAGTCTTACAGGCCTCTAACACCATTCACAAGACCACATTAGCGTATCACCCAGAAACTAATGGTCTGACTGAGCATTTTCACTGAACTTTGTCCGACATGATCTCTATGTACGTGCAACTGGATCACAAAAACTGGGACTCAATACTCCCTTTCGTCACGTTCGCATATAACACTGCCATACAGCGTACGACAAATTCCCGCCCTTTTTTTCTCGTGTATGGCCGTGTACCGACTTTTGTTCTGGACACCACCTTTTTGTCCACATCTTTCAATCCATCTTCATCTCTCCCGGAAGAGTTCGCCGCTCACGTCGCCCGCTGCCATGAAATTGCCCGCGCCAACACTGCTACCATTCAGGACAAGAGAAAAATCGACATTGACGCGAAGCGTCGAGTTGTTGTGCTCCGCCCAGGCAACCAAGTCCTTTTGTGGACACCTGTTCGTGTACCTGGGCTCTGCGAAAAATTCCTTCAGCGATATCTTGGTCCATACACCATCCCCCAACGAACATCTGAAGTCAACTATCGCGTTGCTCCTGTCAACGCGGCTCCTGATCACCGTCGCCGCTACACCGAGATCGCCCACGTCTCTCAACTGAAACGATATATTTGGCGTCCCAAGCCTTTCTAACTTGCTGCCCTCTTTCGCGAAGGGGGGAAATTAGTGTGAGCGCTGCTATGTACTTCATCTTCATCTGTATGACCAAACCATTGTAGTGATTATCATCGTATGTCACGCGGGCTGGCTCTGGCTCATGCGTCTGGATTAAAACAGGCAACATGGTTGCTGCCGTACCGGACGTGGTCTCTCAATATATATATATATATATATATATATATATATCAGATTTGGGTGCACGTTAAAGAACCCCAGGTGGTCAAACTTTCCGGAGCCCTCCACTACGGCATCTCTCATAATCAAATGGTGGTTTTGGGACGTTAAACCCCACAAATCAATCAATATATATATATATATATATATATATATATATATATATATATATATTGAAAAAGGGTTTATTGGTGACTGTCGCGACGGTGGTCCTACGATGAAAACCGATCAGGCAAGAGCAACGGTCAAGCAGATGCCGGCGATGATCAGCACGAGCATTGGTAAGAAACAGCCAGCCTTACAAGTGCCCCAGGTGGTCGAAATTTCCGGAGCCCTCCACTACGGCGTCTCTCATAATCATGAAGTGGTTTTGGGACGTTAAACCCCACATATCAATCAATCAATCAGCCTTACAAGTGATCCCGGGGAATAGCTGGGGCTTTGTGAAGAGTCGGCGTTGTTTTCTTTCTGACGCTGTTGTTCTTTGACGTAAAGGAGCGTGCGAGTTCACGGCACTCTTCCGCATTTCGGGCAGCTTCGGACACAGATGGGCATTCGGATGCGTCAGGGCGGTATGGAAGGAGAGTGTCGATGGTGTGGGATGGTTCGCGTCCATAAAGAAGAAAGAAAGGTGAAAATCCAGTGGTAGATTCTGCTGCGGTGTTATATGTGAACGTGATGAATGGAAGAATGCGATCCCAGTTAGTATGATCGGTTGTCACATACATGGCGAGCATATCGCCAAGGGTGCGGTTAAATCTTTCCGTGAGCCCGTTAGTCTGCGGGCGGTATGCCGTGGTCTTTTGATGAACAACATGGCAATCAGAAAGCAGAGACGTGACGACTTCTGATAGGAAGGCTCGACCTCGGTTGCTTAGTAATTCTCGAGGTGCACCATGTCGTAGTATGAAGCGATGAAGAATAAAGGATGCTACGTCCCGCGCAGTGGCACTTGGAATGGCGGCGGTCTCAGCGTAGCGTGTTAAATGGTCCACCGCGACTATGATCCACCGATTTTCATCTGATGTTGTCGGTAGAGGGCCATAGAGATCAATGCCGATCCGATCGAAAGGTTTGGCAGGGCACGGAAGCGGTTGAAGCGCACCGGACGAGTGGAAAGGCGGTGATTTGCGGCGTTGACAGTCAGGGCAGCCTATAACGAATTTTCGAACGAAATTGTACACTCCGCGCCAGCAGAAGCGATGGCGAATGCGTTTGTAAGTTTTGAAAACTCCGGCATGACCACATTGGGCATCGTCGCGAAAGGAGGCGCAGATTTGTGATCGCAAGCTGCGCGGGACAACCAAGAGCCACTTACGACCTTCGGGGGCGTAGTTGCGTCTGTGTAGCAGCCGATCACGAATGGCGAAATGAGCAGCTTGACGTCGGAGAGATCGTGGTACCGCAGTGGTTGACGATCCAGAGAGACAGTTAAAAAGGGAAGCGATCCACGGGTCCTTGTGTTGTTCACTGGTAAAGGAGTCGAGGTCGAGAGATGCGATGGAGTTGGTACCAGTGGTTCCGCAGGCCGATTCGGGAGGTGAAGGCGAACGCGACAGGGCGTCGGCGTCAGAATGCTTGCGTCCGCTGCGATAGATGACACGAATGTCGTACTCCTGGATTTGCAGTGCCCACCGAGCTAGGCGGCCAGAAGGATCTTTCAATGTGGCGAGCCAACAAAGCGCATGGTGGTCCGTTACCAGGTCGAATGGGCAACCATACAAATAAGGGCGGAACTTGCGAAGCGCCCACACTAGCGCCAAGCACTCTTCTTCAGTGACGCTGTAATTGGCCTCAGCTTTAGTAAGTGTGCGACTCGCATAAGCGACGACGTATTTGGAGTAGCCCGGCTTGCGTTGGGCGAGGACGGCGCCTAGACCAACCCCACTAGCGTCTGTGTGAATTTCCGTTGCAGCTGTTGGGTCGAAATGCCGAAGAATTGGAGGAGATGTTAGCAGACTACGGAGCGTGGCAAACGTGACGTCGCACTCAGAAGACCAGGATGAAAGGTCTGCATCACCGCGTAGGAGGTTGGTCAGTGGTGACATGATCGACGCAAAATTTCGCACGAAGCGCCGGAAGTACGAGGATAGTCCGACAATTTCAAAAGTTAATTAGAGCGCGAAAGCTTGACACAATCACTCACACACGCACACACCCATGCATCAAACACACAGCGCTCACTTCCAACTCAGTGAGTTGGAAGTGAGCGCTGTGTGTTTGATGCATGGGTGTGTGCGTGTGTGAGTGATTGTGTCAAGTTTTCGCGCTCTAATTAACTTTTGAAATGATCTACCAACTATCCCAACAACAAGTTCTCTTAGAATAGTCCGACAAAACTGCGTAATTCTTTCAGTGTAGTAGGTTTCGGGAACTCAGCGACTGCTCGCAGTTTTGCAGGGTCGAGTCGAACACCATGCTTGGACACGATGTGCCCTAAGATGGACAGCTGTCGCGCGGCGAAGGGGCACTTTTTAAGGTTCAGTTGGAGCCCAGCGTTGGTTAAACACGTCAGAACCAGTTGGAGCCGAAGCAGATGTGTAGGAAAATCGGGAGAGAAAACGACAATGTCGTCGAGGTAGCATAGACACACAGACCACTTCAGTCCACGCAGTGTGTTGTCCATGAGTCGTTCAAACGTGGCAGGAGCATTACAAAGCCCAAATGGCATTACGTTAAATTCGTACAGGCCATCTGGTGTAATGAACGCAGTTTTCTGGCGATCAGCTTCTGCAATAGGAACCTGCCAGTATCCAGATCGTAAGTCTAAGGAGGAGAAGCATTCGGCTCCTTGGAGGCTGTCAAGGGCGTCGTCGATGCGCGGTAATGGATAGACGTCTTTCCGCGTCACCTTGTTTAATCGCCGGTAGTCGACACAAAATCGAATCGATCCATCCTTCTTTTGAACTAGAACGACAGGATATGCCCAAGGACTGTGCGATGGTTGAATAACGCGACGGCGTAGCATCTCTTCGACCTGGTCGTTGATGACGTGACGGTCTGCAGCAGAGACACGGTACGGTCTTTGACGCAATGGCTGGTGCGAACCTGTGTCAATGTAGTGGTGCACTGCGGAAGTCCGACCCAATTGCGGCTGAGAAACGTCGAATGAATTCGCGAAGTGCTGGAGGAGATTAAGAAGCTCGGCGCGTTCATGGGCACTTAAAGTGTCGGCGATGGAACTCGAGAAGGTGTCACTCGATGAGCATTCCAGTGGGGAAAGGGCATGAAGTTCGGTCGAGGCGCTACTGCACAATTCGTCTGGCATGCTAAAAAATAAAGAGGAATCGAGGTACTCCACTCGACCGAGACATTCGCCGGCAAGTAGCGTAAGCGGTGCAGAAACGGGGTTGTGGACAAAAATATTGCTTCGGCCCGCAGTGACGTCGAGTGTAGCGAAAGGCAAGAAAACGGCTCTGCGGCTCATGAAAATGTCGGAAGGTGTAAACATTACTGTAGCGTCGTTATGGTCATCGCAGCAAACAGGGACAACGGCAAGAGAGGCTGGGGGAATTTCAGTGTCTTCGCGTACGACGAGTTTTGGGGGACCGCTCAAGAGTTTCATGCAAAGGTTCGTCAGACAGGTGCGAAAATTGAACTTCAGCGCGTGCGCAGTCGATGACGGCATGATGATGTGACAGGAAGTCCCACCCGAGGATAACGTCATGCGAGCACACCGAAAGGACGATGAACTCGACAACGTACGTAGAGCCTTGGATGAAAATGTGGGCTGTACAGGCGCCGAGAGGTCGAACTGGTTGTGCGCTAGCCGTACGAAGCGATAGTCCAGAGAGCGGCGTGGTCACTTTGCGTAGAGAGCGGCAGAGCTGGGCGGCTATAACAGAAACGGCAGCACCTGTGTCGATGAGGGCAAAGGTAGAAACACCATCGACAGATATGGCGACGACGTTAGCAGGTGAAGTGCGAGGACTTGGGCATTTCGATGACGGCGCAGTTCTTGCCTCTGGAACTGCGGCGTTTAGTTTTCCCGGTTGAAGGAAGCGGGTCGGGGACGCATTGGGGACAGAGATCGCCTGCGAGGAGACGGCGAGCGAGGAGAGTGAGTCGAAGCTGGGGGCTGAGGTGACCGAGACTCGGGAACATTAGTGTAGCCATACTGCGGTGAAGGATAGTGAGCAGGTAGGTGCGTGGGCTGCGGGTCATACGGTAACGGCCAAGTAGCGTTGTGTTGCGATTGGAAGCGACGACGACAATATCATGCCACGTGTCCTGGAGTACCGCAGGCGTAGCAGATCGATCGATTGTCAGCAGTGCGCCAGGAATTGCTGACTCGCGGTGCGGCCCAAGGTGTCGAAAGAGGGGTAGAGTGGGGAGGAACTGCAGGCATGGGTGACAAAAGCTGCTGCTGGGGTCTGCTGCGTACCACCTGGGCATAAGTAAGAGGTGCGGCCACGGGCTGCATAGCTGGCGCATGGGGAACAGGCATGGCCACAGGCTGCTGGTGGGCAGCGACGGGAACAGCCTGAGCTACCTCTTCGGTAATAACGTCGCGGAGTGGTGAGGGCAGACGAGAGGACGGCGGCTGCTGCGTAAAGGGAATCAACGACAGTTGCCGAGCTACTTCTTCACGCACAAAGTCTTTGATCTCCTGCAGGGTTGTTGATTAATCAGGAACAGAAGTAAGACTAGATAGTGAGTCGGCGTGTGAGGAAAATGGCCGAGTCAGGGCGCGCTGCTTCCTGAACTCGTCGAAACTTTGACATAAAGTCACAAGTTCCGCAACGGTGGCGGGACTGCGCGCCAGGAGCATCTGAAATGCGCCGTCATTTATCCCTTTGAGGATGTGTTGAATCTTCTCCGACTCGGGCATGGCGTTGTTCACACGGTTGCAAAGACCAATGATGTCTTCGATGTAACTTGTGAACGATTCAGATGGCTTCTGTGCGCGAGTCCGCAAGCGTTGTTCGGCTCTGGACTTGCGGACAGCGGGTCGGCCGAAAACGTCAGAAAACGACGTTTTGAAGATGGACCACGTTTTAATGTCGTTTTTGTGGTTGTTATACCACATGTCGGCCACGTCAGTGAGGTAAAAGATGACGTTATTCAGTTTATCCGCGTCATCCCACTTGTTTGCGCTCACCAGTTCGTAGTTAGCGAACCAGTCTTCCACGTCGGTCCCATCAGCTCTCTAAAGACTTAGGGCTCTCGCAAACGAAGAACGCCGGGGTTGCTGGGGGATGGAGTGAAAGAGCCAGGTTGCGCGTTGTTGGTAGCCATGATGGGAGGTAGCGTTCCGTTGCGCAGCTCCAGGTTTAGGCGACGGCGAATGGCAGCACCCAGGTTCAGGCGACGGGGAATGTCAGCACCCTCCACCAATTGAAAAAGGGTTTATTGGTGACTGTCGCGACGGTGGTCCTACGATGAAAACCGATCGGGCAAGAGCAACGGTCAAGCAGATGCCGGCGATGATCAGCACGAGCCGAGCGAGAGAAGCCCAGCACCCAGTACCCAAGCGGTGGCGATGTTGCTTGCCAACGATGCGTTTTCTTCTTCACAATATATATATATATATATATATATATATATATATATATATATGCAAGAAAGAAACGACAAAACTTTCACGGAAGCGTCTTTATTAAACGTTTTCAGCTGGTAGACCAGCCTTTGTCAGAATAATGTTACAAGAGTTCATACATGGCTTTAAAAGCTCCTTTTCATAACAGGTCAGCGCCATCTGCACTGGTTAGCATTACAATGCGCATCATAAAACTTCATGTGCTTCAGAAAAAGAAAAAAAAGAAAAAAAGACAAAAAATGGGAAAACCAGAAGGGTACACAAATACTAAAGACATAGGTAAAGATTCCCTTACATGTACTGTGACGTGATACCATGCTTATACGTAGTTAAGAGATGTAGAAGTGCAGTGTGTAATGACATTGCATGGCAGCATAAGAACAATCTTAGTGATTTGTGAACGTATAATAAAAGCCGCTGTGAAATGATTGAAGAAAAATTTAAAAAATAAAAATAAAAAGGGCAGACATAGAAGGCGTGATTTAGGCGGTACAATTTGAAACCAGTGCATCATCGCTGTTAATCTGGCGAAAAACATGTCAGTTTTCCTTTGTTTTTGTTCATTCCAGCTGAAACAGTGTTAAATTTATGAATCAGATATGATTCGGGCAGTTCACGATCATGGCTGGTGCGGAATCTCGATTCTAGTAGTGTGACTTTGAGGTTACTAAATGAGTGGCCGGGCGTGTTCACATGCTTTAATATTTGAAGGTTAGGTTGGGCTTTAGCATGCGATCTGTGATTGTTGAAGCAAATTCTGAATGCGGTTTCAGTTTGGCCTATGTATTGCATATGGCAGGTGCCACACTCAAGCAAATACAATACATTTGATGAATCACAATTAAAGCTTCCCCTAATTGTGAAAACGAATTGGTTAGATGTGCTGGTTGCTCTTAATGATGGTTCTATATAAGGACAAACTTTACAACGGGGTTCGTTGCAGCGGCTACAACCAGTACGGTAAGTGGTAGCATTTCAGATGACGTCAGGATGTCACCTATGTATTTCGAGCGCCTATACACTACTCGCCTACTGCGTGCTTGCAGGAGGTTTTCAGAAGCTTAGAGTGGGAACAGTTAGGAATAAGAGTTAATGGAGAGTACCTTAGTAACCTGCGCTTCGCCGATGACATTGCATTGCTGAGTAACTCAGGGGACGAATTGCAACTCGTGATTACAGAGTTACACAAGGAGAGCAGGAAGGTGGGTCTTAAAATGAATATGCAGAAAACAAAAATAATTTACAACAACCTCGGGAAAGAGCCGCGCTTCGAGATAGTTAATAGTGCACTTCAAGTTGTGAAAAACTATGTCTACTTAGGGCAGGTAATAACCGCGGAGACGAACCACGAGATTGAAGTAACTAGAAGAATAAGAATGGGCTGGAGCACAATTGGCAAGCTACTCTCAAAATATGACAGATAGATTGCCACTATCCCTCAAGAGAAAGGTATATAACAGCTGTATCTTGCCGGTACTTAGCTACGGAGCAGAAACCTGGAGACTTACAAAGAGGGTTCAGCTTAAATTGAGGACGACTCAGCGAGCAACGGAAAGAAAAATGGTAGGTGTAACTTTAGGAGACAAGAAGAGAGCAGAGTGGATTAGGGAACTAATGGGGGTAAGGATATCATAGCTGAAATCAAGAAGAAGAAATGGACATGGGCCGGGCATGTAGCGCGTAGACAGGATAACCGCTGGTCGTTAAGGGTAACTAACTAACAACCAGGTACATCCCGCTATAACATTCTCCCATACTTACTCACCCTTGTATGTAGCCTTTCTCCACGTCAGGATTACCATTTCCCATGGACGCCTAATTACGAAGCTTTTTAAAAGCCAGCCAATAATCACCAGTTTCTTCATTTTGAAAGTAGCCACATGCGCCATTGGAAGACTGGAGTTCCATATAGCCAGGCACAGCGCTTTAGGCGCATATGCTCTGAAGATCAAGATTTCAATTCCTGCTGCCATGATCTAAAAAAAAAGCTTCTTAAGCGAAAATATCCGGAAAAAAATTATTGACGACGCGATACACCAAGCCAGAGGACGCGATCGAATGGACTGTTTAAAAGGTAGCAGGAAGAACATTGTGCTTCAGTCAGCCAATTTAGTACTAACTCACTCAGCGTCCATCCCCAAAGTTTAAGGTATACTGCGTAACCATTACAACATCCTCACTCAAAGCGACAGACTAAAAGCGGTCTTTCCTGAGCCCCCTCGAGTAGTGTATAGGCGCTCAAAAACATAGGTGACATCCTGACGTCATATAAAATTGCTACCACTAACCGTACTGGTTGTAGCCGCTGCAACCAACCCCGTTGTAAAGTTTGTCCTCACATAGAACCGTCATTAAGAGCCACCAGCACATCTAACCAATTCGTTTTCACAATTAGGGAAAGCTTTAATTGTGAATCATCAAATCTAGTGTATTCGATTGAGAGTGGCACCTGCCATATGCAATACATAGGCCAAACTGAAACCGCATTCAGAATATGTTTCAACAATCACAGATCGCATGCTAAAGCCCAACCAAACTTACAATTATCAAAACATGTGAACATGCTCGGCCACTCATTCAGTAACCTCAAAGTCACGATACTATAATCGGGATTCCGCACCAGCCATGATCGTGAACTGCGCGAATCATATCTCATTCATAAATTTAACACTGTTTCAGCTTTAATCAACAAAAACAAAGGAAAACTGACCTGTATTTCATTAGATTAAGAGCGATGATGCACTGGTTTAAAATTGTACCACCTTAATCACGCCTTCTATGTCTGTTCTTTTATTTTTAGTTTTTTTAAATTTATCTCCAATCATTTCACAGTGGCTTCCAGTATACGTTCACATATCACTATGATTGTTCTTATGCTGCCATGCAATGTCATTACACACTGCACTTCTTCATCTCTTAACTACGTATAAGCAAGGTATCACGTCACAGTACAAGTAAGGGAATCTTTAACTATGTATTTAGTATGTGTGTATCCTTGTGGTTTTCCCTTTTTTTTCTTTTTTCTTTTTTTTCTTTTTCTGAAGCACATGACATTTTATGATGCGCATTGTAATGCTAATCAGCTCAGATGGCGCTTACCTGTTATGGAAAGGAGCTTTTAAAGCCATGTATGAACTCTTGTCACATTACTCTGACGAAGGCTGGTCCGCCAGCTGAAAACGTTTAGTGACGCTTCCGTGAAAGTTTCGTCGTCTCTTTCTTTTATACAATACGTCAAATCCAGCGTGAATGACGTTCAAAGAATCTAGTATGTATGTATATATATATATATATATATATATATATATATATATATATATATATATATATATATATATATTTATATGTATGTGTGTGTATATATATATTTATATATATATATATGTGACGTATGAAGCGATGGTTAGGAGAAGTAGATGAGGAAGAAGAAGTCAGAGTAGAATAATCAAGGGGTATGAGCCAGGCCACGTCACCCAGTCATCATAGCGTCACACGAGTCGACGAGATGAAGACCTCGCAGCCACTTCATCAGTGTCTCATCATCGACGCAGTTCTACACAAGACACCCTGACCATACATCGACTACGGAATCATCTCCTAGCCGCACACAGAGACCAGCACCATGACAGAATCATCGACCGATCTTCCCATCCCCAAATACACCGGAGCAGTGGACGATGGACCTGTACAGGACTGGTTCGACCTGTTCGAGTTCCACGCTACCGCTGCATCTTGGTCGGAGCGGGAAATGGTTACGAACTTCAACGACTACGTCACCGGTGAGGCATTTAAATTTTACCTCACCCACATATTCGACAATGATGAGTCTTGGCAAAAGATAAAACAAGAAATGATCGTTTGGTTTAAAAAATACGCTGACGACTACGAGGAAGACTTGCATGTAACCCACCATCCACAGACAACTGCCCTCAGTCGTCAATTTACAGACAGTCTTCAACCATTCGAACGCACAACAAGATTTGACCTCTGACAAAAAACGAAGTGGCACACGAGTTCAGTGGCAGACGACAACGCGTATTTTGGGAAAAACACAGCCATCGAGCGCGCCTCCCTTCTGCACGAAAGTCGGCATTTGCGAAGTCATCGCTTCAGCATATGACCCCAGACGTTGCCCAACCACCTGATGCCGTTCCCTCTTCGTCTGGCATACGTGGTCCACCACCTGGGTTTTCATCACGTGGTTCTTCAAGCGCTCTTAACGCTCACCACTTGCCTTATAAGGACGCCTTGCTCATGGTAGACCAGCTGACGCATGAGAAAATACCGAACAACGTCATGACTACTCGAAGAGTGAAAATCCTGGTTTTACATCTCTTCGCTCTTTCGTCGCTCACAACGCCCACCTCGCGTCTCCCACGCCCACTACGGTCGGGATAGAGCTTCGGAACTCCGAATATACTCAGCCAAGTCCAGGGCCAACCGTCCACATTCATGCGTCACAACAGCTCACCTCCAAAGTTGCGGACACAGAGAAACAGCCCCAAGTAAAATCTGACCAAACCAAGCCTCTCGCAGCGTCACCGTCGAGTTCACAGCAACCCGAGAGCCCAACCAACACAGGAGGTTCGGAAAGATCAACTCCGAAGGTCTGCCCTGTGCCAGCAACGCCCATCAAGAATGGCGTTGCAACAGCCTCAGCAGATTTTTCTGCCAATTCTGGCGCACTATCTTCATTGCATGACACAAATCGCGACACCCTAACAAGTATCAACTATTTGCTGGTCACGTCAACCTACAAAGAAAAGCGGGATCGTGGTTCCAAAGGAAGTCCACCTCGTCAGACAGTGCAACATCAGCAATGCCAACAAAAGCAACAAGAGGAACCCCAACAGCTAAAACGCCCACACCAGCATCCGCAACGAACAACTAAAACTACATCGCAAGGATACTTGCAGCCTGAAGAGTGTCGTGATCAACATACACTAAAGAAAAGACCGATTCCGCATCTGAGCTATCTTCGCAGAAAGAAAGGCCAAGGAACTTTTCTGCACCAGCGTTCAAGATTGCGCCTTCGGTCTGAACATCTGCGTCATCACCACAGAAAACTCCCAAAAAGCCACAAAACAACCGCTTCTGCTCTGCAGGAACACAAGCAGCGCCTAATCAGCCACGATCAACGAGCGCGCAAATTGCATGTATGACGTTTGTTTGACCCACAACAAAAAACTCGACGCCAACGAAACATTCAATCCTGCAAAGCGTTCCAACCTCGTTCGTTCTTTGCAAGAATACCGGCTGTATTTCCATCTGTTTCCATGTCCAAAGCGTTTTTGTGTTATCCAGGACGCAACCATCAGCCTCGACGACCAGAACTCCTGCGTTAACCGGACTGCTGCACTTCCCCCTGAAGTCTTTGAAAGTTTACGGAACTCCCCTGGAGCATAGAACGAATTGTGAATTTTTAACATTTGTAACTTTTTGACGTCTACTTGTTAACTTTTTCTTGTTCGTAATCCATGCCTTCTTTCGGGGGGAGGGGGAATTGTGTGACGTATGAAGCGATGGTTAGGAGAAGTAGATGAGGAAGAAGTCAGAGTAGAATAAACAAGGGGTATGAGCCAGGCCACGTCGCCCAGTCATCATAGCGTCATATATATATATATATATATATATATATATATATATATATATATATGCTTTCTCAGGGTTGGCATTGGCTGAACCAGTTCAGCCACCCGGCACCGGGCAATATTCTGGGTCTATGTGCTTATGCGCTTAAGATGTAGACTAATTCACCCTCGCTCTACCAACTGACATGAACTCCTTAGGCTCATCTTGTGAAGTTACCGCCGTGCATAGCTGTTCCCTATGAGCTTAATCACTGGGAAAGAACGACCTTTTCCTCTACTAGAAGCTCATGAGAGCAGTTTTGTGGCGGAATATCCAATTGTCACTTAGAGAACGTGGAATTGATTACCACTCTGAATATATATCAGTATTTCGGTCGTTACATAAATCTGGAGTGCTTTATTGCTCACAGGTAGCGCTGAGTTTTCGCTTGAAAGCATTGACGCCGATGTCGGCACCAGAATGTTTGTGACACGAGCCGTTGAACGCTATCACTTTCAAAGCCTTTTTCTTTTGGTCAGTGTGCAAAGCGGACATAAAGATTTGTACGACTTAGAATAACTCCAGACATTTGAAAACAGTCAAGTTTGCCGCAAAAGCGAAAAAATAAAACCCATAGCAACAAAGTGTGAAGTCCAATGTTGTAACAAGTCTAGAAGCTGCCTGGTTTAGCGTCTGAGAAAGTGCAAGTCAACGAACTTCTACAGGAATGAAACACTGTCGCTCAACGAGAAAAGAGACCTCGCTCTCACGCCGCTGCAAAAAAAACTATGTGGTGAAGGCAGAGCACGCACAGTGTCTAAAATGTCTAAAACGACGAAGCGTCGTGACGGAACTGTACGAGCGGCATCTCATTCGTACAGTCGAGTGATCGTGGCGCCAATAATGTCCATGCTTTTCGTTTTGGTCCTTGTTTGTCACCGACGATGCATCAAATGCTAGGGCCATCGAAAGTGTCTTCAACATTTAAGTGCAAAATAAAAACAAGCAAAAAAAACGGGAAACTTTTGAAGCGAACCGTGCACAGCAGGAAGGGATACTGCGAACCGGAAAAGTTTGCTACAATAAAGGCGCTGTGCACTTACACTTCTTCTTCTCGGCGATAATTCGCTGAAAGCGCTTCTCACAAACATAGCGGTCGTCTTGGCCAGGCGATAAAGAAGGACGGAAACTGCAAGGCAGGAAATGCCATTGGGCTTATGCATGGTCACACCTGGCTTTTTTCGAATTGTATGTGTCCCTAATGCTGTTCCGACCACGGCGCCCTTACGTTTCAAATATGAGTGTTGACCACTGTAGAACAGCATGACCCATTTGCTCATATATGCCGATAGGTTTCGATCACCCGTGCATATACGCTCAATAAACACAGCTCGTACCAGAGCCATGCCACCATTCCCTTCCCTCTTTTAGGGGCGAAGCTCCTTAAGGCGTGGGTCTGTTCATCTCTAGTATGTATGTAGTAGAACGTAGCCACCCGTGGCACATACCTGCTCTAGAGAGGGTATATGCCACAGGGGATGCAAGATGGGAGATGACGGTACTTAGAGTATGCACTAGATGTACGCATGGACGGACGGATGGACTCATGAATACACACGCTGAAGGTCGCGCGGATGGATGGAAACAAGAACGAACAGACGGACGGAAGCACGAAGGGGCTGACGGACGCCCCGGCCCACTCATCATTATTCGCTTCATGGATATGCTGTAATTTTTTTTTTAATCCCATGGGCCTCTAGTGCAACAGAAGGAGCCTGTCGCATTTATTTCTCGCTGCAGCTGTGACTTGAAGTTCTGTATTACTGCGTTTGAAGGCCCGTGAAACTGCTGTCAGAAAGGAAAAGAACAAGTCAACAGTGCATTTATTGTTGGCTTTTCAAGAGTCATGCGAGGCACCACCTCTTACGGCATGGTCAAAGGTGAATGTACGTTTAGGGAGTGGCATGGCTAGAATGACCCAGTTATTAAAAGTGGACGTCGAAACCAACTTCAGAATCGCCCTGATTCCATTTGGGGATGCCGTTCGCGAATTTTGTTTCAGCAATAGATTTTGTTTAGGCAGATTTAATTCGACATATCACTCTAAAACCACTGAAAGTAGTAGCCATATGCACGAACATATAGGGAAAAAAAAGTCGCCTTCAAGAAGCGGTTCATTGTACATCTATTGTCTCCACTTCGATGAATGTTGTAGCTGCTGGTCTTGCATGCGCCAAATAAATAAATAAATAAAAAGCATTGAATAAATAAAATGTGGCTGATCCTTCTTTCTAGGAACAGGTATACCACGTAGGTGGAACATGTCTTCAGAGAGGGGGCTGAGCGTTTCTTGTGCATTAATTTACCGCTACGATCAAGGAATTAATGCTACATATACAAATGGCAGCTTTGCCGCAAAGGCGAAGCAATGAACGCGATAGCCACAAACTGGAAGGTCGCGCGCAGAATGGCAAGCATATTGAAACGTGCCCCGCGTTTCTCACGAACAAAGGACGCACGAAACGTACTCGCAGGTACAGAATAACACGAATAAGTGCCTTAGTCGTTAATTTGCTGCGTCTGAGAAGCTCGCCCTTTTCGGAAACAGAGTCTGTGCAAGGATTGCAGTGATTTTTGTGCGCCCGGTAACTACAACAGAATCGTTCCATTGAAACTCAATGGCTAGCCAAGATGTACGATTAGTCGCCACTGCAAAATAAAGGCGCGCGATAGAGCATACACTTCCTAATTCTCTGCGCGGGCCAAAGTACACGTGAGAAATGAGAGCGGCCGCGCGCTCACTGCACCATCTTGCTGATAATGCTGCAAGCACAGTAGATACCCCCCCCGATATGCCCGCCAACAGTGGTAAGTGGCATATATGAATAGCTTGCCGTTTGAACCTTGAAAGAGGCACCTCTCGGTGGCTCAGCGGTTCATGCCTCGCATTCATGACGCGTAGGTCCCACGATCAATTCCACAGGTTGGAGTCTTTTTTCTGGGATTTTTTTATTTCCCGCGTTCTTATGTATGTAGATACACATACATATACGGTGCATGACATCGACGCCGATGCCCACGCCGATTCCAAATAAAAATTCAGCTGAAATCCAGCTGAGAGTGTCCATATAATTGCTGTCGCAATGAAAACAGACTCACTAAACACATGCACAAATATACACAGGACAAGCACAAGCAGCTGTTAAATTCTCACTTCTTCGTGTGTGAGCAGCATAATCCCTTTATAAACCTAGCCGTAGCAGCGAGCTGAGTGAGCTGAGTGACCTTCGATCTCCCGAATCGTGAGTTCGATAAGCGCGCGTGCTGAGGAGACCACACTTCTAGCACACTCTAACCACTCTCCGTGAAGGCGGCCCTCATGAAACGCTAGAGGTGACAACCTCTCAAGAGCGCGTACAACACTAGACCTTCGTGCCATCTGGCCACTGAGGACCAAAATGCGCTGAAGTTAAGAAGCTCTGAGTATCGTTTAACGGTATACAGGGTGTCTTTACAAGTATGTCTAATATGATTTTAAAATATAATTAAGAAATAACAACGCTCTCAGTAACGACACTGTGATACTCACTGTTATCAACCGTCTATTTAGACACTTCGCTTCGAGGCTGCTTGTCGACCCTCGATTATTCTTCTCCCCCATTGCGAGGGAAACAGTGTTGTCAGTGAGGGTGCTAGACGTGAATGGTAGATGCAAGGTTTGGTGTATCGGTTTCCTTTTCGTCGGCTAAATTAGGCTCATTGCATCGCTCTGTGGTGATTAATATAGTAACCGCTTTTCCCGAATTTCAAAGTGGCTATTGACTATTTGTAGGAATGGCTTGAATTCACCCATTTGACTCAACAGGTTATTACTACTGGTTGAAAGTAATTGTGCTAATTTTTATAAAAACTCCCGTAAATATTCTTTGTACTCATCTCAAGATGCCTTTTACTGCAGAAAGAAAACACCGCAAGTAGCACGCTTCTTTCTGTTTTTCAGAGAATATTGAACAGATTTTTTGAAACAAGGTTTATATTGTATATAAATTGCTTAACGTTAGCCTCTTTGGCAACTTACACTTGGCGGCATAGTTGATAGAGCCGCGCGCTGCGGCTTTGGAGGTCGCTGGTTCAAGGCCTTCCTGTTCTTTTTTCTTCGCCATCTTCTGGAACTTATTGTATAACGTCATAATCGTGACAGAAGTACGTAAGCGGAGCCGTGGTGGACCCCAGCATGAAACACTTTCGCGTTAAAAAAACTGTCCTATAGCTATCCTCATGTCTCTAATGTACGTCGCCAAGACCAAACTATCTTCAATCAATAAAGATGAAGAAGAGTTCATCTCAGCGCGTGCTTGCTGTGTTAGTGCGGTGTATGGGCTAGGGGAAGCTCTGCCTAAAGCTAGGCGACGTGAAGTGAAATATGAGTAAATGGTCATGCAAGATGACGATAGTGTTTTGCTCATGCAAACCACCGAACCCAAGACCCCCCCTTTCCCATAAACAGTTGTGCTGTTAAAAACTCAATACGCATAGAGGGTCATGTATTGGCCGCAAAAGCTTACGGGGTCAGCAGCGTGTAGCGAAGCGACGGAAAACCACAATGCTGCGTCACTCATCGTGACATGGCGTTGCGTTCAGGCTATCTGCCGGAATTTCTGCGATTAGACTCGGTAACAAGTAAACGTGTCGACACTTATCGTTACTCACTGCCTAATTAAGCAATTATTAATACAAAAAGTAGTGTAACGTACTATAGACAATAGTCAGCAACTTACACATAGTCTCATCGTCATGGAGTGCGTCTCGATATCTTCAGCCATTTGCTCGAATTAGCTTAGGCATTCTTTATACAGGGTGTCCTACGTAAATTTAGCCAGAGTTTTAAAATATGCCGGAACACGTAATTACGACGTGACCAAATGCATGTTGCTGACCGTTGCACAGAGTTAGACAATTTTTTGTGTTCTCAAATAATGTTTATTAGATCTGTCTAATTAACTAGCTTTTGAACAAACGAAGATGGATAAATAATTTCTGTGAGAAAGTTGTAGATCAGTTTGCAAAATGCTAAATTATATTGTTTTGAACTATATGTCTGTTAAGTATTAGTGTATTTTTGCTAAGTACAAATGCTCGCGAAATACTAAAATACCACGTGACAAAGCCGCTCGCGCATGGGTGCGCACAATGAGTCTAGTGCTCCGTAGCGTTCCGCACACAAACCACACGCCTTCTTTGCACCGGCTCATGACAGCGTTACGCAGGCACAGCGGTTATCGTTTTGTGTGGCCCATCGCAAAACGTGTTCATCGTAAAGCCACCACCATCGTTGAGGCCCTGCAGAGACAGCACACTGGGGCAAATGCTATGGTCATGTATTCGCAGAACGGTAGGAAGCACTAAAATCTTGTGCCCACTGGCGCACGAGCGGGTTTGTCGTATGGTATTTTTTGTATTTAGCCGGAACTCGTAATTTGCAGAAAAAACATTCATATCTAACAAATATAAAGTTCAAAACTATTTAATCAGACGTTTTGCCAACCGATCTACAACTTTCTCATATAAATTCTCATCTCTCTTCGTTTCTTGAAAAGTAAGTTAACTAAACATATCCAATTAAACAATATTTTAGAAAACAAAGTTTATTAACAAAGTTTAATTACTCCAGGCAAGGGCGAGCAACATGCGTTTGGTTGGCCAAAATGTGTTTGGTTGGCCAACTCTGACCAAAATTACGTGGACATGTGACAAGAAAATCCAGTGTATATATGACAAGGAAATCCAGTGTTGTTTCTTTTTTCACTAAAAATGTGGGTAGAGTAGTTGACATCTGTTGGATGTTTAAATGCTGGCCGCATGTTTTTCAATAGATTTAGTAGAACGTAGCGCCAACCTATGTCATTTACAAGCCTAATATTATGTGGGGTTTAAGTAGAAAAACACGGATAGTGGCAAGCTAACGCAACAGGGAGGACAAAGAGAAGAGGAGGACAAAGAGCGCTGGTCTTACGAGTCAATCTGTGTCCGGCGGCAGCCATTCAGCCTCTTTTCATCAGCCCATCTTCAAATAAACATCTTTCATCATAACGGTTTCGTGGAGGTGCCGGCGTATGACAACGGCGCTCTTAACGAACGACGATGCACCAATGGCAGAGACGCAATACGTGGTGATTCACCAAAGTAGATTAGCCATGCCGCGGTGATCTGGTGGCTAAGGTACTCGGCTGCTGATGGTTGGGATGCCGCCGGCCATCTCACCAATGTCGGCCTCTTTCTTAAGGAACCACGTGTGTGTGAATTCGAAACCACGAGGAAAGCTTGTCAACGAGGCAGAAGTTCCTCGCAAGATTAGGAAGTGCTTCGGAGATCAAGCGGCCAAAAACAAGCGGGCTGAGCAAACGCTGATGCAGTGCGCTCAGGTTCCTGGGGCAACCTGCACAACATACATTGAAAAAGTGCTCAAGCTGTGCAAGGTCCTGGACCCTCGGATGACCGAGGAGGACAAAGTGGGTCACCTTCTGAAAGGAATCGCAGAAGACGTGTACCATGTATCTCATCACGAAGGACAGCCTGGAGTCAATAGTGACGTCATCTTGCACTCCCGCACATTTGAAGCATTAAGAGCTCGATGCTTCACAAAGAAGTTCGGCCGCTTGACCAATGCATCGACTGTCGTCAGTGTTGACGTCACTGTAGCCCCATCTCACTTCGCGACAATTATCCGCCAAGTTGTGCGGGAAGAGCTCGAGCGACGTAAAGCGGTCTCAGTTCTATCTCCTCGAGTTCAGGAGCTTCTTTCTTTGTACGATCCAGGTGTGGCGTTCATCCACGCTGCTTCCGTTTATGCATACAACTTCGCACTACGTCCAATGATACCAAGCCCTGCGATGAACGCCCATTTATGTTTCGAGGTCCACGACGGCTTAGTACGTCGTCCATCTGTAGTCGCTCAACAGTACAAATGCCACGTTATTTATGCTCCCGCTGGCAATTTGAGCATGTCTCGTGAGCGCCTTGTGTGCTTCCAATGTGGCATCTGTGTCCACGTCGTCCGACTTTGTCCTCAATGCCATCGCATGTCCGTAACATGAAGTGACTGACTGACCATGCACTTTCTATTGACAATTACCATGGTGACGGAGCCATCTGGCCTTCCGGCCCTGATAAGAGGACGTCCTATCTACCAAATTACCGCACCGACTCACCAGCTTCGGTGCGGAGCTTGACGCCGCCATCTGCACGGCAGTATCCTGCAGGTCTCCCTCTCTTCAGCGACGTCTGAAGTCACCACCACCGGGAAACTATGTGGTGCGACCGATGGAGTCGAGGTCACCTGTGATCTTCCACCGCATTTCCCCATACCTCCACCAGTCACCATGTATCACAACAAGATTAGTGTTTTAGGGGACAATGCTGCTACGTCAGCCGTAGTAGACACGGGACCGAGTGTATCTGTCATCACTCTAGATTTCAAAACCAAACTCAGTCGTAAAGCAATGTTTCGGGGGGACCATGCTCACACATTTCGTGCCGTAAGTGGACGATTGCTCTAACCCCTTGGTGTGTGCACCGTGCATGTTTATTTTTTTCTGACATGTTATATTAAGCTGAATTTCTAGTTCTTGCTCAATCTACACATGATGTGATACCAATGCATTCCACTGACAGAGAGAAAACAGATTTGTGATACCAGACGACTTCATTGAATTCAACGTTACTCCGTTTGGTTTGTGCAACGCTCCCGAAACGTTCGAAAGATTCATGGATACAGTTCTGCGTGGCCCAAAATGGGAGATTTGTTTACGCTATCTTGATGACGTCGGAATTTTCGGTCGCACTTTTGCAGAATACAATAAGTGACTGCAACGTTGTTCTGACGTGCCTCGAACAAGCTGCCCTTACCCTGAGCTCAAAGACATGCCAGTTTGGCCAACAAGAGGCGCTAGTACTCGGGCGTCTAGTGACAAGCACTGTGTACGGCCAGGCCCATAGAATGTTGCTGCAGTGAGAAATTTAATTAACCACAGTCGCAACGGTGAGTCAAGTAGTTCATAAGTCTCTGCTTGTACTTCCGACGTTTTGTACCCAATTTTGCCGACACTGCGTACCCTCTAACCTCGTTGCAACGCAGGGACATGCTTTTCACAGGGACACCTGATTGCGAATCTTTGTTTTGGCGGCCAAAGTTCATGCTATCTGCTGGACCCAAACTCCACCATCTTGACCATTCTGCCAAAACGAAAGTGCACACCGATGCAAGTGGAATCGGCCTCAGTGGCGTCCTCACACAGCGTTTTGGTGATGCCGAGCAAGCCATTCCGTACGCCAGCTGTTAGTTGAGCAAGGCCGAACAGAATGACACCGTAATGAAGCAAGAGTGTCTCGCTGTAGTTTTGGCTGTGGAGACATTCCGCCCGTATCTCTACAGCCATCACTTCAGGCTTGATACCGATCATCTTTATATATGCTGGTTAGTTGGCCTCCGTGACCCATCTGGTCACAATGCTCAGCGGGGGCTACGCTTGCAGGAGTTTGACTTTGCGGTACATTACAAGAGTGGCCACCAGCATGCCGACGCCGACTGTCTTTCGCGCCTTCCACTACCCATAAATACTTGTGATGCCGACAATTTTGATGACTTTCTAGGCTCCAATGACAATGCACGTTTTTCCGACCTAACTACCTTCAGGAAAAAACAGCGCGACGACCGCACCCTACATGTCCTTTTCGACTAAGCTGCTCAGTCGACAAACAACAATGGCTTTTTTATGCAAGATGACATGCTCTAAAGAAGGAATTACGTGGCTGATGGCACGCGCTGGCAATTAGTGGTCCCTACAAAGTTGCGACGAGACGTACTCCGTGCTATGCACGATGATGGGACCGCCAGACGCATGGTTTTTGCCAAATTGTATCACGTGATTCAAGGTAGATTCTACTGGCCTTGAATAAGAAAGGCTATAGTATAGAAAAGTGTGCGCCCACTTGTGACAAATGCCAACAATTCAAGCACCTCAACACTGCTTCGATCGGACTCCTTCACACTCTAACACCACCCTCAACACCTTTGAAATTGATGAGAGTGGATTTTGTCGGCCCTTTCTCACGACTATCAAACAAGAACCGTTGGGTCATCGTTTGTGTTGATCACCTGACGCGTTACGCCGAGACCACCACGATGCCAATAGCAACGGAAATAGATGTTTGAGCTTCGTCCTGTCAATAGCCATACTTCGCCATTACCTAGTTTATTTCTCTCCTCAACTAGCTTATACACTAGCTAAGGAGCAACGGTGTTTGAAGTTCAGACTGGGTCCCCTCAATGACTCGAGTGCAAGGTGGCAGCGTGAAGGAAGAGCTGTAGTCCGGTGAAGAGAAGCTATATGTAGCCTGAGGCGTGGGCCCGAGTCCAAGCCCGAACCTCCGTTCTTCTTCACTTCACATTGAAACACATTCTTTTCACCCCTCGGTTGAACAACGGGTCTTCACACAAGCCAATCACAAGTGCGGGCTCGCATCACCACAACCAATCGCAGAAACACTTTCATAACAGGTACTCCATTGGGAAATATCACGTTGTGAAGTTCAACACAAGAGGGGATAGGTTATCCTCGTGTCACACTTTCTCTCATACCATGCCGACATCCGTTGGTAGCCATTTTCATGCTCGAGCCCCGTCAGCTGTCTCATTAAATGCTGTTTTGTAGAAGCCTCCTTAAGAGTGAGGAGTACACGGGTGGGCTCTGTGTGCTTACCAGGTGCGCATGCGACAGTGAGGCGCCCCGCCATCCTAACAACACTCGGTAATGACGTACAGCGGGGGAGAATATGCTCGTCTCCGTGCGGACCATGGTCAGCACAGTGGTCGCGGCCCCGCGGCATTCTCAACACACGTGCATGCCAACAATGACCTAAAATCAGACGGCAGCGCCTGGCCTGCTCTTTGCCAGACGCTCTTCTGAGTAAGCTTTCCCCTTCTAAGCCCAAACGGGGGCGACTTTGGCGGCTCCGCTCGTGAACTATGTGAACAGAGTCTCCTTTATTTCCCGTGTGCAGGTCTCTCACGTTTGCGTTCGCAGAACCGATCAGGTTTGTTAATTAATGGGTCGGAGACTGCCTCCGCGCTCTGCATCAGCTGAATTAATTGCGGTACACACAACGTGCCGAAATTGATTGCCTCATACTAACTCCTCCACCCTCAAGAGTGTTACTTGACACTCGATGTCCAGTAACGCGATACAAAAAAGAAGAAAAAAAACATCGCTCAATATTAAACTCACTCTCAGTGCGTGCACATGCGTGAACCGATTTTCATTTTAAACTGAACCTGAGAACTTTCACGTTTTACTGCTTAATAGACGCAGTGACATATATACATATTGTGCAAATGGCCCTCCGAAAGGAAACACTCTCGTGAATGAAGTCCACCGCGCCAGTCACTTCACATTGGCTTGAAACAGGGTGCGCGCACTGTGCATAGTCCTGCGGCATATTGTCTTTTGAAGTCGCAACACCACACGGTCATTGTCCCAACACGGGAGACCCACTCCATGCGCCCTCCAAGACCCGCATAGCACACTCCAAGAGAGCGACGGACTCAGCGCTATAGGTATATTTTAGTCTCAGTGATCGCACCAAGAAAAAATTTAAAACAAATGCACTTCACAAACGCTAATATTTCATCTATAAAATCAATCCTACACAACAAATGTAATACACCGAAGAGTAGTTCTTCCACTTAGAGGCAAGCTTGTATCTCAACAACGACAACAACGAAAAAACTCAACCCTATGACACAAACAAAACATCACTTTGCCACTAAACAGTCACAACCACGCAAGCAAGTGATCATCAGAGAAGCGAAAGAGCACATGCAACCTCGTTGAGTGCGCCTCTAATACGGACAACTTCTTTTACACATTCGCCTCCTATTCATCTGTGGGCGCCTCCCATCGCGACTGGTTCAGTCTCTCACTGAAAAATGCGACTGATCGTTCACATTCCCTTACGCTTGGGAGAGGCAACCTCTCATTGCCGTTTCCAATGCGTTCGTAGCCAACGAAAAAGCGTTGCTGGGGTTGGTTGCCATCAAGTCAGACTTCAACGCGGAGGCCTCTAACTCAATCAAACGCTACCTGTGCATCTGTACGTTTCATCTGTGCATCTGTACGTGTACGTTTCACGGTGGCGTGTTCGACACCCTCTAACTGCTGTTACCCATAAATAACTGACTTTTCAATAAAAGCCTTTCACAATGTCACCACTCTCCGGTAACACGCCATACCTACACTCTAAAACAAAGCAAGCAACATGGTATAAATAACGTCTCGTCACGTAACAAAACAGTTGCAACCCTAAATAAAAACAAATCAGGCCACAACTAACTTCAACTAATTCGGTGGTTAGATTACCCAAAGAGCTTACAACTCAACTTCGCTCTTGAGTCGCGCACGTGATGGTCCCGTCTTTGGGACTTTTCCTTTTGAACAGGGAATACGCAAGACGTATAACGTACTCGTTCCACCATCGAACCTCAAAGGTAGCCGCTTTAACGTGCCTTCTCGCTTTCTTTTCTGAGAAGCTACCACCGTAAAAGTTGCCGTGCACTCAGTGTTACTCTGGCACCACTTACTGGCGTGACTGTTTGCTGTCTAATTTCTCCATATGATACAGCAGCCGTCCATCAGTTACTTTGTCGTGCGATTCCTCTTTCACCTGACGCCGCACCTCTTTTCTTTCCTGCTCTCTATAGAGACCATTTTCATCGAATGAACCAAGCCACTCATTGTCTACATTAGTACATTCCACACCGAAATTGACACTTTTCAACTGCGCCTGCTGTACAAGAGACACGTACTTAGTCGTTTGTTGCTGCGTTGCTCGGCTATCCCGTTTCTCCACTAGACGTTGCACAGCGTTAGCGCTCGGGCTCGAACCTCAAGACAAATGCTTTGGCTCCCCCATTAATGAATACTGCTCCTGTCTTATTACCTCTCTTACACAGCTGATCTCCCTCGCATTACCATCTTTTAGATCATTCATTGGTTTTGTAAGTGACGACGGCGACATTCCTAATCTGCGGGAGTAAGCAATACGCGCACACTCGTATTCAACTGATCGATCACTGCGCATCGCAATTTCACCAGCTCAGCAACGCTTTCTGGCGGGGCTAGAAGTCTGAGAGGTACCCACAAAAGATACGCGGTAAAAGCTTGCCCAAAAGCGTCGGTTAATCTCATTGTGCCAGTAGTCTGACCCAAAATCTTAGTGGACACTTCATTCTCTCATACTACTGTGACATCCGCACCTAAATCTACTCGCGCGAAACAGGGTTTCTCCTCCATGAAAATGGCAAGACGCGGATCTCTCATTAAAGTGTTTTTCATGACGGCAGAGTGTCGCGATGAAGTAGCTTGGCTCTCAAATGACCGCTCACTCTTGGCAGCTACGCATAAAACTTCTGTTTTGTTAGCAGCTGTGTCACGTGAGAGCTCGTAATCATCTTGGAATTGACCCTACCGTCCAAACCAAAAACAAACTCCCGAATTGAAATTGAACCTTGCACCAGCGAGCTGTTAAGTTCGCGCCCTATAATTTTGCCCTCTTCACGTAGTACCGTACCAGCTCCATTGAGCAACCCCCTGCCTGCCGCTGTCGTGGCTCTCTTCAAAATTGGCGGCTGACTCCGCAATATCATTGGCCTTCAACCTGCCCTTCACTTCCTGCTGTGTGACAAGTGAGGGGAGATCACTCAGCAATAACTTCTTTAGCCTATCAGCTATTAAGCAACTCCCAAACACCAACAAATATTTCTACGTCTGTACTTCTAACGTAGTAAGAAAACATAGTCTCTAGGCGTGCCGTCGCTTGGCTCCAAGACTCATTTGACTCTCTTTTCATTTCTACGAACATTCGCCGGTACTCGCGTGGAGTCATACGAAGTTCTTTCAGCTCTCTAGATTTTAAATCCGAGTACGGCATTACCCCAGCTTCTGCTTGGTTGGCAACAAACGTGCGCATGTGTTCACTTAAGAATGGTAACATAATCGTGCCCTGTACTTCCTCAGAAATGCTCAATGCCACAAGAAAAGCTTCCACATTCTTGAACCAAGCTAGAATCATAGGCTCATTATTGGGCATAGGTGCAAGGACTGCCTTAAGCTATTTTGCGTACCGTCCGATACTGCTCGGCTGGTTCCGGATTGTCGGATACTCTCATAAAGTACGCAATGACTTCATTTTCTCCAGCTCGAGCTTGAGCTTCAAGACTTCTATCTCGAGGATCAACTCGCGAGTGCGTTCCAATTCATACACACTGTCACCTTCAATCACATCTCTCTCTGAATCTGCGATCTCCCAGAAGGTGCCTGAACGCAAGTGCATTCAGTAAGACAAAAACTTTGGTACCTAGAGAGCACAAAGCAGGCCCCACCTTGCAGTGATGCGTCACCCGATGAACACGTTGCTTGGAACGGCATTCCGTGTCCTCGCCAACGCTGGTAGCGACGAATCCTTTGATTCCCCTAGTGCTCGATCGCAACACCCCTGTCGTTGTCTGAAGTCAGCCGCGCCGACTGTCCCTGGTGCTCGGCCTTTGTTCACCGACTCGTAGCGCTCTCGCGCTGCCCGACTCCTAGCTACAACCTTGAGTGACAGGCTCGTTCTAAATTCCAATACTTGTTCTTGTAGCGCAAGGACAGGCCCCAAAGCAGCGAGTGTCTTGACGCTACTTCTTGCAGCACACCAGCAGGTCCCAAAAGCAGTAAGCGTCTTGTCAGCTCCTCGGAGCACCTTTCTCGCTGCGGGCTCTTCACTCCATGTCGACTGCGCCAGTTATTTTCCTCCTACTCGACTAGCTCGCACACTAGCTAAGGAAGAAAAATGTTTGAGGTTCGTAATGGGTCCCCGCGATGACTGGAGTGCATGGTGGCAGCGCAAAGGAAGAGCCGTAGTCCGGTGAAGAGACGCTTTATTGCAGCCTGAGGCGTCTGCCCGAGTCCAAGCCCGAACCTCCACTCTCTTTCATTTCACATTCAAACACACTCTTTTCAATCTTGGTTGAGCAAAGGGTCTCCACACAAGCCAATCACAAGTGTGGGCTCGCATCGCCACAACCAATCTCAGAAGCACTTTCATAACAGGCACTGCAATGGTAAATATCACGTTGCAAAGTATAACACAAGAGGGGATAGGTTCTCCGCGTGTCACTCTCTCTCATACCAGCCCGACCTCTATCGGTAGCCATTCTCATGCTAGAGCCCCGTGAGCTCTTCCAATAAATGTTGCTTCGTAGAAGCCTCCTTAAGGGCGGTGAGTACACTGTTCGGCTTTGTGCGCTTACCAGGTGTGCAAGCGACAGCAAGGCGCCCCGTCTACCTAACAACACTTGGCAATGACGTACAAGTTGTGGGGGGAGGACGTGTTCGTCTTCGTGCGGTAACCATGATAAGCCCAGTGGTCGCGTCCCCGCAGCATTCTCAACACTCGTGCATGCCGACCACGTCCTAAACTCAGACGGCGGCACTGGCCTGCTTCTTGTCAGACGCTCTTCCGAGTAAAGTGCCAACCACTGGCACGCGCCCACGCGTCAAAAGCGTCCAATCGCACCTGTGTCGGAAAAGGGCATGCAACCACTGGCATGCGTCAACCGAATTGACGCCCACGCGCCCAAGACCACTGCGCAGTGTTGCTTGATCTTTTGGCTTAAAACTGTCCTAGTTCAGCACAGGATAGCGTGTTCTGAACTGGATCGGTTTAGTACGACACTGAAAATATGATAGCGCGTTAAAATATTGGTAGTGCTTCACTCATTACAGTTTGGACTATTTTCAAAGTAATTGAAGTTGCAGCGAGCAAAGTAACTACAGCAGTATGCACCAGAAATCAGCAGCGGTGCTTGCGCTACTCCCGCAAACGAAAACTCACGTCTAGGATAATGTACGTCTATCATAGGCGTGCGTAGGGTTCTTCTTAAGGGGGGAGATGTTCGCTGCAGTACCCCCGCTCTGCCGATTATGTCAATGTAGGGGCTGTCTTAGCGCCCACTTCCCTTTTATAATAATCTATGGAGCTGAAATTGCTTTTCCCCTTCTCTCTGTGGTGACTAAGGGACAGTAGCCCCCTAGTTATGTATATAAACCAGGTTTATAAAAACCAAGGCGTATTAGTCACCAGGTTGCTATACCTAAACTCCGAAAGTCATTAATATCGTGAATATTCTGGTACATTCAGTACATTTACACTTCAAAGCTTACAGCTCTCATGAACTTAATAATCATTTCGAAAACTTCATGACTTGTCAGATTTAGGTCATAACACTACAATAGAGCCCTATGTAAAGGGCTTTCGGATGTAGTCTGCGATAGAAATATCCTCTAATGCATCAAACCACACCTAGTTCCTAATGATGCAGCAGATATTGGTCATAATACAGGAACTGCATAGAATGCTTCGGGGCATTTTTCGTAGGTGAAATGCGCTTTGACACACCTGTGCCTGACACTTCATGATGTGACAAATATTGGTTATAATACTGTACTAACTGAATCCTGTATGAAAGAATTCTGGACGTTGTCTGTAGTCAAAATATTCTCCAAAGGGACAAACGGCACCCAATACTTCGTGATGTCACAAGTATCATTCATAAGATTGCAACTAAACCCTATATGGAATGCTTTCGCTGATGTGCGTATTAGAAATAACCTCTAATGCAAGAAAACACACCTGGCTCCTAATGATTCAACAGATATTGGTCGTAAGATAGGAAGCAAGCACCGCGTAGAATGCTTTTGGGCATAGTCTGTAGCCAAAATATGCTTTAACGCAAATATGCCTGATACTTCATCATGTGACAGTTATTGCTCAAAAGACTGCAACTGAATCCTGTATGAAAGACTCCTGGATGTTCTCTGTAGTCCAAATATTCTCTAAACAGATAAATCACACCCAGCACTTTTTCAAGTCACAGATATAGATAATAAGATTGCAACTGAACCCTGTATGGAAGACTTTTGATTTTCAGTAGTCGAAATATTCTCTAAAGCGAGAATCCACACCCAACACTTCGTCATGTCACAAATAGAGTACGCGTCTGAAGTTTGAGATCCGCATGCTAAGAAGATATTAAAAATCTTGAGAAAGTTCAAAGATTAGCTGTTCGAGTTATTTACTATCACTTCCACCAGTCTGATTCCCCGACAGAACTAATAATTAATAACAATATTCCAACTTCAGAATCCCGAAGGAAACTATCTAGACTTAAATTTCTTTTTCACCTATGTGAGAAAAACACTATCATAGACCTTTCGCACGTCCTCACTCCGCTATCATGACGTCCTACTGGAGGATACCTTTCTTACAAATTTACACCTGCCTTTGTGTGCACTAGCAGCTTCATGTTATATTTTTCCCTCGCACAATAATATACTAGAAGGAACTGCCGCACCATATTTTTGAGTCTGCAAATATACTAAAATGTCTAGAAAATTACTTTGAAGTGGGAGTAATGTAACCCACGAATATATTGTACACCTGTCTGATTTATTTTTACTGTCGTTGTTGCTTTTTATGTTTTTCTTTTTTCCCTACATCTGTACATTTCTTAATTGGTCATATCATGGTCATTGTGCCACCTCCCACTCCTGCTTGGGCCATTTTTATGGCCTGCAGTATTTTATGAATAAAACTAAATAAATACCTATCATGAGATTGCAACGGAACCCTGCGCGGAAGGCTTTTGAACGTTGTCTGCTGCCAAAATGTTTTCCAATGCAATATACCACACTCGACACTTCATGATGTCACAGATTTAGGTCATAAGACTGTGATTGAGTGCTATTTAGAAGTCTTTTGATGATGTGTGTTTTATAAATATCCTCTAATGCAAGAAAGCACACCTGGCTCCTAGTTGTGCAACAGATATTGGACATAAGATAGGAACCAAGCACTGCATAGATTGCTTTTGGGCATAGTCTGTAGTCGAAATGCGCTTCAACGCAACTAACTGTGCGTGACACTTCATCATGTGACAGATATTGCTTAAAAGACTGCAACTTATTTCTGTATAAAAGACTTCTGGGCGTTCTCTGTAGTCCAAATATTCTCTAAAGCCACAGACCACACCCAAAACTTCGTCATGTCAGAGATATCGATCATAATATTGCAGCTGAACCCTGTATAGAAGGCTTTTGATGATGTATGTTTTAAAAATATACTTTAATGCAAGATAGCACACCTAGCTCCCAGTGGTGCAAGAGATGTTGTCATGAGATAAGAACCAAGCACCGCGTAAAATGCTTTTGGGCATTGCCTCTAGTCGAGGTATGCTCTAACGCAACTAACTAACCTCGACACTTCATGATGTGAGAGATATTGCTCAAAAGACTGCAACTGAATCTTGTATAGAAGACTTCTGGACAATGTTTGTAGTCAAAATATTCTCTAAAAACACAAATCGCACACAACACTTCATGAAGTCACAGACATCGGTCATAAAATTCCAACTGAACCCCGTGCGGAAGACTTTTAAACGTTGTCTGCAGCCAAATTGTTCTCCAATGCAATAAACCACACCTGAAACTTCATGATGCAACAGATATCAGTTGTAAGATTCAAACCACGCACTGCGTGGAAGCTTTTCGGGTGGTATATTTATATATTTTTAATACTGCAGCCCAGTGCATGGCTACTGCCGGAGTTATGTACATAAACACAAAATGAAATCATTGAAACAGTAGTATCACAATAAAGGTGCCAACGTAAACAAAGATCACTACCTCCGAAGTGGAGTTCGGTAAAAAAGGGTAGAAATAGAAAATGAGAAAAATAGAACAACTGCCTACAAAAAGTCAGAACCACTGGTATTACAAATCAAACCAAGCAGATCATTCCAGTGTTTGATAACTTTTGAACGTGTTAGAGAGCACTACAAATGGTTCTAAGCTGAATTGTCATTGCAGATCAGTTTGCACCAAAGCACTGCGTAGCAGGCTTTCACATGTCATCAATAGCCAAATACCCTATAGTGCAATAAAGCCTGCCCAAAATTTTTGATGCAACAAATACCGTTCATAGGATTTCACCCGAGCATCGTACAGGAGTTTGGCATATTTTCTAACACAGCTAAGCCGAATACCTTGATATTTGAACATGCATGCTTAGGTGCATGCATATATATTCCAAGTTAATGCGTATACAAAAAAACTGAACAGAAATGAAGCAATGCTTGACAACACATAGAAAGACTGAATTTTTGAAATCATGTAATAATAACTTCAGCACATTACAGTCTGGGGAAACAGATAAATCTATTCACAGTTCTGAATGGTCTCATAAGTCACATGAGGCCCCTTTTTCATTTCGTCTAAACAAAGTGCAGTACAGTACTTGTGCACCTTCATTCATTCTGTGCATACGTGTGGTGACCTTCTCTTCTTACTATCATGTCATCGTGCAGCTAATTTAAAATCAGGTGCTGCTCACTGACAAGGTTTATAGTTATCTGTGCAGCTCTAAACAAAACGCCTGTTATAATATAGTAAACTGTAAAACGACGGAGAAGTGCCATTGTATGCCAATAGCCATGGCTATCGGAATGAACTAGAAATTAAGATTGCGTGTGTTAGAATGCCTCCAAACAGCGTATGCGCTACTGAGAGTGGCAGAGAAGCTGAACAAGTGAGAAGTCAAACAGCAGTCAATACCTGCAACACTTAATCGTGCAACTTTTTTTAGATCACCACAGAAATGCACGTTCGAGTTTCTTTCAGCGTCGGTGGTACCCGACACAAAGTCACATCACACTGCTACGAACCAGCGCAAGCTTTTTATTAGCTTGGCAACACACGAAAACTATTTGCATCGAAGTCAACGAATGTTTCAGCGTCATACGATCCCTTAGTACACTTATATAAGAGCGTACGGTTTCACATCACCGAAATGTGTTGGCAAGTGCGAGGTTCGCTTTCAGCGATGATGAATACCGATATTGAAAACAAACACTGTGCAAATAAAAACTCCGCATGCACTACGCGATGTTTGGGGCGTCGTATATAGTGTCTATGTTGCAACGGAAACTACCGTCGATTTTTTCCTCCGATGTTCTTCGCAAGAGCTGGTTCATACGAACTCGATGGTAGGGGCCTACGCTGGATGCAGATGACACCACTCTGAATATCCTCCGCGGTAGGCGAGGGCTCACGCTCAAAGCTTCGAACCTCCAGAGTCTGTTCACACTCGTTTTTAGCACAGAAAATATTAGAATAAAGCACAAACACACCGACATTCTCCAGTAGTCTGCACGATGTTTTCGCTCGGCCGACGATCGCACTCGGGACCGATGCAAGCACAGCCGGCCGGCATTCGCAGCATTTGTCGACGGCGTGTGGAACTCGGCCCGAAACCACGTCGCGCTAGTAGCACTCGCAGTCGTTCGTCGTGTTGTTGTCGTTCTCGATGACGAAGCGGTCGTTCAGGAACGTTTATGGTAGTTTCCGTACTTGCTTCTAGCACTCGGCTGTGCCTTCGAAGCGGCGGCCATTAGGCACAGAATTCGGAGGCATCGTGGTCTCTGGTCGGTTGGGGCGTGGCCCCTGGTTGGTTTGCGCCACTGTATGCGTGGTGATGTGGTGTACGCGTGACGAAAATATCAAGCCTGGCTTGGTCCCTCGCGCTTCCTCGCGTATGTCCCTCCGACGCCAACGCCAAGAGGCCCATTTGACGCTTTTGACGCGTAGACACGAGCATAGGCGTGCCAGTGGTTGGTACTTACAGCCTGTTTCACATGCGAGCAACCGAACGGTGGTGGTCACGGCAATGAGCAGTGGGAGAACGCGCGGATGCGCTGCTCGTCTCACATGCGCCGCGGCTACCGCTGCTGTTGCGCGACGCCCGCTGCTCTGCAGGGCGATGTTGCCCGCGGAATTTTCAGTTGTATCTAAAATCCACGCTCTCCTCCAAGTGTCCTTTCCTTCTGCACCCCTGTGTTGCGAGGTTCATCATCAATAGGCTGTCGACTTTCACGCGTATGTACACTGATAGAACTAAGTGTAACATGAATCTTACAACAAATAAGCAACATTTGCCGTCGCTTTTTGTTTTGTCCTGGCTTTTTACCGTATGGTTTTTGTTGAGAGCTCATATAACTGATCATAGAGAAGCAAAGAAAATGTTTGCTGGTATGGTTTTATTAGACAGCTGTTCCAGCTAGGTGAATGCTTAAGAAGTGCGAGCGTGTTTTGCGCAGCAGTTGCCATGTTTCTCCGATTCATTGCTCTTGCTTTCAGCGATTACTCTTTGGGGCACCGAAGGAGGTTTCTTTTAGCCCAGTACCTGTTCGTTCGAGTCTAAATAAAAGTTTATATAAAAACTCTCAATGGTAAGCTTCGGCCGTGTCTGTGGTCACCCTGTTGCATATGTGAACACAATCTTCATCGAGATTTCCCGAATAGTCCTCATCTCTTGTGGCGCGCGAATTCGTATGCTTCCACCATAAGTAGTAAGCCTCTCAGGTATTTAAATGATTCAGTAAAGCACCCCAGGAAGAGTTTCACCAACGGCAGGTAGCACTGTATACGTGACATGCTCGTTGTCCCGGTTCTTTGGCTGCTGTATATACACTTGTGCACGGCTCAAGTCAGAGACCACGCAGCGATTCTTGCTTTAGAGGAAATTTGCGTCCATAAATTCTGTAGTGCTGAGCAGGAAAACCGAAGTATCACTTCATTTTACACAACAAACCTTTGCCGTCTGCACACAGTGACGTTCAATTGGTAGCCTTCAGCAATGTAATTTAGGTGCATGCCCTTAGGCCTGTGTTGCTGCAGTGGTGCCTGAAATCAACAGCTCTTCTTCAATATCTAGGCAGTGTATGTAGTGTTCGCGACCAAAACACCTGTTTTCGCCACGCCAGCCAGGCATTCCGGCATTGAGTGTCGTGGAGAGCTGGCGGCCCGTGTTGTAGGAACTGTCAAAAGCCTGCTAACTTGAGCGCTGTATGGTGCAATTGTTCCTTGCGCGAAAAGCGTCGCAGAGGACATGGACAAGTGATCCCAGGTTTTAGTGAGAAATCGAGGTATTGCTGAAGCGGAGAACAAAACTAAAGGCCCCCGACGAATGCCTTACTTCCCCGAACCTTGACTACAAGCTTCGCGCCCTTCTTTGTTGAGTCATTTCACGAAATTCTTTTTCAGGGACCTGTGTTGATTGACACTTCTCAAGTCGACTGTCGTAGCACCCACCCTTGCTCACCCACCCTTGCTAGCACCCACCCTCTCAATCGTGTGAACTTTTTCATATATGCACCGTGCCACCAAATTTCATCGTTTGTTATACCAGCAACATTTGCGGCAACATAGAAGTACGGCCTCTCAAGTTGCTTCTCTACGTGGCAGTGACACTCGATGGAAATGCAAAATAAAGAAAGCAGTAATATTAATAATATTGAAATAAAAAAGGTACCACACACTATTGTCACTCTAGTGGAAGCATCGTCGAGAGCAACGAAAGGAAAACAGCTGCACTTTGACTTCACCAGTGAACATGGCCAGTTCAAGCGGCGACTTTTACCTTATGGAAGTATGCGACTTCTTAAGGAGCTCGGCAATTCCTTCCCAAAGAATGCTCTTCTTATGCTTCTTGAGAAAATTCTCCATCTTGACGTCCTAAAGAAGAGATTGTTTCACAACTTCCGCAATGAACAACTCGTTGCAAGCAGCGCGAGACATTTGTGAGCCGGGGAGAGGATGGATGTCGTTTGCTACTCAGTCGGAGTGAGTTCTGTGAAGCAAGTTCCTCGCAGCACGCGTGTCTATTTCTCGACTCCCCTCCGGGAATCTTGCGTCAAACGACGACACTGGTCGCTCTGCCGCTTCTGCCGTGAGCGAATTTTTTCTACTCTGGCGATATTCACAAAGGCGTCCAGTCACCATTGTAAAAGCCTGTTTTGGACTCGCGTGGTGGCTGCCGCTGCGCTCTGGGAGCAAAATAGCTTGCATGTGAAACAGGCTTAAGCCTTCCCCTTCTAGTCCCAAACGGAAGTGACCTTGACGGCTCCACTGGCGAACCGTGCGAACGAAGAAGTCTCCTTTATTTCCCGTGCACAGGTCTCCCGCATTGGCCTACGTGGAACCGATCAGCTTTGTTAGTTGACGGGTCGGGGACTGGCTCCGCGCTGTGCATCAGCTGCACTAATTGCGCTACACACAACGCGCGGTAATGGTTGTCTCATACTAACTGACCACTTCGCAATAGTGTGAGTGATCGTGAACGCCAGTTTGTTGCCGACGTGGTCGAAGAGCTCTTGCGTCTCCGAGATTGTCAATTTCGCCCCGCGACCCTTTATCATCTGCAGACAAGCGGTCTCGTTGAGCGAATGAACAGATTGCTCTTCAATAAAATTTATATGTACGTCAATTCAATGCACAAGAATCGGGATTACGTCATCCCCTTTATTACGTACGCCTACAACTAGGCGAGGCATAAAGACACTGGCTACAGCCCCTTCTACCTTCTTTACGTTCGACCGCCCCGATTCTTCCTTAACACTATTCTTTTATTTCATACGCATGTGGACCTTTCTATTGCTCAGACTCTTTGCCGCGCAGAGGAAGCACGTCGTGTAGCTCGACTTCGTACGTTAGCATCCCAGGACCATTCCAAGATTACCTACGATTCATGGCACAAAGACGTGTCTTACAACAAAGGCGACATATTTTGGCTCTGGACGCCGTTTCGCAAACGTGGCCTGTTTCAAAAGTTTGTGGCTCGTTACACTGCTTTCTTCGTCATCGTCGATCACCTCAGAGAGCTGACGTACTCTATAGCTCGTCTCCTCAATCACGGCTTCTGTTCTCGGCAGACGCAACTTGTTCGCGTCGTGCGCCTAAAGCAGTGTCATCCGCGCGAATCCGCGTTCACATAGCCGTTGCTCGCCCTGCGGGCTTCGTCTGTGCGGGGGGGGAGGGGAGTAGTGCAACGCTAACGCGACAACGAGGACGAAGAGAAGAGGAGGACGAAGAGCGCTTCTCTTGCGAGTTGATCGGCACCGGTAGGCAGCCATTCAGCCCCTTACTATCAGCCCATTTTCAAATGAGCATCTTTTATCGTAACAAAATGCTTATGAGAGAGGCCTAATTAAGTTCAGGAATGCACAAATTTTGGCTATCTGGAGGTCTTTAACGTGAGCCTAATCTAAGAACACAGGCCTACAACATTCTTGGCTCTTTTGGAAATGACGCCGCAATCACCCACATTCGACTCCGTGACTCTAGGAATATCAGTTGAGTGCCATAGGCAGTAGACCACCACGGCGGGGCTCACGTTTACGAGCCTTCCTTTGTTCTTGCTATTCTGGCTGCAGAGGTTCATTATATAGTTAGAATCGCGTCGTGCAAAGACAATACTTTGTGTATCACATGTATTTGTCATCATTTGGGCTTTTGACTTGCTGTGGAGATGACCTCTGCTGAAGAAATGCTCAAGATGAAACGTAAGAATAAGAATGTACAGGAAATTCCACAGCTACAGCAGCCCTCGGATGCTTCTTGTGAAATATTAGACGTGTTATATGCTACCTTATTCCAACAAAACAATAAAGAAACTAACACATCAATAACATTCTGTGATAGGTGGGAATAGGTTTGTTCAATTATCTATGCTTCATGCACTACACACACTTCCTGAGCGCCATTAAACCACCTAGACTGCCACCGTGGTTTGACCTGTCGCACCTTCGCGATTTGTCGCTAAGCCTTTTCAGCAAAGAAGAGCCTCCACCAGAACACATAATGTAAGAGTTCCGTGCGTTTCAGTATAAATATAGGGATTACAAAAAAATTTAAACAGACGGCTTGAAAACAGTAAACCATGAGGGTATTGGGATCGTGACAGCAGAAGAGGCATTTGATTTCAGAGCGCCTCATTATTTTTTTATTTTTTCAGCTGAAGTTTATGCCTTGTATAAAGCAGTTCAGAAAATTGTTGCTGGTAGCTATCAGATAATGCTTATGTATACTGGCTCATTATGCGCACTATAAGCTGTACATATAAAATTCGAATTTGAGCCATTAGTCAGTGACACTCTAAACATGCTATCTTTAAATAGCCCGACCAGCGTCGATGCGGTTCTGCTGGGTCTCAAGCTATGTTGGGATACCTGGAAATGAAAGAGCAGATAAAAATGTTGCGATAGCAGCTCGTGATATAATATCAAAGGTAAACATTTCCAACATGGATAACCTGCGCGCTATTCGTCTAGCTCTGTCTATAAAAGGGCACAAAGAGTGGGAATTGTGCACGAGTAACAAGCTGTGACTTGCTCTGAAGATGACCTCTGCTGAAGAAATGCTGCAAATGAAGAGTAAAAATAAGAATGTACGGGGAATTCCACAGCTACAGCCGTCCTCAGATGCTTCTTGTGAAATATTAGGCGCATTATATTGCTACCTTATTCCAACGAAACAATAAAGAAACTAACACATAAATCACATACTGTGATAGGTGGGGATCGGTTTGTTCAGTATTCTACGCTTCATGGCCTACACACACTTTCTGAGTGCCCTGCAGGGGCGTCTGCGCAAGCAGGCGTTTGGTGTATGGCAACACCACAGACCCGAGCTAATGGGGAGAAGTTCGACCTCCTCCTACGCTTCGCCATACGTGGATTAGCCGTGTTCGGGAAAAACGGGACCTTGGCGTTTGAGTCGATGCTGGGTGTTTGAAACTTTATGGCCCCCTTGTGGTCGCAATACACCCCTTTGGCCACGGCTTCACGAAGAGGGCACCCCTGGACTGAGCCACCCATGGGAAATCGGCAGTCGCCTTTTCGTATTTCTTTCTCTCCCCACATCTTGGTGTTTTTCTCCCACTTTTATTATTTCCTGTAATCTATTCTCTTCCGTTTACTTCAAATTTTCCTGGCGGCAAGGGTTAAGCTTGTGTGCCATATGCTGCCGTGAATAGGTCTATTGGGTTATAGTGACAGCATACGGCTGGCTTCGTGCAGGCTTGTTAACTAGTCCAGGCGCGCCCCTTGTTGGGCTCCGTGGTGGGTGGTCAGCGCTGTTTCCGAATACCGTAATTTTCTTATAGCTTCTCAAGCACCCTTTAACTTTGATCGGCCTCGCAAAAGAGGCTGCACGCCCCGCCGCGGTGGTCTAGTGGCTAAGGCACTCGGCTGCTGACCCGCAGGGCGCGGGTTCAAATCCCGGCTGCGGCGGCTGCATTTCCGATGGAGGCGGAAATGTTGTAGGCCCGTGTACTCAGATTTGGGTGCACGTTAAAGAACCCCAGTTGGTCTAAATTTCCGGAGCCCTCCACTACGGCGTCTCTCATAATCATATAGTGGTTTTGGGACGTTAAACCCCACATATCAATCAAATCAAAAGAGGCTGCACCGAGGCAACGTTTCACTTTTCTATGCAAAACAAAGTAGCATTTCCAAAGTGCCTTGTCATTCACAGTGCAAATATACAAGCAAGAACTCTGTCCCCGTTTTCGGTGGCCAAGTGCCTTAAAGAAAACATTGAACCCTTGTATAAACGCTCGAAAATGGCAAGTGGGGAACTTCTCATAGAATTGGCTGAAACGATCGCGTCAAAACTACCTGAAGTAAGCAGTATTGGTGACATCACGGTTACAATTTCAATCCATAGGTCTCTGAACAATAGTATTGGGGTCATCTCGGAGGAAGACTTTTTGTACTTGAGTGATGCAGAGCTTCTTGAAGGATTTGAAGGCCACGGAGTAACAAAGGTTTAAAGAATAGTCATCCACCGCAACAAACCGAAGAGTCTTACCAAGTATGTTGTACTTACTTTTGGTTCATGTGAAGTGCCCACCTGTCTTGAGGCTAGGTATGTGACAAAAAATGTCAGACCATACATCCCCAACTCAAGAAGCCGTTTCAAATGCAAACGTTTTTTCAAGCCTCTCACAGATGTAGAGAGAGAGAAGCGTGCGCAACAGAAACGACCACACCTCCAAGAATTGGACTTAATCGCCACTTTGTGCCACATGTAAGGGTCATAACTCAGCATATTCGCAATCATGCCAGTTTTGGAAAAACGAAAAAAAAAATTGCTGATCTAACAATCAACGTAAATATATCGTTCGTGAGTCTCGAGAATGTTTGGCTCACTTTTTGTTGCAGAAGTTGCGCCGTTGTGACGCAGTCGGGAGCATCTTCACAAAAGCCTCAGACGTTCGAGTCCACGCAAAATGGTCTGATTGTGACCGCTTCTGCCCCCTTGATAAAAACATCGTCTGCTCCATCCATCTCAAATGCCCGCAGACTCTGGTCTCACTGAGCCTTAAAATAAAGCGAATTCCGAGGCCAGAGATCCGTGTCCCAGCGCCCAGCTCTCGACCTTCGAGCACCTCTGACAGGGCGATAGAGGTTGTTTCGAGGACTTTGTTGTCATCGACACCTAAGGACAAGCGCTCCATGACCATGCCAAACAAGACGAGACACAAATAACCATTCTAAGTAAGCGATAACCATATTGGAACCATCGCATGTGCTTGTTTTATCTGGTCATATTGTTGTCACATATCATGTTCATTTTAACAGAACAATCCCCACTTTTCTATTTGCTTGATTTTCCTCCATCATGTCTGATTCTATATTTGAACTGTAGAGAAATAATGCACAGTTTGGGTGACATCAAGGAAATTATTAACAAGTTCCCACCAGTAGCTTTCTGGCTCCAGGAGACAGCCTACGAGCGAAGCATCATAACTTTCTCAAGGGCTCAACAGTTGTCCGTAAGGACCATGAATGTTCTAGCCGTTTTTCGGGAGGTGTGGCTGTTGTTGTCCAGGGTGGCACTCCTACCCATTACGTTCATCTGAACACATCTTCCAAAGCAGTAGAAGTCAACTTTTTATCTTATAGAACCATCACCATTTGTTCGATCGACATCTCACTTCACAGTTATTGTACCTCTAAAAGCCCAGAAAATCTAGCACAACAGTTAAAAAAACCATTTATATAAGTAGACAAACTTATTGCTCATTCTTCTTTTTAGGAGTATGAACAAAACTGATCAAAAAAGGTAGATTGTTGAAGATTTTGTTTCGACTAACGACATGTGCCGTTTAAATTCAGATGCTTCTACTTACTTTTGAGCAACATCACGTAGTTTTAGTTGTTTAGATCTTGCTCTGTGTTCGCCGTGTCAACCCCGCATCATCACACTTATACTATCCTACCAACTTTTTCTAACACGCCACGCCAGTGAAAACTGCAGCTCAAGAACTGGCCGTTTTTTACAGAAACTGCAAAACTTGGAGAATTTTTTCATAAGAGCTCTCTTTTGCGGAATTTACCAAAAATTCACTGAAGTTCTGATATAAGCAGCAGAAAAGGCAATATGACATTGGCCTAGCATTTTACGCTAGAAACTAAACCCTTAGTGGACAAGCGGGTGAACTGACACCAAAAAAAGCAACAAAATAGGGCCTGGGTCATTCTGCGAAAATACCCCACCTACACCAACTTGATCTATTTTAAACAAGTGAAAGCCAGAACCCAATTTATTCGAAGGCAGAAGGAACATGTGTCATAGCATAAATACATATGATCAATCAACAGCTCAACCACATCTTAACACATCTGGAACCAGGTGAGGAAATTCAAAAAATACTCGTCCTACACTGTCCTACTCAATCCAATTCCAACACACAAACAACATTACAAGACCAGCCTAACCTTTTAGACGAAAACTTTTATAACGTTTTAAGCTCGGCGAACTACGAAAACGTATTTCTCATATGCAAGGAATCTGCTGAAAAGCGGGGACTGCCAACGGCAAATGCCGCGTATACATCCAATCATCATTCATCCAATCACCCTACAGGAACTGAACAGGGTGCTTTCCGCCGGCAGGAAAACAGCACCAGGCAGTGGCCGTTCCTAGATGGCCGTCCATCTTGACCATAGGGGGAAGCACTATTTTATTGCTTTAACAAAATATTGGACTTTGGTAAAAAGCCTAAAGATTGCAAAACTGCAATAGTTCTACCGCTTCTCAAATCCGATAAACCTCTAATCTCCCGAAGTAGCTACAGTCCCATGGCATTACCAAGTTGTCTTGGGAAAGCACACGAGAGTATCACAAACGTAAGACTTACTTTCATCCTAGAAACTAGACACCCTAAAGACGCGCACCAGTATGAATATAAAAAGAGATGTTCCGCACCGGACGACCTCGTCAGATTAGAACACGAAATACGAGGTGCCTTTATATACAAATAACACTGTCTCGCGGTCTTTCTTGGCGTATATAAAGGTTATGATACCACTTGGTAATATGGGATTCTCAGAGACGTTGCTAACTTGAGCATCCGCGGAAAAATGTTAAACTGCTTTTGTGATTTTTTCTTATAGGACATTTCAAGTACGTCTAGGAACCGTGCTCTCACGAACATTTGTTCACGAAAATGGTTTACTAAAGGTTTGCATCCTCTGCATCACTCTCTTCATGGTCAAAATGTACTCCATCAGTAAGGTCATACCACCCACAATCATGCACTCCGTGTATCGATGATCTTCAAATCGCCTGTCATGCAACCAGCCTTTCATTCTGTGAAAGGCTGCTTCAAGTGACATACAATAAGCTTACAAAATGGGCTGACTAAATTGGTTTTCGCTTTTTCACCCCCAAAACTATCGCTGTTGTATTTATGCAAAGAAAGAGGAATTTTCCTTGAGTCAGTTCTTCTATAAAAAACATCAAAATGTCTGTAAAACAAAAATATAAATTTCTGGAAATCACATTCAGCCAAAAACTCAACTTTCTGTCGCACATGAAGACTCTTAAAACAAAGGCAAATAGAGCCCTCATTCTTTTGAAAGTTTTATCCCACAAACACTGGGGTTCAGATTGACTATGCCTTGCTTTGTATTTACCGTTTTGTGTTGCGTAGAACGTTGGGTAATGGTTGCATTGCATATCATTCAGCACGAGATTCTTATTTCCACCATCTTGACCCCGTACACAACCTCGGTCAACTTTTGTCACATGGCACTTACATACCATCACTTGTGCAGAGCTTCAACGTGGACTCCAACGAACCTCCTTTGTATCATCGAAGAGCGTTAATAACACTGTCAAATGTTTTAAGAATAAGGTCATCACCTCAGCACATCTGCTACATTACTACAAAGTGTAACTCACGCTTACACTACCCAAATAAAGCGAAGTTAACCAAACCACTACTCTTACGCTTCGAGTATAACTGCCACACGTACACCATCCCTGGAGAAACATTTCATGCTGCCATGAAACCACCTAGACTGCCACCGTGGTTTGACCTGTCGCACCTTCGCGATTTGTCGCTAAGCCGTTTCAGCAAAAAAGACCCTCCACTAGAACACATAATGCAAGAGTAGCGTACGTTTGAATATCAATATAGGGATTACAAAAAAATTTAGACAGACGGCTTGAAAACAGAAAACCATAAGGGTATTGGGATCGTGACAGCAGAAGAGGCATTTGCTTTCAGAGCGCCTCAATGTTTTTTCTATTTTTTGAGCTGAAGTTTATGCCTTGTATAAAGGAGTTCGGAAAATTGTTGCTGGCAGATACTAGATAATAATTATGTATACTGGCTCATTATGCGCACTAAAAGCTCTACATATAAAATCCGAATGTCTGTCATTAGTGAGTGACACTTTAAACAAAATATCTTTAAATAGCCCGACCAGCGTCGATGCAGTTCTGCTGGGTCTCAAGCTATGTTGGGATACCTGGAAATGAAAAAGCAGATAAATATGCTTCGATGGCCGCTCATGAAATAATATCAAAGGTAAACATTTCCCATATAGAAAGCCTGCACGCTACTATTCGTATAGCTCTGTTATTGAAAGGGCAGCAAGAGTGGGACTTGTGCACGAGTAACAAGCTTCATCTAGTGAATATTATACTTGTTGAATTGAAGACCTACCGTCACTACAAATGGTTTATCAAAATCGTATTATGCCGAATTCACATTTGGCATACACACCTGACACACAATTTTCTACTAACAAAGGAAGAACAATCAATATGCGAAAAACGTCAAGAACCGCTATCAGTTATACACATGTTCATCGAATGCCCCGCTATTAAAACCCAAAGGAAGAAATATTTCAGCGCACTATACAAACAACACATACCTTTACACCCATCTTTACTTTCAGTAGATCATTCTTTAGTAGCCACGCGGGACGTGGTGAACTTCATGAAATATTTTGGTTTTCTAAATAAGCTCTAAACTTCATCATCTGAATGCCCATTGCCGAAAAAACATTGTGTCTGGCGCAGCGTTGCCTCAGTTGCTTTTGTGCCACAAAAAACTGAATTAACAAACTTCCTGAGCATTTACCTAGAAAGCTTATTTAGCAGGGAGGAAACCCGCCAGTGGTCCTTCGTAACATCATGACACGCCTATCCAGGGAAGAGTGGAGGGGAAGGTGGAGGAAGGGTGAAAGTGGAGCAGCTGGATGGCCCCGCACTTGGCTCGGCCGCATGTGCTCGCGTGCGCCCAACTTTGGAGCGATCAACAGATCACATTTTCTTTTGTACGTGCTGTTCTAACTGCATGGTTTGCGATGATGAGATAGCCAACCCGGTGGCCACCTCACTCGCTGCATTGGTAGTGTGACCTTGCTCCTGCGTTTTGAGAAGTTCAACCAGGTTGAATACCACAAGAGTTAGATACATTGTATAAAGTTCTCACTTATTGCTGTCGCATTCACTCATTCACCAATGCGGCATAACTGTGACTTTTTAAAAATTTATTACACTCATAATGTTTTATTGGCAGAGAGGTGTTATGAACAGGCCACTTGAGTGAGCTTGTTCTCCTGATTCGAACAAATGTAATGAAAGTTTTTAACTCTATTTTTTGGATTTTTCAGCTTCTTGAAGGAGTAGAAGAAGAGGATTTTTTGTCATTATATTTCAGCGTATGGAACAACATCTACTCACTGAGGCTGAATCGATTAACATCACGGCGATATGACTGGTGAATATAGACTTCTATGTTTTTTCCGAGTTGTTTGTTTTTTAGCTGATGCATTTGGCGGAACGAAGCATTCGCATAGCAACGACGGGAGAGTCATGTTTCGTCTTGCGTAATGTGCCTGCCTTTGTGCCATCGTCGAACAACACAGTCTTGTCAGCGGTGGTCATCACCAGCGACTGAGGCGCGACAAGATTAGTTTTGATTTTCCAAGCCAAACGGTGCTGAGCGAAGCATTCATTGCTCCAGCTGCGGCAGTGGCACGGGGTTGAACTACAGCGGGATGTATACATACACCTGGCGCAGCCTAACCAACCTAGCATGGCGTTCCACGAGCACTGCGGGCGTGATCGCTGGTTCACGTCGAGGTGCACCTCTATCTATGCAAGCTAGCGCAAAAGGTAAAGGCGCCACTCGATGGTGAATTGCTTGCCATGGTTTCAATCTTTATATTTAAAGTTGTTGCACAATTTAGGCGCATTTAAATTACGTGAATAATTACTTCGTATAAAACACCTTTATTGCCAGAGCGTCGTATGCAGCGCATGCATGCCCAATCAGGCCTAACAAGGTACTATTTGCATATTTCTGTGACATCATGTCTGAGTACATCAGCTGAGCTGACTTCATTGTCACACGCAATATTCAGTCATTATTAGGAGTAGCCCTAACGCTAATTAAAATTTTATGTACGAAGATTAGGCTGCTCGGTCAGAAGTATCTAGTATTCTACTCGGCATAGATTATCTGAGCTCATATGAGATAAACTGCAGTAAGTATGAGTTTAAATAATGAATGCTTAGTTAGGCATGAATGGGCTTTGATTAGATGGTCTACTATGCCTAATCAAATATTATCTATGTTTTTTGCCGCTGCATAAGTAGCTAAGGTATGTATAGGTAATGTATTCTTGTCACGTGAGGCTCCAGTGTCAAGGGCGAGTTTGGTTAGTTTTTCGGCTAATTATTCAGGCAATAGGTGTGCGATTTCACTGTAACCATATCTGTATAGCCTTAACTGCTCTGGCGTTGGTAAGGAGTAATTAGTATATCCCTGGGCTTGGCATTGCTGGGTAAAAAACTGAACATAGAATAATTGACGATGGTTAGATTTTTAATAATAACTTTATATATATTCTGCTAATTTTAAGAATAATATGATCAAACAGGGCTCATTAAATTTGGCCATACCAATCTTGACTCATCTATGCTTAACATGGCTTAAGCGAACCGAACGGGCAACATTTCAATAACGCGCCCGAAGCTCTACCAACTGAGCTACCACGGTGGTTATCTTCAGTCGCTCATTTATTCCCTCCTACGGCAAGTTGTCTTTTCTCTACTTTGGTTTCTTCATAATTACACTGAATTCATTTTTAATAACATCCCCTGTTGTTCCCTTTGCCATATTTTCTGTTAGATATTATTATTATTAATTTTTCTAACTAAAAACGAGCCTTAATGTATCCTTTATTCATAGGAAGGGTCTCGTTCTGGCAGACTTGGTGCCTTCAGGTAGTAGTATACGAGGAATTTTCGGTCAGCTGCCTGCTGGTAATGAGATCACGTACTACGTGACTCCGAACAAGCTGAAAAAGGATGTTCCACGCTTGCCGTCAGGGCCACTGGAGGGGCTGACTGGCGCTCACACATTTATAGTGCAAATATATCCCATAAAGTGGATGGGGAGATATCGGCTCGGTAGCTCATATATTAGAACATCTGGAGCGTTATTCGAAGGCTACAGGTTTGCTCCGTGTCTATGGCAAATTATCATTTCGTCTTCTTTGCTCGCTTCATATTTCAGGTATATTTATTTTTAATAACATATCCTATATATTTGTAGCGTACTAGCCCCAAGTAGGAGTGAAAAGAACACGTATATTCTTGAAGTCTGGGACAAGAACTCGTTTATTTGCCACAAAAACAGGCTTTAAAAACAACACAAAGGAGCGTGGCTGTGTATCTCCCACGGCACGCCGGAGATAACGTGAGGCATTGCTGGAGCTATCACGAGGCCTGGGTTTCGCCTGTCGTTGTACAGCGAGAAAGATGAAACGCATATGTCCCCTTTGGCAGTATATCTAAATGGAAGACAACCGTCAACAAAACATTCAAAAATGCCTGTGCGTCATTTTCACTAAGTTTTTAGAAGAATCTTCATTACCCGAAGACTGGAAACTTGCCAACGTAGTGCCCATTCACAAAAGTGCACCGCGAAGTAATGTGTTAAATTATAGGGCAAGTTCACTCACAAGTGTTGCATGCAAAATACTTGAACATTATAGGCCAATTTCATTCACAAGTGTTGCATTCAAAATACTTGAACATGTTCTTTCTACGAATTTAATGACTCACATGAACACGTATTTTTTACTTAATCCTCAGCAGCACGGCTTTCGTAGTCTTTTTTTCTCTGCACAACACAGTTACTTCAAATGACACACGGCTTATCCTCTGCATTAGATGTGGGTTTCTCTGTTGACTGCTTGTTTCTAGATTTTAAAAAACATTTGATGTCGTACCCCACTCTTTATTGATTGAAAAACCAAAAAAGTATAAAGTGGACGATATGGTTGTGAATTGGATAAGCGAGTATTTATATTTAAGAAGGCAAAAGGTTGTTATCATTGGTAAGTCATCCCGGGAAGTTGATGTGTTCTCTGGAGTGTCTCAAGGGTCAGTCTTGGGTCCACTATTGCCCCCATCTTCATAAATACCATTTGTTCTGGTATTTCTTCATATATCAAATTATTTGCCGACGTCTGTGTCTTGCACAGACTTTTACATAGCTCTCATGATTGCACTACTCTTCAAAACGATCTTGACGCAGTATCAAAATGGCGTGGAAAGTGGCGTATGATCAATAATGAAAAAAAACAGTGCATGTGTGTTTCATTATGGAAAAGGCACATTATGACTCATTTTACAATGTAAATTCAACCAGGCTACTAACAGTTCGTGAACACAAGCATCTCAGTGTATATTTTACACCGGAGTTTTCCTGGAGCCATCACATCAGTCACGTCCCAAGTAAAACAGGACGTGCGTAGGGTTTCCTGCGCAGAGACAAAATTACCACTTGAGGCCAAGAATCAACCACATATGACTAACATTCGATCTGTCTTAGATCACGCTTGCGCTGTGTGGGATCCGTGGAAGGCATGTGGTGTGTCCAATTTAGAAAGAATTTAAATCATGATTTTAAAACATGGAATTTCAAACAAGCGAAGGGTATATGTGAGGTTGAAACTTTTTCACAACATATTTCATAGCCGTACAGGTATGGACCCCTCACGATACTTTTGCAAACCGGACTACGTTTCACAGTGACTAGATCATGCCAATAAGATAAAGGAAACAAGCTGCCGCACTGAAGCATTTAAAATGTCATTTTTTCCCAGGATGATGACGCGGTGTAATAGGTTGCCTTCTGAAGTAGCAGAGGTTACTTCACATGAAGTCTTTTCAAGATTCCTTCAAAGTCTAAAGTCGTGTACTCGCGAGGATGTGTAGGGACGAGACGGTGCTGTGTAGCTGCTTTATATTGTCTACTTCCACGTGCCGCTATGTATAGCTGACAATAAATTGCGTTATTATTGTGTTGATGAACTGTGAGTATCTGTATTCAGTGTTGAAACTTTGAATCCCCCCCCTACTGTAATGCCCTTGGGCGCTGTGGGTACTATGATGAATAAAAAGAAATAAATAAAACAGTTATATGCACAGGAATCAAGAGTTGAATGGGAAATGCAACTGCGATGGCGAAACTCAATTGGGCCATATGATCAAGCGAGCTATATACCACTGATCGTAAATCACACTGCTCGTGTGTGTACTTTACTTCTTTGGCATCATGTGTACGCCCTAATATAAAACATATAGGCGTTACAGAACGCATGTTGGATTTCTTGCCTCGAGCTCGATGTCATGCGACGCTCCCTTGCTCTTAAATTGTGAAATGCAGCACGCCAAAATAACTGAAACATATTTTGCTTTGCACCCGCGGTTCACTTTGATGAGCTTTTTACTTTTCAGAAATAAGGTAGGATTGCTGTAAGAAGCTTTGCAGGTGCTTAATTTGCAGGAAAACGAGCCTTAACAACAACCTAAGTGAAGGGTCTATTTTACGTTAACTTGCCGTTAGCTCTCTCTGCACTACTCAAGTATGGCCAGCACGGCATTGAGGACACTGGTGGCGGTGTTTTTCGCTGCGCCGAATGGGTAGAGTCATCCAGCTATGGTCACAGTTTGGTGCATCCACGACATCACACGGAAGGTGGCGGTGTTTTTCGCTGCGCCGAATGGGAAGAGTCGTCCAGCTATGGTCACAGTTTGGTGCATCCATGACATCACACGGAAGGGCCCAATGGCACCTTCATTGTGTCCCGCCGCACGAACACAATGGTTGCTGCATTTATGTCTGGGAACGAAAACACTTTTTGGTTGTGGCTGGCACAGGGCACGTTGGATTGCAGGTGTTCTAAGAACGATTATAGGCTTTGCATTAGTTCTGTGATTTTCACTAAAAAATTCTCCCGGTAGTCGGATTGCTCAGCCACACAGTATATCTGCTGCACAGAATTCGAGCTCTTCTTTTATCGCAGTAGTGCTCTCTATCCAATTTGGCCATCAAAGATGCCCTCAGGTGGTTGCGTAGCCGCTCCACCAATCGATACATGGGTGTTAAGCCGTGGAGTTCCGCAGCCGTGTTCCCGGAAGCTTTCATTGCAAGTGCAGTAAAGAGGTTGCCCTGGAATTGAAGTGCAGTAAAGAGGTTGCCCCATAGCGTAAAACCCACGTGGTCACGGACACCTGTGCGGCGGTCCCAGCTGCGATATCCAGAATCAGCGTCACCTCAGGCCACCGTGAGTAGTGCTCGAAACATGGGATAAAGGATATGTAACCTTGGGAAGTATGTGTAGAGGTCTTAACAAGTGCAAGTAAACGTGGTCGAAACAACACTCTGGTTGCAGAAACGGTGTGAGTGTTGTGCGCGTATGACGAGTCACCTTTACTGCTTAACAAGTTTGGCACGTCTTCGCCCAGCACCGAATGTCGGCGTTGATGCCTGGCCACATAAATTGGTCTGTGGCAAGCCTTTCCGCCACCCAGATTCCTGGGTGGCTGAGGTTGGGAAGGCTGTGAAACATTGTACGCGGAAACTGGACGGATACGAAGGGTCTTGGAGATCTCGGCGAAATGTCGCGTGTGACCACGGTCGTTGTGTATGGCAGCGAGACTCCATCAAGCTCAAGTGCCAGTGGATTTTGTCGCATCTCTGTTAGCTCTGCGTCATCCCGCTGAGCGGTGCCGAAACTCTCAATGTCGACGAATGCTGAGACGGTGTCGTTATTATAGAGTACGTTGGCTGGTTGGTTCCACTAACATCCGCTCTGTAGTGAATATCAGTGGAAAATTCGAAAATCAAAGGTTGGCGCAAATCTCCTTCCCAATATGGTGAACTGTCGTTCTTGAACGCACATGCCACCGGCTTGTGGTCTGCTAAAACGACGAAAGGATGGCCTTCGAGGAGGAAGCGAAAATGCTTTACAAAATATTAGGTGACCAGCATCGATCTTCCAAAGGTGCTGTAGCGCAGTTCGTCTGTTTCAGATGTTTAGAAAAAAAAACCTGTCATTTTCCACTATTTGATTTGATTTGTGGGGTTTAACGTCCCAAAACCACCATTTGATTATGAGAGACGCCGTAGTGGAGGACTCCGGAAATTTTGACCACCTGGGGTTCTTTAACGTGCACCCAAATCTGAGTACACGGGCCTACAACATTTCCACCTCCATCGGAAATGCAGCCGCCGCAGCCGGGAATCGAACCCGCGACCTGCGAGTAAGCAGCCGAGTACCTTAGCCACTAGACCACCGCGGCGGGGCATTTTCCACTATTTGCCGTTGTATTGTTGCAACACTTCTACCACTGCTGCCGTTAAAGCATCAACATGAGCCGCGTTGGCGACTTGTAAAGCAGGTGCATCAAAAGTGTTGCGGCGGCAGGGTGAGTTTTGGCACCCTGGAAGGCATTTTCTTGCACGGCTGATCAATGAAACTCAGGCGTTTTCTTGGCGTTATGGCGCAGCAAGTGAGCGTCTGTAGAATGTGCGCACAGGATAAGTTGAAGCGATTGATATACGGCGTTTAACGTCCCAAAACCACGATATGATTATGAGAAACGCCATAATGAAGGGCTCCAGAAATTTTGACCAGCTGGGATTCTTTAACGTGCAATGAAATCAGAGCACACTGGCCTACAGAATTTTCGTCTCCATCGGAAATGCAGCCGCCACAGCCGGGATTTGATCCCGCGACCTGCGGGTCAGTAGCTGAGTACATTAGCCACTAGACCACTGCGGCGAGGCGATGGGACTAAGTGCCTATAGAAGTTAATCGCACCGAGAAACTCGCGCAACTTTCGGAAAGAAGTAGGTGTGGGAAAATCTCCAAATGCTTGTACCTGTGAAACGAGCAGCAAGGTGACCTGTGGTCAAAACGAGACTGTACTCGTCAAGACGATTGAAGAGGAGCTCAAGGTGATTTTCATGCTCTTTTGGCTTCCCACTGGCGTCCAAAATGTCATTTAACTAGACTAACTCAAAGGGCAGTCCGCGAGTGACCTCATTAATGAAACGCTGGAACGTCTGTCCTGCATTCTTTAGTCTGTACGACATACTAAAAAAATTTAGAGGCGGAAAAGTGTAGCAAAGACTTTTTTCAGGGATGTCATTTGGTTTTTCTGAAATCTGGTCATAAATGGTTCAAATCCAGCTTATTGAAGGTCACCGTTCACGCGGGGTGAGCTCTGAAATAATAAATGTTTCATAGAGGACCTTAGTCTGCTATTGACACAGCATTAAGTGCCCAATAATTGTCACAAGGCCCCCTGTCGCCGGGCTCTTGTTTTAGCTCCAAGTGTTGCGCAGAACAAGAAATATTCAGGGGGCTGACGCAGAGCAAACGAGACTAAAGGTATGGTGAAAGACCTTACAAAAAAGCTAGCGTTGCAAGTTTTGAAGAAGACTCGAATATTTAATGTGATGTTGTCAGATTTGTTGTCTTTTGAACAGCTGCTTTCCATGTGTGTGCAAGTAAACAAATCCGCAAGCATGCCACAGCTCTGCGCAATAAATCATGCATTGAGCTACGTACAATGCGTGGAAATTGTAGTTTGTTTGTCCCCGCTGTCCTGTGAAAAAACTATACGTGGACCAATCAGGAAGGCGCCTAAATGCAATGTTGAAGGAGCATGAGTTAAACTTGAAGAACACTATTAGCGGCTACCTTCGCATTCATTGGAAGGATTGTGTCTGCACACCGCAGTTTCGCTACACAAAGAAGGAAAAACAAGAGAGATAATGGAAGCGGCTGAAATTGCATGCCTTAAAGATAAATGCGTTGCCCCGCCACGGTGTCTAGTGGCTAAGGTTCTCGGCTACAGACCTGCTGGTCGCGTGATCAAATCCAGGCAGTTGCGGCTCCATTTCCGATGAAGGTAGCAATGTTATAGCGCCGTGTGCTCAGAATACGTGCGCGTTAAAGAACCCCAAGTGGCCAAAATTTCCGGAACCCTCCACTACGACGTCTCTCGTAATCATAAGTGGGTTTTGGGACGTTAAACCCCACATATAAATCAAGATCAATGCATTTGCAGGGCGTTTTCAAAGCTTTTGTAACCCTCTCTCAAAAGAGATTGATTTCTTATCTTGAGATGAACACGTACGCGGTGAGACAGAGTGGCGACATGGTGAAGGCGACGTTTGTGCGACATTTGTGATATTGTGGTAGACACGTGTTATTTGCATGCCATGCTATACACGTTCGCATTTCTGAATAAAGATTAGTTGTAAATCAGCGCACTGTCCTGTTTCCTCCTTTCTTACCTGCCATTTTTGCACTGGGTATTTTTATCCTATGAACAGCACATCGAGAAGAAACAGTAAAAGACAACTTTGCCATAGCCAGCCTAAACCACATGAATTTAGGAAACGTTCAGAAGAAACCTATCGGCTCCTTCCGGCAGCTGATACTGCCGGAACGAGCCGATGACTTGATTTAGGACTCTTGGCGAGCCATTTAGGCTCGCCAAGAGTCCTAAATGATGCCACGATCTTGCGCTGAGAGGATTCTCCTTAGTTAAGGCGAGAGTGACAACCTGGTCAGAATGACCAAGCACGATAAAGGAACATAGCAGAACTGCTTAGGTAGGCTTCTTAAAGGAATGTAGAAAATACTTCCGTGGAAAACCCGTATGGTGCTAAAGACACCTGCACTGTCATCGATTTTCCTTAAGAACATTCGCTTGTGTTCCCATTGGTATTAAAGCATGTCTTACAACATTTCTAAAGCAGAAGCCAATGCGACAGTGCAGGACTGCATTGACGTTTATGGTCCCTTTCGAGTCCAAAACGAGTGTGAGACTAGTGTCTGGCTTCGATTCGCTCTAACTGTACCTTCAGTCACTCTATGTGTACTTAGGAGGATTGGTTTTTCTACAGAATTACGTTATAAATATGGGTTCGTGTTCGGCGCCCGTGCTGCCGAAGTTATTCATAGCAAAACGAGACTGCAGGCTCTCAACGGGTACAATGAGGCTACATGTTTCTGCTAAGTGGATGATTTTTTCATGGTGTTTTCCTTTTGCAATGAGCACCTGTGTAAACCTGAAATAAATATTATCAGTATAAAAGATCTCATTTCCAGATGAAGGGTCAAGTTATAAACTGCCAAATAATGGGTCAACAAATTTCATAGATATCAGGATCTTAGAGGGCAAGCGACATACCAGTTGAGAATTTGCGGTAAATTGTGATAAAGACATATTTAACATTCATTTCAGACATTCAAAATTGATAATAACGATACGCCAGCATGCTCAATAGCTGTAAAAAATTGTGCGCACAACCAGTAGCTAGAAGCTTGAGAAAGTAAGTGGACATATTAAAGGTATGCTAAAGGAAAATATGAAGTCAAAATTGATTGCTGTAATCGTGGTTCAAAAACTTCGCAGTGCTACTTTTTTGCCAAGTACGGATGTGCCATGTTCGAAAAAGAGTATGCACTCATATTGAAATAAATCACGTTTTACCAGTCTGCGTGGCGTTAGCGCATTTGAAGTCGCCCACCTGAATGCGGTCTTTCGGACGTCACTGCTCCTATGACCATCATTACCCGCCTATATGCTTGCCAGCTGACACGAGTAGCAGCTGAGTGAAAGTTGCGGGATCCGCTGCAGCAACAACGGCAATTGAACAATTTTCTGCATGCATGGTTTAACTGAGGCCTACTGGATGAGACCACCTATGCAGCTTAACGAGTAAAAAACTGTACTTTTGAACAACTCGCGCCATTCCGCATTATAACACGAGCCTTTTTTTACGTCAAATTAAAAAGAAACGTACCAGCAGCATTTTATTACGTCTCTTGATGCATAAAAGAATCTCTTATTGCAGCTAGGTATATCACTAGTGATTAATTGTAGGCGGGCACACTCAGGTCATCGGCATCATTTCCAAAATGTTTCATTCGTGGCGCACGTCGTGTGATAAACTTCTTGTATTACATGATGCCATACATTACTCTTTTACTCTCACATGAACTGCTATTTGCCTTTAGTGTAATTTAGAAAAGAGTGATTGTCCGGGTACTCTGTTAGCATCAATGGCTGAGAAGTTGAAGGGATTCAAGATTAGGCATAAAAGAGACTAAACGCAAGAAAAAAAATGGCCTGTTGTGTTGCCGTACATTCATAACGTCTGCCATGGACTAAATAAATCATGATTGATATGGCATATCTATGGATTTCATGACTTCGAAAAACAACTTCATTTGACGATAACATGAAGTCAACAACAACCAACAGTGGTCTAGCAATATGGGCAGTGTCAACCATCTGAACGAGTTCATTGTATACGAAAAAATAACACTTGTTTATTTTGTAACCTTTTCTTGCGAATTGAAGTACCCTGCACAAACCGGAAGGTGCATCAAGACTCGACTGCGCGAGCACATATATGATTGCGTGCAGACTCCTGAGCCCGGAAACTTGCCTACTTATTGTACCAGGTGTTATTGGGTTCGGAAATTTGATAGCACCACAGTTGTTTTACGATGCCGTAACTAAAAAAAAGGAAATCACCTGAGCGTTCTCAGTGCATTCACCGGCGTTGACAGCTGTGTTAGCGCTCCTTCATTATCACTTACAGAAGCAGAGGAATCATTCCTTCAGGTCAAGAAAGCTAAGAGAGCTTGAGATACGTGGGTGCCGGGTGGAGGATAGCCCCTCTCAATATAGTTCTGGAGTATGTGTGAGCATGCCATTTTTTCCCAAACTTTTCCCACCCCTTCCTTTATTTGCAAGTAATGTGTCATAATTCAGAAAAGTAAGGTGTCTTAAAATCATGCTTGTATTGTGCCATTTTGTTCTTTGTCAATTTCGTTTTACTGCAGCGTGCTAGAACTTTACACTATGTACAACTAACTGGCCCCTACCCTGGCTCTTCTTTTAGCACATTTTTGCGTGGGAGTTACAGATGGTGGCTTCACTTAATGTAGCAACCACGTTTTCGAAAAGAGTGCACTGCTCACAAGAAAGAAGTAACATTTGTAATAGTTCCTAGTTCACGCTCGTCCTGTGTACACTTGTCCGTTGGTTTTTTGTTTGAATATTGTTTGTATGGGGGAACAAACAGGAGATGAGGCGAGATGCACGTTACTAAAACGCCATAGTTATTGACTGCTTAGACACGTTGCGGCGATGATGGTAGCTTTGCAGGGATGTCATTACAATGTGGCTGTGGAGGATGATGTCGCTTTCATAACACTTTCCCCTTTCTGGCAGAGTTTAAAACCGAAAGCAGCCATTGAAGTGGCTAAGTAGGCGTCTGTTTCAGCTCCGCTTTGCACTTGTGATGACTAGCTCTCCGTTCGTTTTCTCAGATGGAGTCTTGCTTTCATCATGCTGTAAAATTGTGCCCTTCGCCAAAGGTTTAGGAGCTCCCACATTACGTGATGTTTCGCCAACGCTAGAGTTCAGAACATGTATAAAGTGCAGTCTGTTCCACCTTAACTGATATCTCTCTACTTCCACTACATATGACCTCGTGTCTAGCCAATTCGTCGCTGTGCCCCTGCACTACTGGCTTTTTATTTGAAAGGTTGTGTTGTACAGACGCTGCGTATCCTCTCTGTAGTGGGGGAAGGTCCTTGGCGTGTTTGTTGTTTGTTGTACCGCTTGGTACGCGTGACCTTTGCTGCTCTCTGTCTACGCAGTCAACCATCTCCGGCTTGAGTAGAGCTTTCGTTCGGAAAACGGTTTTAGTTTTTCTAGCCATGAGTAGCTGAGCTGGGCTCGATTCCTTCTGTGGCCGTGGTGTGTTGCGGTGGTCAAGGGTGGCTAAATATGGATCAACACTGCTCTATTGTGCTTTCTTCAAGAGTGGCTGGGCTGTCTCAACTGCCGACTCTACCATTCCGTTTGCTTGGGAATGTCCTGGGCTCAACGTACAGTGCTGGAATTGCCATTCTGCTGCAAAGTCTGCAAAGTCCACACACACAAATTGTAGCCCATTTTCACTGATGAGAGCATCCGGTACTCCATATTTACCAAAGTGAGCTTTCGTCTTTTTGACGACAGCAGTGGCTGTTGTAGACTGCAGTTGATGAATTTAGCAAAAGCCACTGAAGTAGCCAACTACTACGAGGAAAAGTTTTCGTTGCAGCTCCACTAGGTCAATTCTAACTCTTTCCTATGGTCAATCAGGTGTTGAGTGAGGCATCGGGATCTCCTTCTGATCTCTGTTACCGTCTGTATGGCTTCTTTCGCATCTCCTGGTGTAGTCCTTGATCTCGGCGGTGATTTGGGGCCAACATACACGTTCTTCAGCCTTACAGACACAACTGTTCATGCCAAGCTGTGAGCAGTGCAGTCTCTTCGTGATGTCATCTCTGATGCTCATTAAGATGACCACACATTGATATTTGTAGACGAGACCATATTGTGCAGTAAGCTCGTCTCTGTGGGAAACGTATGGTGTAATTTAAGCTTAGATTTGTTTCTTCTTGTCTGACCAACTACTGTAAAAGACACTCATAAGTTTGTACAGTGTTCTGTCTTGTGCTGTCACACTTTTCATTTCGTCCAATGTTTCTTCTTCACACATTGACAAGCAAGGATATTTACTCCATTGTACCTTAGGCTGCTTTCCGTTTCTGGAACAAACGCTCTCGACTTAGGGTCTACAATGACGAGTACCTTGCCTAGACGATCCTCAACTTCAACATCGTAACGCTGTATTTGTAGCAGCATGTTCTGCAGTCACCGTGGTACCTTGCCGAGAGATTTCTTGACAATAGACTGCAAAGAATTGTGACTTGTGATTGCTTTTGTGTGTCGGCCCAGTGCATATTGGTAGACTTTTGCAGAGTTGGCACATTTGCCAACATCTTCTTCTCGGTCTGTGCATATCGTAGTGCAGTTGTGTAAGCGCTCGGCTAGTGTAGGAGACTGGGGAATCTTTTTGCAGACGTAGAGCGGCTAGGCTCTTTTCACTGGCATTGCACTAGATTATGAGGGCTTTCTTTTCATCATAGAAGGAGAATATTCGTGGTGGAGTTACTAGACGCTTCGCTTTTTCAAACGCCTCTTTCCTTTCTGTTGGCCATCTCCACTTGATATCCTCGGCTGCAAACCTTCTGATTAGCTCCATTATTGTTGATACACTGGAGAAAAATTATGGCAACGTAGTTCACCATGCCGCATTGCCTCAGTACTCCCATAACATCAATGGGTGGACACATTTCACGGATTTCTCTGACCTTGTTGGGGTTCACGGCGAGTCCTTTATCTGTGAGTTTGTGGTCGAGAAAGATTCCTTCTTCTTTTTTGAACTCTAGTTTTGTTTTGTTGATGCAAATTCTTTGCTCTGTGCATCTGTCAACAGTCTTATTGACTTATCATGATCAAGTTTTGCCACATCTATGTTTTGGCCCATGCCATATACAAGTTTGTCATCAGCCACACACATACACGTTTTATGCTATCTAGAGAAGTTTGTAGGTACTTTTGAAAAGTTTCACCGCTTGCAGCGAACCCAAATAAGCCAAAACGTAGGTGTAAACTACCTGTACCTTCGAAAGGGTGGTTGAAAAGTTGCCAAAATGATCCGCTTATGATCTAAGACACCATGCCAATATCTAATGTTCAAGTCAAGTTTTGAGAGCACTTTGTCTTGTGCAGGTTCCGGCAGAGTGTCTTGTAGTATTCATGATGGTCCTCACTGTAAACCATTATTTAGAGCCTTTGGGTCAATGCGAATTCGCCGCTCACCTAACTTTTTATGCTTCGACCATGTGGCTTACCTTCTGAGTTGGCTCACCAACTCTGGTGATGGTTTGTTGCTGTTCAAGCTTTTGCAATGTTTGCTATACTTGTGGTTTGATGCTCACTGGTACCCGACATGTTGGTGATACTTCAGGTGCCAGTGTTTCGTCGATGCTCAAATGCACAGTTCCTGGGAAGCTACCTGGTTCATCTCGGAGTACTTCAGCGTACTTGGTAGTGATGGCATTTTTCAGCGTTGTGTGGCCTCACCCAATTGTGCAAACAAGGTCATGATTCACTGTTACAAGACCCATCTTTTCTGATGTGTCTTTTGCTAACAGAATTGTTAGGTGTTCTCTAACATGAGAGACTCAATTGAATACTTATTTCCAGACTTCAGATTTCTTAGCGCAGCCGAGACTTGCCTATTGTTGGTATATATAGTCGTTCCGTTTTACATCTATAACTTTTTACGGGCTGCCTCTAGATCTCTGTCATGGACATATCTTTCAGGGATAATACTTACAAAGTCTGATTTATTGACTTGTAACTTGATGTATTCCTTTCTGTCTCTTGTCTCTAATGTCGTGAAAATTTCATTTTTCTTTTTTGTCTTGCACCACCAAGATATCTTCGAAGCTAGAGCCACTTTCTTAAAAGGCTCGCACAATACCTCTGATCTTGAATTGTTTCGCATAGTAACTTCGCCTGCTACAGTTGATACACTATTTTCCTCATACCAAACAAAATTTTTTGAAAATGTGCATTGTTTCACAGTTCCAGCACGTTGTCATCGATGCGATGAGAGTCCTTGTCTCACTCATCTGCTTCGTTGCTTTCACAGCGTGCAGAGGGTCGGAGTCTTGGCTTAGATCGCTTGTTTTTTGTCTTAGCGCCTTCAGCTACTTTGCTGAACATTCGTGCACAGCGCAAACTTTTGCGACTATTTCGGGAGCAGGGGGTTCGAGCTGTAGTAATTTCATTTTCACATCTTCGTAGTGAATGCCGAATATCTCTTTATCGCATGTCATCTTGTTGTATTGCCCTTCAAAATTACAATCCTTTTTCCGTGTTTTGAAGACCGTGAGAAAGGAGTCGAAGGTGTCAACGCTTTCGCGCTTTCTGCATTGCAGCAAGTATCTTGAGTACACTTCATTTCTTCTCGGGGCTAAGTTGATGTCCAGCTTCTCTACTACCGCACTCAGCATTTGTAAGTGGTCCGAGCCGGGTGCTTTCGTCGAAGTCAAGCATGTTGTAGACATCTTTGACCATGGGTCTGGCAGTCTTTAGGAGCATTGTGACGTTTTCCTCGTCGGAATTGTTTTTATTCGCCTGTCGCAATCAGGTACAAGTCGAAACGCTGCCTGAACGACTTGAAAGTGCTTGCTTAGATCTCCCATGAGGCACATTTTTCTTGGTGGCTCAATCGCCATGTTCGTTGCCATTGTTGCAGTCGGCCGCTTCGTAATGGTGGACTCAAAATTGAGCGTCAATGCGTTGGGGAAGCTTGGTTATCGCTAGCAGTATCACTTGTATCACTTGCTTCTTGTTTGTTTCGCTTCGGACACCAAGTTTAAATCCTATTTGTTATAAGATAAAGAACAGGAGATGAGGCGAGATGCACGTTACTCGAATGCCTTATTTATTGACTGCTTAGAAGCACCGCAGTAATGATGATTGGTATAACAATGCCATTACGATGTGTATGTTGAGGATTATCTTAATCTTGTAACTTGCGTCTCTTGTGTTGGAGTAGAGCGCTTTTCGTGGCGAACTGTGACAACTGATAGTCCGCACTCGTCCTGTGTATGTTCCTTTTATGTGTTCTTCGTGTTTGAGAAGCACACTGCAAGTTCCGAGGTGCTTTCAATTCATCATCGGACATTACAATTTGTTGTAATGGCATTTATTTATTCGCTCCCGTGGGGAAACAATGCACAATAAATGCTCAAACGCTTCTGTGAAGACACGTTTCTTTTCATGTTATACTGCTTCCTTATACGGGTGTATCAATGACACGATATACGTGGTGGCCTGTAAGAGGATAATTAATTTTATTATTTGTAGGCCGACTATATGCACCGAATGCGTGTTTATCACGAACATTACTCACGGATTGAAACAGGACACTCGAAGTGAGTGACTTACGCTGCACGCAGCGCTGCTCGTGGGTGTTCGTGGAACTAAGCATGCCTCATTATGGTACAGAGCGAGAGAGAAAACGTGTAGAGTACTATACTCTACTTGAATATATTGAGAAGTGGGCTCAGGGAACAAATATGAGCGATGCTTGTCATAACTACGGGACAAGATCGCGCCACAAAAGCACGGGCTACAAAAGTAGTGGCACACGCCAATTGTCGCTCTGTATATTGGTACATGCCTCCTAAACAGTTGCTGCTGCTCACCGAAATTTTCTGGCTAATTTGGCATACGTAGTGGTTGTAGCGGCATGCAAAATCGTCCCGAACGCAACAACGGGTCATGAGAATGGGACTGTGTAGGCTCCAGATCAAGCAGGAAGGCTTCAGATGATTTGATAGCGATGCTGATATGCCTAAATTTCTTCTCATACTTTTTGCTAAAGCGTGCGATTAATTGAACGATCACACCTCACGCAGTGAACGCTAGTGAGATTATTAGGTGGTCAACAGGGAACAGCCATTTTTTGGTGTTGCATCATCAGCGCATACAAAATATTGCAAAAAAATCCGCGGAACTCTTACTTTAGTTTTTACATCATTCCATATAAAAAACCTTAATGACAACCTGCTATCCATGAATGCGATCTCTGCCTGAGAAAGGAATAAAAAAGTGTCACTAATGCATAAAGAATGTTCGCTCTTACATAAAAATCTTCTATAATTTCGAGCAGTGTGGTGAAGTGGCGTGTTCGTGCTTTTCGCCAGAATCTTAATTTTATTCAGCTATGGCTCACACTTGTGTGAAGGCAGTGGGCTGCCAAGTGTTCTCAAAATTTATTTTTTAGTGACAGCTTGTGTTCCTGTGGATGCAGAAGAGCTTCAAAACTAATTCGATCGGTTGAGCATGGCTCGTTTTCCTCACACGCTCCTTAACACCGTCGCCAAGTCGCTCCTTCAGAGTTTCAAATGTGGACACCTCTGTACTGAGGTTGAGCAAGAGCGGAGAACAGTGAGACCTGAGGTCGTATACCATATATGCACTGGGTTTCGCATAACGTCAAGAAGGTTGCACACAGGCTCGGTATGCGGATTGTTTTGTTTTTCGCGCCACGGAAGCTATCTCAGCTTTGCCCACGTATACTAAATGATGGTAACGGAAGAAAGTGGCTGCGCTAAGAAGCAGGGAAACTTGTATACAAAATGCGCCGCCGGCTTTGTCGACTAATTTCTGCTGTCTTGTGGCATGACGTATGTGGGCGAAACGAGAAGATGAATAAATGAGCGTGTGCGGGAACGCGAGCTGTAGACGTAAAGATGGGACACATTTGCTGGCCCACTGCAATTCGCACAAGGGTAAGCCGTGTCTGAATAAAATTCAGATTCAGGGGAAAACCAAGGACACCACTGCTCGAGAACTGTTAGAAGCTTCGCACATAGGCACACTGTTTTTCATGCATTCGTGACACTTCTATAATTCTCTTTCAGAAAAAACACCTTCTTGAATTACATTTTTTAATTAAGGTGTTATTGGGTCGATGCGGGCCTTTGCTTTTGTGCATGTATCTACTGTCACGTCGCTACAGGCGTCCACAGAAGGCTTATTGAAGTCGGAGCAACAGGGCTCCGACCGGGCTTCCTCACAAGAGCAGGCCACACGCGCACTTCACTTCTCTCTTTAGTGGTCTGAGTCTTCATCTTGGCATACAACCAGCTACTACAAGCAGGTGGCAATATTCCTCCTCTACGAAAATAGCATCGTCCTGACGATGTATCGTTATTGCAAGAAAAAAGCAGCTTAGACAATGGGAAAGGGCATGAATAGTCCAATTTTACAAACAAACAGTTCCCGAATGATAAGGCAATGACAACAGCACAAATAAAAAGAAAAAAAAAGAAATAAACAGTTTGAGGAATCAGGAACGCACGAAACAAAGCATCATGTGCACCACATGAACTATGTCAGAGCTTGGTTGTCTTCGTTGTATCTGCATTGACCATGCAGTGTCGAGAATGACTTCATAGTTTATGTCACTCAAGCACCGCAGCAGTTTCTTCGGGCCGAGGTATCTGCTTGCAGCATTTCATACAGGCCATGTGATGGACAGGGGTCCCAACACAAACTTGACAGTTCGGACTGTAAGATAGATCTCTATGGTCCATGTTGTAACATCGTGCATCGTCCTGTTGCTGCCGACCAATGTGTAGCCCGGTGAGTTGGCGAGTTTGCTCGGCCCACTCTGCAAACTCTTCACCGTCAGTTTTCAATTGAGGGGCTTTTTCACAAGAAAGCATAGGATGGAGCATTTTCTGAACTTCGCGGCCGTAGAGAAAGTGAAACTCTGTGAATCGCGTTGTTTCTTTAACTGTGGTGTTTCATGCAAACGTCACATAAGACAAAACGCGATCCCATGTTTTGTGTTAGACGTCGATGTACATAAAAATCATGTTTGTGACTGTCTTATTTAGTCGCTCGGCGAGTCCGTGGCTCTGCGAATAGTAAGCAGCCATCTTTCAATACCTAGTGCTACTTAGTGGAAAAACTTCATCCTCAAGGTGGTTAGTTAACGCTGTTCCTCTGTCGGTTATCACTGCAGATGTAGTCCCATGACGCAGAACAATGTGGCACACAATGAACTGCACTACCTTAGAAGCCACTGCTTGTTGTATTGCCTCTGCCTCAGCATAGCGTGTAAGATAGGTGCTACAATGACCCATTCATTGTCATTGGTCGATAGAGAAAATGGGCGAATACTGTCTGCGCCACCTTGGTCAAATGACTTGTGGCGTGGGTCAATTGGCTGAAGTAAACCAGCTGGCTTGTTTGATGGCGGCTTTCGACGGTGGTATTCACGACATCCTTTCTCGTACTTCACACTTGCTGAAAGTTTCGGCCAGTAGTACATCTCGTTTACTTTGGGTTCGCGAGTAGCCTCGATGACCAGATGTAGACTCGTCATGACACACAAAGCGGACGTTGCTTTGCACGTCTTTCGAAACGTTGAGGAGGTAAGCGTGGCTCATAAAACGGGGGTTCTTCTTGTACAGGACATTATCTCGGAGATAAAGACCTCACGACCTGAGATAGATGGTATAGTATAATGCTCCCACGGCCCTCTAAATAGTCAATGAGTGGTCAAACTTCTTCATCTTCTCGCTGCCGTCTGCCTAATTCTGGTGAGCTTGCTTGCTTGCTTGTTCCTTTCTTTTTTTTTTTTGGCTCTCACCCACTGAGGGGGATTGGCCAAGAATCCGGTGGTTAATGCAAGTAAACACCTATACATTTTCTAGATTAGGGGAATATGATTACTGTGTTTTGACTGTGAAATTGATTTGGCGCAATGTAAAAATAAAATAAAAAAATGAAAAAGGGGGGGAGAAATAATAGAATATGTTGAATATCTGTGGTGGAATCGTTATATGAAATTCTCCTGAAAGTTGAATCATTGCAGTGTATCAGCTAAATAATAAGTGGTAGTGTGACTAGTAAAATTCGAGAGCTGATGGCTGACTCAGCAAGGTAATCTTCTTGTGTTATATATAAATTCGCAGAGAGCCCTGCAGATGTTCCTGTCGCTATGTCCCAATGAAATGGTGAGCTTAGGTCGCCCAGGAAACCATCATCGTTCTTTTCTTTCTGAATGATGAAATGTATGGGTACCGAACACAGTGTACCAGCGCATTCGTGCTTCCGTCCAGACTTGACTTATAGACAATGGTCACATGAAATTTCTGTAGACGCAAGCTCCACCGGGGCTAGTCATTCTGAGGGATCAGGTATGTTAGCCAACCATCAGAGGGCATGATAGTCCGTCACCACTTTGGATGGACGGCCATAGAGATACGGGCAACACTTGGTGATCGCCCATACTATCGCGAGGCACTCTCTGTGGTGGTGTAATTCACCTCGGTACGGGACCGTGCGCGGCTGGCATAGGCTATTACTAGTTTTTCGCCGTGTTGATGCTGGACGAGGACTGTGCCGAGGCCAATGTTGCTGGCGTGGGTACGCACCTGTGTGTCAGCATCATTGTCAAAATACGCAAGAAAGTGTGCTAACTGCATCCGCTGTCATAGTTCGGCCGAAGCAGCCTTTTGCTGGGTGACCCATACAAGCGGTGTGTCGTTTCGTTTAAGGGGGACGAAAAGTTACGCTGTATTCGAAAACCCTCTAATATATTGTCAGTAATAGGCGCACAACGCCAGAAAGCGCCGAACAGCCTTTTAGTCAGGAGGAGGTGGAAACGCGGCTACATTGGTAAGCTTGTAAGGATCGGGTCGCACTGCTCTCGCGCTCACTACATGGCCGAGTAACGTGAGCTCTTCATAACCAAAGTGACACTTTTCTGATTGGGGAGTAACATATAACAATCGAAAAGCCTCCAGAACACTCCTCAGGTGGCGAAGATGTTGCTGGAATGTGTCAGAAAAGAACGACTATATCATCAACGATGTCTAGGAAGAGAGAAGAGGACCGCGCACTGTTGGAAGATTAGATGATGTCATCATGAACAATTTCTAGAACATGCGTACGGATGGTTTCGTGTTCCTTCGTTGACACGTGGTAAGGCTGCATGCAGGTGTACTGGGCGGGCATCGTCGTAAGTGATGACTCTGTGCCTATTGATGAAAGTCTGGTGCATAATAAATGAAGTTACAGAACATGACCGGAATTCAAGCTAGAGTTGGCGCAATGCTATTTGGTTATCTGGTGAGAGGTCAGAATTAATATCGATAATGTACCGCGGCGTACCCGCAGCCTCCACTGCTTCCGATGTAAAGCAGGTGGAAACGTTTCTTATTTCATCTGCAAACGCTGACGAAGTGCCGCGGAAAACGTATCGTTGTTTGTTACTGAATCATATTCAGCAGTTGAGATTGGCCATCTTGAAGCTGTACAATACTTCGAGCCACACAAACACCTCGAATCAGCAGTTGTTCAAAGTTACTTTCTGCAATCACTTCACCATTTTTGCAATCCCCAGCTTGTGATGTCTACTATACCACTGGCTCTTGGAAGGAGTGTTACAATTTTAACGGAAACACGAAAAAAATCAGCACACTATTGGTCACCCTTTTTGTGCATTGCGTCATCGGCTCAGAAGGTGATGCGATGCTTTTGGAGATAAATAACAGCTCCATACACCTGCTGAAAGTCAACACCAAGAATGGTATCGCGCAAACATCAATGTAGCACAAGAAAACTTGCTAATATATATAAAACCACAGACCCGACCTTTGCCCGTGCAGGTTCTAAGTGGGCCCGCCCGCTGTGTTCTAGTAGCTAAGGTACTCGGCTGCTGAACCGCAGGTCGTGGGATCGAATCCTCGCTGCTGCGGCAGCATTTTTCACGCAGGCAAAAATGCTGTAGGCCTATGTGCACAGATTTGTGTGCACGTTAAAGAACCCCAGGTGGCCGAAATTTCTGGAGCTGTCCACAATGGCGTCTATCATATTCATATGGTGATTTCGGGACGTTAAACCCGATATATTCATCAACCATGTTCAAAGTGGGGAGATGATGTGATAATCATCTGTTCGAATCACGGATCCATGCCAGGCATTAATAATTTCTGTAGCAGTGTGGTCAATTTGCCACTTAGTATCGAATAGTCAGCCCCTATCTATTAAAGCACTAACTGCATAGCCGTCGATCAGCACCAGTCTATTCAGAGAAAGCCGCCCATACCGTTCAGTGAAATCTTTGCGCCTGCCTATAAGCGTCGATCGGAGGTCTTCAGGAAGCCGACTGCCAGCGGCATCGCCTCCAAATGCCGTTTTCATTTGTTTTCGGTGAGGACTGGGGGACAGCACGCCAGCATGTCGCTGGGGTGGAGGTCAAAAGCGCCTCGGTGACGGTGAGTGGGATGGCTACCCAGAAGGCAGTGGCATGCGCTGCTAAGCCAGGTAGTCCTCAATGTACCGGGGTCGTAGGCCATACCAAGGAGGCGCTGAATATGATGACCATCCCCGCACCCCGAGGCGCCGGTATGGACACTGGCGGTACAATTGGTCGGCTTCGCCGCAGTGGAAGCACAAAGATCGCTGACTACGAGTGCGCCAATCATCATAAATCTGAAGCGAAGTGCTCGGCAAGAAGTGCAGGACCCGTGTAAACGAACGGTGGCGGCGTGTGTGTATTCTTGCGGTACAAGAGCGGCTGCGCCGACTGAAGCAAAACCGTAGGAGGTGCCTGAATGAACAGCAGGTAAGAGGAAGCAGGTTGCTTCACGGCTTCCACGTAGGTCACACGGTGGTAGTCAGGCGAGGCGGGTGTCGTGTTATCGAGACTCATAGGGTTGTGAAAGGCCGGATGCAGCTTGTCTGTTATGATGCTTGCAATGGAACTCTCCGTAGAGAAGGGTGGTGCGGCAGCTTTTGCAGCTCCTCATGTACTATAGAGTGAATAATGTCGTCCAGACGCTGGGGGCTGTTCCTAATAACCGTGAGAACTTCAGCAGCAGACGTACCATCGTGAGGAATATGAGCTTAAACGCAAAAGCGTGTCACAAATCGTGTCACAAAAGCGTGCCACAAAGCGTGTCGCACAAGCGTGTCCAACGAACAGGAGTGTTGACTCGCACTGGGCTTGTGGTGCGGCTTTCCGGAGAGTTTTGAAACATCCGTAAGAGGCTAGTCAGCCCCTCCATCAATCGTTACAGCACTCCAGGGGTCTATAGAAGGTTTATTGAAGTCTGAGCAACAGGGCTCTTACCAAGCGTGCTGATTGGGCTTGCTCGCCAGAGCGGGGTCGCGTGCGCACTTTGTTCTTCAGTGTTCGGAGCCTTCGCCTTGATATACAATGCAATACTAGAAGCAGGTGGCAATACCTATGTATTGCATTGCAATAAGCGTTATCTGCTCAATGTGTGCCTTGCTTGCGGCGCATGCTTTCGCCTACATGTTATGCGGAAGTAAGTTTAAAATTAACAGTGGAAACTTTGCGCCCCGCTTGAACCCTTCCCTCGTTATTTTTTGCGCGAAAAAGCCACGTCTCTGGCTTCTACTTGCCCATCTCTACTGCTGATTTGTACCGGCCATATTGAACTCGCTTACAGCCCCCGCTGCTGTAGCGCCATCCCACACCTCACACATGCGAAACCTGTGAACACTCGCCTCTTAAAGTGACCGCGTGGAGCGCACCCGCTCCTGAACCCACTACCCCGGTATATTGTAGTAAACAATACCAGAGCGAGATTTTCACTTGCGGTCGCCAGCGAGTGGCCGTGTAGTTCACCATGTGCTCCCTGTCAGCGTGGCGCTCGAACGATTGCGCTTTTTCGCATATGCCGACCGACCTGGTTTCTTTGTGCAGACCACTTTGGCTGCGGTGTGAGCAAACTACATGCTCGTTCTGCCCGCTTTGATGATGTCCCTCACATGCTGTGCAAGTAAGACATGATTCAGCTAAAATATTGCGCCTTAGGTGCGTTGGTGGACGTGCTAAGAGAGCCTGCAAAAATATTGCAACTTTATTTTATGTTTTTGGTCAGGACAAAAAATATAGGAAGAAACACAGGCCTGTCTGGATGAAACATTGAAAATTTGCTCTGAAATTTGGTAATTTCGCCACGAGCAACCACCACTTCAACCATTCTGCGCTACAAGGTTTGGTAAAGGCTATCGGCCACACAATAACAGGGAAACTTTGCATTCTACTTCAAAAGCTGCCCACAGTTCTCTAAAGCACATTTGTGCGCTGTCCACCATGAAAGGTTCTACTTAATTTAAGTTCGTACATTTTCAATTCTGTTCACATCTGCACACTGGGAAGGCCATTTAAACACCATTACACACCTCATTTCCAGCAGGTGGTTCCTTGATACTGCGGTATGAACTGGGCTAAGGTCGTGCTGAAAAGAAAACAGGCTGTTTTTAAATGGGCCCTACATGTCCTAAGGTATAACCACAGTGTCCAGGAGATCTCTGCATGCCGTAACTTAGAAGCGACCATGCAGATGAACTAACTGGCCCAAGCAGTATTTGGACATCGACCCCGAAACATTGACGCTGCAGTTGCCGATGCTTACCGCGTGATGCGAATAGAGTGCATCGAACATAGTGAAAATATCAGGGAAGAATGTAAAAATTAAATGGTTACACCACAAGTTTTATGGCGATTGATAACTGCGACGATAGTCACCCTTGCATCCAAATCTTGGTGGAATGCACTGCTTTTAGTGGCCAGTTTTACAAGCAACTTGCGTCTAACGTAACAAGGCACAGGTGTTTGGGGACACACCTAAGTGCACTGAAGTTGGCGCACTATATATTACTAATTTTGAAAATCTAAACGCATACCTATAAACACCACATTGAACGGGTCATTCGTTTTGTGATACGAGAGTGTAAAAACAGCTAAATAGTTTACTGAGCCTTCAGAGAACCTTTGTACCTCTTGAACAGTAAGCAATTGAACTTGACTCGTGTCTTGCTTCTTCCACGCTTGCTGCTGGTGAGCACAATTTGAAGTAAACATGCCCTTGTCCGCCAAAAGTAAATTCTGCTATTTTTTCACCGCAGAGTATCTATGCTCCTGTGCATTCAGCAGGCTTGTCACCCTGTTTTGTGCCGAAACAAAAGGCTTCGTCGCCGCAACACGGCTAATAAATGGTTAATGAAATCACCCACGTATTACTCGGGTGCTGGCTACATTCTCCAGGTCATCCCTTATTTCTGTTGTCATCTTTGGGTTTCCAAAATGCATTGTAGATGAATATGTGCACCTGGCCGCCATTGTGGAAATTGTCTTTACTTACTCAGCGCTATGTTTGCTCAGTTATTTTAAAATTCCGCACTGACTGACGTGTTTGACTGTAGGCAAGCTTCCTGAAAACTGCAAACCATTGTGCAATCTTCAAAGTCACGCGTTATTCCAGTCCAGAAGGCATTTGGTGTACCCTGCACTTGTACTTTGTGATGCCCAGATGACCTTGCTAAGTTTTATTAGAATTCATGCTTATCCTAGCAGAAATCACGATCTTACACTGTCTTAGCTCGTGTGAGAGCTCTCTGGTAAATTGTTTTAGCTCGACACCAGTCAGTGCGCTTTGGCTGAGGCTTTGTAGAACTTTTGCTATGTATTTGAACTTTTTTGTTTTAGTGGCCAGTTGCTGTTTCGTTCTGTTGCCGACATGGAATAAAACGCACTCACGGCGTGCGCATGCGTATCGTCGTTGCAGTGGACAGACGCCCGGGAAGGCATATCGGCCAACAGAACGTGAATCCCTGGAATTAACCTAATTTTTCTTCAGATTTGGGTGCACGTTAAAGAACCCCAGGTGGTCTAAATTTCCGGAGCCCTCCACTACGGCGTCTCTCATAATCATAGAGTGGTTTTGGGACGTTAAACCTCACATATCAATCAATCATCAATCAATCAATTAACCTAATTTTTCTCTGGTATAAACGAAACTTGAATGAGTGCAAAAAAACCGTTGCAGCCATCAGGGAATGTCTCCGGTTCTTTTCTGAGAAAGCACTATCAGTTTGTGGTGGCCCGTCTTCACGATGATCACACGACTGTATGTAAGAAGGTGGAATCTTTCGCACCAACACACTATTGCCTTCCCTTCCTTTTCAAATAGTGACTAAATTTATAAAATTTTTGTGCGTGATTCATACACGTATACAACAAGCTTTTTATTGTTAATTTCATACTGTCCCAACTCAGCACCTACTTCATTTTGCGTTACGTCACATGAAACTTTGGTTTTATATTTTTCGACCGAATAGTCATATACCAAGGGCTGGCTTTGAAATTTTTTGGTTCTGGCATGTGTGCCATACACTGCGCCTGATTAAGGCGTAGTTTGATGCCTTATGACTGAATACGTCCCCTAGAAATTTGACTTTCTAGCCACAAACTACACATTAAGTCAAGTTAAAAATTGCTACAGCTTGTTCTGGTGCTTGCAAGCAAAGTCTTTCATTACGCGTCTTCATTGATTAGCCAGTGATTCCCTTGTCAACAGTATATGCCCTTGCACATAGCGGATTCTGAACACTTCAATCAAAGTGTTCTAAGAAGCGTGTGTGGCTTTAAAAATGCAGAACACCTGCATCGAGATGGGGCATCGGCAAAAAGGCGTTGCAAGCGTGCAAAGTTCTTCGTTCGTGCAAGTTTCTTCGTTGAATGGTATACGATGATAAACAGCATTAGTGCCAAGGCGGGTAAACACTTTTGCGCGGACTAGTTCCGCATTATTGTGCTCCCGCGTCAGCGTTTGCTATAGTGCCCCCTTTTTATGTATTCGTTAACCCTTCTCGGTATTCATGCATACTCGAAAACTTCCATTCTTGCGCACTTTCTCGAGAGGGCTCACACGATTCATAGGCACTCTCACCCTTTGCACTTATGTCAATTTGCTCCAAACGTTTCAGTCCTTTGCGCAATGGTTGTCGCATGGTTAGAAGAAAGCGACGTGCTCGTTTGACCACTGTAGCAGTGTACTCATTGAGTACCATTTGATGAGGGTGCTTGATGAGTCTCGTGCACATAAAAAAATCGGCAGATCCCACGTACAGTGTGAGTCGATGATATGCGAAGCACGAATGAGGAAGGTTGATATGTCAATTTAACATTAGCGCAACGTTACGAGGCGGACATAGATTATGCCATACATGACTTCCATGTCATGGTTATGTTTGAGCGTACCGTATGTGACTTCCATAGCATGATTATGTTTGAACGTGTCATTTACCTTCGTCAATTATTCAAGTCACGTGATACCGAATTTTGTATGCGTGAAGCTAGCAAAACGGCCGCGAGCATGCTATGAGCATAGCATGTAGTCATGTTTCACATGACGTGCATGTCATAATTATCATGTTTTCACCAATCACATACCCTCATCATTTCATTCACGTCCCGTAATACCAAATTTGGTATATGTGAAGCTAGCGAAATGGCCGCGAGCAGATAATGAGTGTTGCATGCAGTCATGTTGATACATGACTCACATGTTATGATTTACGTCATTCATTCACATTCTTCGTGATTCACGTCACACAATATGTAACCTTAGTATGTGTGAAGCTAGCTAAACGGATGCGAGCACATCATGAGCGTAGCTTGTTGTCATGTTGTTACATGACAGGCATCTCATGATTATCATGTTTGCGCCAGTCATATACCTGCGTCTTACAGTAATCTTATGCCTTACCATTCTGGTGTTGATCCCATTATCCAAACGTCCAGGAGAGCTAGAAAGCGTAGGCGACTTCATTTTGTAAATATATATATATATATTTATATATATATATACATATATATATATATATATATATATATATATACATTTTCGTGTGTGTGTGTGTGTGTGTAACGCATTAACAAGGTGATTCTAGGAGAAGCCGACGAAGAGGAAGTGCGCGTGCATAACGCATGGTATCTGGACCCCGACGTGTCTCCATTTTGTAGCGTCACACGAGTCGACAGGATCGACCTAATCAACGTGCCATGGCTAAGCCAAAGCCTCCGTTCAACATACAGAAGTTCAAGGGAACACCAGAAGACGTCCGCATCGACAAGTGGCTTCTTCTTTTCGACATGAAGGCAGCCAAGGCATCGTGGACTCACCGCGATCGGGTCGGTCACTAAAACGAATACATTGAAGGGAAAGTGTTCAAGTGGTACCTGACAGATTTTCGGCAACGGTGAGACAACTTGGGACAATATCAAGCGTGCCATGCAAGCCCGCTTTGCTACGACTGACGGAGATGCCTTCCATCTCTTCGTTCACTACCGAATGAAAGGAGGGCAGGCCATCAAGGACTACTACGACGAGAAAAAGCGACTGGGTTCCTTGGCTGACCTGAAAGAGTGCCACATCATTTCTGAATTGACTGATGGTGTTCCTCCCGGTGTGGAACTGGCACTCGCCGGGCTGTGTTTCAACTCGTCATTAGAGTGGCTCACCGCTGCTCAACGGGTCGAGACATCTTTAAAACAGGTGAGAGGAGTTTCCTTTACTCGTAACGCTAGCATTGCATCAAGAGCTCCACGTCTCTTCAGCAGACCGCAGCAGCCAACAATAACTCCTCAACCACGTGCCCCGCAAAACGAATGTAGATACTGCTCAGCGGCTGGTCTCTCACGACAGTTTCACTGGCACAACGAATGTCCGCGCCACGGCAATGTGTCTGCTATTGATACTGAACGGGAAAACGAGGAGGGCGACCCAGTGTTTCATTAATACACTTCAGTGCTCTCATCAACGGAAAGCCAGTAAATGAAATTCTTCATACAGGAGCAACAATTACTTGTATCAGCGAGGATGTGTACAAACAGCTAAAACTTCAGTGATGAGAGACTCCAGCATCATGGTCCAGCAAGTTGCATCAAGTATTCGAACTTTGGGTCGCGTAAACATTCAGTTACAAATTAGAAACGTCATAAAGAAAGTTTATGCACATGAGCTACGAGGCATGAGACAGCAATTAATTCTTGGCCTAGACAGCGCTTCATACTTCAATCTTTCTGTAAATCTGGAAAGCAAGTCAGTGACACAAGCACGTGAGAATAAGAGCCTTCCGCATCACAATGAAAAGAAAACCATTCAAACCCCGCTGATGCAAACCCTGACTTCAGAAAACTTATCAGAGCATGAATCTGCGGCACTCGACTCTCTTTTAAGCAAGTATGACGAGATATTTTTGAAATCTCAAACAGATATTGGGTGCATCACTACTGAGAAACATTAGATCGCACTTACCAATGCTGTCCCTATTCGTCGAGCACCATATAGATGTTCACAGGCAAATTGGAGATTAACGAACAAGTTAACGCTCTCCTTAAGCAAGGTGTTGTGAAGCCTTCATTATCGACCTACGCCGCACCTGTCATTTTAGCAGAGAAGAAAGGTGAAGGACGCACTCGTCTATGTATTGAATACCGGAAACTCAATGCCATAACGGTACCCGACTTTCAACCAATTCAACGTATAGATAATATTCTTGACCACTTGAGAAAGCCGGAGTTTTTCACTAAGTTAGACGTAACGTCGAGATACTGGCATGTACAAATGCATTCTGACGATGTTCAGAAAACTGCATTTGTCACGCCTGATGGTCATTTTGAGTGGTTGGTAATGCCATTTCGATTGAAGAACGCTCCAGCTACATTTGAAAGAGCCATGAAATCAATAATAGCGAAACATCAGCTCCCCAATGTAATTACTTTGAGGATATGGTCGTATACTCAGAGCTAATAATTGATCATATACGACACCTTGAGGCGCTATTAGACTCTCAAAACCGAGAACGTAAAACTCAAACGAAAAAAGTGCCAATTTGTACGCTGCAGCATTGAATACCTGGGCCACAAAATTTCACAATGAACAGTGACACCTAAGCAAAGTTTTGCGGCTGCCATACTCAAATTTCTGACACAAAACGAGAAAAAGATCTCCAGCGTTTTCTGGGCACTGAAAACACCTACCGTCAGTACATTCCCCACTTCAGCGATATCGCTCTTCCACTCACAAAACTACTCCACAAGGGCAGTAAGTGGGTGTGGATAGAAGAATGCGAGCAAGCTTTTCGTGAACTGAAGGGGTGGATAACTGAAGAACCGGTGCTTCGCATATACGACCCTTCGAGACCATGTACTGTCTACTGTGACACATCTGGCGAAGGCATCGGTGCAGTGCTGAAACAATCTGATGACAAAGGCAAAAAACATCCCGTGGCCCACTATTCCCGCAAACTACTAAAGCACGAGGGGAACTACGCTATAACAGAAAAAGAATGTCTTGCCATTGTAGATACCATTGATAAATGGCATTGCTACCTTCATGGAAAGTCATTCACTGTTGTAACAGATCACTCTGCACTCCAGTGGCTGAAGAATGATAAAAATTCTGAAGGTCGTCTCTTCCGGTGGTCTCTGAAACTGTCAATGTATGATGTGAACATCAAACATCAAAAGGGTGCAAGTAATGTTGAAGCAGATGTGCTCTCCAGAGCCCCAATAGTAATTCTTTCATCACACGACGACCTTCAGCGATGCAACAATGAGCGTCAAAAAGGAATGCATTGATTGGAAAATAACATCATCATCGTTAAAAGAAAAGGACTACGGAAAATATATGTGCCCCATGAACTACGCCCAACCATTCTAAAGAATGCACATCAACATTTTGGGCTTGTCGGAGTGAAGAAGACGCTATCGCTCCTGTCTCCGCAACATTATTGGCCGCATATGGTAACCAATGTTTCCACTTATCCCGGCTGCGGCAGCTGCATTTCCGATCGAGGCGCAAATGTTGTAGGCCCGTGTGGTCAGATTTGGGCGCACGTTAAAAAACCCCAGGTGGTCGAAATTTCCGGAGCCCTCCACTACAACGTCTCTCATAATCGTATGGTGGTTTTGGGACGTTAAACCCCACAATCAATCGACGTTTCCACTTACATTAGGCATTGTGATACATGCCAGAGATGCAAGAAGACGACAACAAAAAAGTGTGGGACGCTTGAATCACTGCCTCCAGCTGAAGAGCCCTTCGACCTCTTTGCAATAGACACCATTGGAGGATTTTCTGGATATGGCTCGTCAAAAAGGTTTATACACTTGGTTATTGATCATGCGACTCGCTACGTATGGGCGTTTGCTCATAAAAGTGAGAACAGCGACGTCTACATTTCATGCTTAAAAACAATTTTTTCTTCTGGAAAACCACGGAAGCTCCTTTCAGATCGTGGAACAGGATTTACCGCAGAAAACTTCAAGCAGTTTTTAAAACTTAATCATATACACCAACTATTCACCTCATCTCATCATCCACAATGCAACGGCATGAACGAGCGGACAAACCAGACTATCGTAACGAGACCTGAATGTAAGATCAATGACGAACCACAGAAGTCTTGGACTAAGCTGCTTCCAGAGGTAATTAACGAATACAACAGAACACCCCATGAAGTGGTCGGCTACGCACCTGCCTTCCTGATGTATGGAATTCCATCATATCCTACTGTACTAGAACAACGAGAAGAAACTGTCGAAGAAGTGCGAAAAAGTGCAGTTACCAATTCTATCGCCTACCACAATAACAACAAAGTCATTTATGATAGAAAATTTTTTCCGAATGAGTTCCAAGTCAGTGACTTTGTCCTTTACGAGACACCATGGCATCCCAACAACGGCAAACTGAGTTCCGTCATGAAAGGACCCGACAAGATTCTAAGCAGGGTCTCAACAGCGAACTATGAGATCAAGCGCTCGGTGCTACCCTTAGGTAGAAACTCTGACATTGTGCATGTTATCAAACTGCGGCGTTATTTCCTACCTTCTGAACGGAGACTTTCTTGAGGAGAGGGGGAAGTGTGACGCTTTAACAATGTGATTCTAGGAAAAGCCGACGAAGAGGAATTGCGCGTGCATTAGAATAAACACATGGCATCTGAACCACGACGTGTCTCTATGTTGTAGCGTCAAATTTATACATATATATATATATATATATATATATATATATATTATGGCGAAAATAAGAACGAAACAGACTTTATAATCAATGCACACCTAAGCATCGTACGGGATGTGAAAGTGCTTGCCAAGTACGATGCAGTGACCATAGAATCGTATGGTCTCGAATTAGCCTAGACTTGAAAAAGGAAAGACAAAAAATGATACGCAAGATGCGAATCAATGAGCTAGCACTGAGAGGGAAAGAAGAGGATTTCAGTCTCACTTCAGTACAGGTGCTCGGCTCTTATCGAGGAAACCAGCCTTAGCAACGACGCAATGAATGATAATCTGACGATTATAATTACGGACTGTGCAGTGGAAGTTTGAGGTACGGTACTCAGGCAGGATACTGGCAAGCTGTCCCAAGAGACGAGGAACCTCATTAAAAGCGTCAAAACATAATATTCTCTAGTACAACAGACAAAATAGAACTCGCAGAACTTTCTAAGTTGATTATTAGGCGTAAGGTATTCGATGTAAGAAGCTATAACATGAAGAGAATTGATCACGCTCTGAAAAACGGAGGAAGCATCAAAGCAGTGAAGAGAAAACATGGGTTAGGCAGAAATCAGATGTATGCACTAAGAAACAAAGAAAGCAAAATAACTACCAATATGAATAAGATAGTTAAAATAGCGGAGGAGTTTTACAGAGACCAGTACAGCAGCTGGGACAACCCCGACGGCTACATTAGAAGAGCTAGCAGTAACCCAGATGACACCCCACCAGTAATGATAGACGAACTCAAAAAAACCTTGGAGAGAATGCAAAGAGGTAAAGCTGCTGGTGAGGACCAGGTAACATCAGATTTGCTGAAAGATGGAAGAAAGACTGCGTAAGAAAAACTAGCCACCCTGTTTGCGAGGTGCCTCCTGACCGTAAGAGTACCAGAGTCTTGGAAGAGTGCTAACATCATCTTATTACATAATACATAAAGGAGATGACAAGGACTTCAAGAATTAGAGGCCGATCAGCTTGCTCTCTGCAGTATACAAGCTATTTGCAAAGGTAATTACTAACAGAGTAAAAAAAAACATTAGATTTCAATCAACCAAAGGAACAAGCAGGATTTCCAACAGGCTACTCGACAATCGACCAGGTTCATACTATCAGTCAGGTAATAGAGAAATGCTCAGAGTATAACCAACCACTATACATAGCCTTCATAGATTACGAGAAGGCGTTTGATTCAGTAGAAATATCAGCTCTCATGCAGACACTGCGGAATCAGGGCGTCGATGAAGTATATATAAGAATCCTGAGAGAAATCTGCAGGGGATCAACTGCTACCATAGTGCTTCATGAAGAAAGCAACAGATTACCAATCAAAAAGGGTGTAAGTCCGAGGACATAATCTCACCAGTGCTCTTTACCGCATGCTTACAGGAGGTTTTCAAAAGCCTAGAAAGGTAACAGTTAGAGATAAGAGTTAATGAAGAGTACCTTAATAACCTGTACTTCGCCGATGATATTGCATTGCTGAGTAACTCAGGGGACAAATTGCAACTCAAGATTAGGGAGTTAGACAAGGAAAACAGAAAGTAGGGTCTTAAAATTAATCTGCAAAAAACGAAAGTAATGTACAACAACCTCGGAAGAGAGTAGCGCTTCGAGATAGGTAATAGTGCACTTCAAGTTGTAAAAGATTATGTCTACTTAGGGCAGGTAATAACCGCGAAGTCATACCACGATAATAAATAACTAGAAGAACGAGAATGGGGCGGAGCACTTTGGCAAGCACTCTCAAATCATGACAGGTGGATTGGCTTAATCCCTCAAGAGGAAGGTATATAACAGCTGCATCTTATTGGTGCTTAGCTATGGAGCAGAAACTTGGAGACTTATAAGAGGGTTCAGCTTAAATTGAGGACGTTGCAGCGATAAATGGAAAGAAAAATGGTAGTTGTATCTTTAAAAGACAAGAAAAGAGCACAGTGACTTAGGGAAAAAACGGGGATTAAGGATATCATAGTTGAGATCAAGAAGAGGAAATGGACATGGGCTGGGCATGTAGCGCGTAGACAGAATAACCGCTGGTTATTAAGGGTAACTAACCCGATTCTCAGAGAAGGCAAGCAGGTCAGGGGTAGGCAGAAGGTTAGGCTAGCAGATGAGATTAAAAAGTTTGCGGGTATAAATTGACAGCAGCAAGTGCAGGACCGAGTTGACTGGCAGAACATAGGAGAGGCCTTTGTCCTGCAGTGGTCGTAGTCAGGCTGATGACAACACACAAACACATAAACACACACACACACACACACATCTATATATATATATATATATATATATATATATATATATATATATATATATATATATATATATATATGAAGCTTGGACCTCGACGAAGCTCACACCCCCCTCGAGCGAAACGTCAATAAAACTGCTTCGCACGCACGTTTGTTTTGACGTTTCCGTATATATATATATATATATATATAAGAGAAAGAAGTGTATATCAAAGGGCTCGTTTTCCGTGTTTTAACACAATATTAATGAGATCTAACAGACAGTAATGCCAAGGAATGTACAGGGGAAGTTATTTTAACCAATAAAATGTAAATAAGAAGAAAGAAGAAAGAAAAGTAGATGAAAAAATAACCAGCCGTGAGCAGCAATCGAACCTACGACCTTCAAATAACTTTTAAATAATATACTTCTATACACTTCTATATACTTCTATATATATATACTACTTTTATATATATATATAAAAGAAAGAAAAGTGGACAAAAAAATAACCAGCCGTGAGCAGGAATCGAACCTACGACCTTCAAATAACTTCTAAATAATACATACATATATATATATATATATACATACGAGGGTATCGTACTGGCAGACTTGGTGTGTTTAGGTTGTATAAGAAGGACAATTAATCAGCTGCCCGCTCATAATAAGTTCACGTGCTACGTGACGCCAAAACATGCGCATAAGAGTGTTTTCACACTCGTCGTTCGGCTTATAGATGGCGCTGACTGTCACTCCTACTTCTAAATTCACATATAAACCCAAAAATTGGATGGAGGGAAGGCCGCTGTGGTAGCTCAGTGGGTAGAGCATCAAACGCGTTATTCGAGGGTCGTAGGTTCGATTCCTGCTCACGGCTGGTTATTTTTCCATCCACTTTCTTTCTTCCTATTTACATTCCGTTTGTTCCAAAAATTTTCCCTGTACCTTACTTGGCATTACTGTCTGTTAGATCTCATTAATATTGTGTTAGCGCACGGAGGGGCGAGCCCTTGGGTATACACTTCTTTCCCTTATTTTCATTGAACGAGGGTCTTGTACTGGCAGACTTGGTGTGTTTAGGTTGTATAAGAGGGACAATTAATCAGCGGCCCACTCATAATAAGTCACGTGCTTCGTGACGCCAAAACATGTGCATAAGAGTGTTTTCACACTCGTCGTTTGGCTTATAGATGGCGCTGACTGTTACTCCTACTTCTAAATTCACATATAAACACAAAAAAGTGGATGGAGGGAAGGCCGCTGTGGTAGCTCAATGGTTAGAGCATCGAACGCGTTAGTCGAAGGTCGTAGGTTCGATTCCTGCTCACGGCTTATTATTTTTTCATCCACTTGTCTTTCTTCTTATTTACATTCCATTGGTTCTAATAACTTCCCCTGTACATTCCTTGGCATTACTGTCTGTTAGATCGCATTATTATTGTGTTAGGGCACGGAGGGGCGAGCCCTTGGGTATACACTTCTTTCCCTTATTTTCATTGAACAAAGGTCTTATACTGGCAGACTTGGTGTGTTTAGGTTGTATAAGAGGGACAATTATTCAGCTGCCCGCTCATAATAAGTTCACGTGCTACGTGACGCCAAATTAAGCGCATAAGAATGTTTTCACACTCGTCGTTTGGCTTATAGATGGCGCTGACTCTCAGTCCTACTTCTAAATTCACATATAAACCCAAAAAGTGGATGGAGGGAAGGCCGCTGTGGTAGCTCAGATTCCACTTTCGGATGCCGAAGCGAACGGACGTGCGATGGAAAGCTCCAGTGGAGCGGTATCAGCCGCCCGTTTGAGCCGCGGAAACAGGTCTTTTGATGACGATAAGGATTATGAAGTTGTGTTGCCAACCCTTCCTACAGGACGTATTGTTTTAAATACGGTTTTTCTGCACGCTGACGTACGAGCCCGACCTTATCGAGTGGAAGATTTCCGTGACACCTTTGCCAGCCTACGACTGCTCCCCGAAGTGGTTGCTTTGGGGGCGTATAGGATGAGCCACGTGTGGGCGGTAACGTTCAAGAACATGGACGCTGTCAAGACGATTTTATCGAACGCGTTATTCGAAGGTCGTAGGTTCGATTCCTGCTCACGGCTGGTTATTTTTCCATCCACTTTCTTTCTTCTTATTTACATTCCATTGGTTCTAATAAATTCCCCTGTACATTCCTTGGCATTACTGTCTTTTAGATCTCATTATTATTGTGTTAGCGCACGGAGGGGTGAGCCTTTGTGTATACAATTCTTTCCCTAATGTTCATTGAACGAGGGTCTCGTACTGGCAGACTTGGTGTGTTTAGGTTATATAAGAGGGGAAATTAATCAGCTGCCCGCTCATAATAGGTTCACGAGCTACGTGACGCCAAAACATCCGCATTATAGGGTTTTCACACTCGTAGTTTGGCCTATAGATGGCGCTGACTGTCACTCTTACTTCTAAATTCACATATAAACATAAAAAAGTGGATGGAGGGAAAGCCGCTGTGGCAGGTCAGTGGTTAGAGCATTGAAAGCGTTATTCGAAGAACGTAGATTCGATTTTCTGCTCACGGCTGGTTATTTTTTCAGCCACTTTCTTTCTTCCTATTTACATTCCATTTGTTCCAAAAACTTCCCCTGTACCTTACTTGGCATTACTGTCTGTTAGATCTCATTAATATTGTGTTAGTGCACGGAGGGGCGAGCACTTGGGTATACAGCCCCGCCGCGGTGGTCTAGTGGCTAAGGCACTCGGCTGCTGACCCGCAGGGCGCGGGTTCAAATCCCGGCTGCGGCGGCTGCATTTCCGATGGAGGCGGAAATGTTGTAGGCCCGTGTGCTCAGATTTGGGTGCACGTTAAAGAACCCCAGGTGGTCTAAATTTCCGGAGTCCTCCAATACGGCGTCTCTCATAATCATAGAGTGGTTTTGGGACGTTAAACCCCACATATCAATCAATCAATCAGCACTTGGGTATACACTTCTTCCCCTTATTTTCATTAAACGAGGGTCTTGTACTGGCAGACTTGGTGTGTTTAGGTTGTATAAGAGGGACAATTAATCAGCTGCCCACTCATAATAAGTTCACGTGCTTCGTGACGCCAAAACATGTGCATAAGAGTGTTTTCACACTCGTCGTTTGGCTTATAGATGGCGCTGACTGTTACTCCTACTTCTAAATTCACACATAAACACAAAAAAGTGGATGGAGGGAAGGCCGCTGTGGTAGCTCAATGGTTAGAGCATCGAACGCGTTAATCGAAGGTCATAGGTTCGATTCCTGCTCACGGCTTATTGTTTTTTCATCTACTTGTCTTTCTTCTTAATTACATTCCATTGGTTCTAATAACTTCCCCTGTACATTCCTTGGCATTACTGTCTGTTAGAGGATCGAACGCGTTGTTCGAAGGTCGTAGCTTCGATTCCTGCTCACGGCGTGTTATTTTTTCATCCACTTGTCTTTCTTCTTATTTACATTCCATTGGTTCTAATAACTTCCCCTGTACATTCCTTGGCATTACTGTCTGTTAGATCGCATTATTATTGTGTTAGGGCACGGAGGGGCGAGCCCTTGGGTATACACTTCTTTCCCTTATTTTCATTGAACAAAGGTTTCATACTGGCAGACTTGGTGTGTTTAGCTTGTATAAGAGGGACAATTAATCAGCTGCCCGCTCATAATAAGTTCACGTGCTACGTGACGCCAAATCATGCGCATAAGAATGTTTTCACACTCGTCGTTTGGCTTATAGATGGCGCTGACTCTCACTCCTACTTCTAAATTCACATATAAACCGAAAAAGTGGATGGAGGGAAGGCCGCTGTGGTAGCTCAGGGGTTAGAGCATCGAACGCGTTGTTCGAAGGTCTTAGCTTCGATTCCTGCTCACGGCTGATTATTTTTTCATCCACTTTTGTTTCTTCCTATTTACCTTCCATTGGTTCTAATAATTTCCCCTGTACATTCCTTGGCATCACTGTCCGTTAGATCTCATTAATATTGTGTTAGGGCACGGAGGAGCTAGCCCTTGTGTATACCCTTCTTTCCCTTATTTTCATTGAACGAGGGTCTCGTACTGGCAGACTTGGTGTGTTTAGGTTGTATAAAAGGGACAATTATTTGCTGCCCGCTCATGATAAGTTCACGTGCTACGTGACGCCAAAACATGCGCATAAGAGTGTTTTCACACTCGTCGTTTGGCTTTTAACTGGCACTGACTGTCACTCCTACTTCTAAATTCACATATAAACCCAAAAAAGTGGATGGAGGGAAGGCCGCTGTGGTAGCTCAGATTCCACTTTCGGACGCCGAAGCGAACGGACGTGTGATGGAAAGCTCCAGTGGAGCGGTATCAGCCGCCCGTTTGAGCCGCGGAAACAGGTCTTTTGATGACGATAAGGATTATGAAGTTGTGTTGCCAACCCTTCCTACAGGACGTATTGTTTTAAATACGGTTTTTCTGCACGCTGACGTACGAGCCCGACTTTATCGAGTGGAAGAGTTCCGTGACACCTTTGCCAGCCTGCGACTGCTCCCCGAAGTGGTTGCTTTGGGGGCGTATAGGATGAGCCACGTGTGGGCTGTAACGTTCAAGAACATGGACGCTGTCAAGACGATTTTATCGCAAGGCGATATCAAGTTAAAAAATTGTCGCTGTCTTGTCATTGATCCAGCAAACCAGGATGTGCGTATGAAAGTGCACTGGCTGCTGCACAATGTTCTCGATGAGGATGTGCGACGCGCTTTCGAGCCGTACGGCCAAGTGGTTGACGTCAACAGAGAGTAGTGGCATGTAAACGGCATGAGTGAAAAAGTCTCCACTACCCGTATTGTGACACTTCGGTTGAAAGTGGGCGTCAAAATTGAAGACTTGCCTCACCAAGTGAACGTAAGCGGTGAGCAAGCTTTGGTGGTTGTTCCGGGCAGAGCGCCAGTGTGCTTACGCTGTCGAGCAAAGGGGCACATACGGCGAGATTGCCGTGTACCACGCTGTGGTGCCTGCCGAAGATTTGGCCACGAGGAGAACGACTGCACGTTGTCTTATGTCAGCGTCACCGGACCTCCGAGTGGCAACGACCACGCAGAGCTGTTAATGGACGAGCATGAAGCTGAAGAGGCAGCGAGCGCGACTGCGAGGAAGGAACCGGTGACCCCATAATTGGTGAAACTGAGCAGGCCTAGTAGGATGGACAATGAAAAGGTCGAGAACAAGGCATCCGAACCAGAGCCAGAAAAACCGATAACGACAGACAAGCCAGAACAGCACCTGCCGACTGTGAAGGCTCCCAGCGACGCAGACACACTGCAAGACGACATGAAAATCAGCGACAGCGCTGGCAGTGGACTAGCTGGAAAGCGACCAAGAGACACTGTTGGTGAAGACTTCACTACCTCCGGAGACGTTGGTCGAGAAGAACCACCAGCATAAACCACAGGAATGAGGCGTCCAACGTTGAAGCCACGGCCGAACTTGCAGACCAATCCACGGGCGGAGGCCAGAGAGCCTTCGCAAAAGATTCCTGGGACTTGAGTTTTTTGTGCTGTTTTCCAGATGGAAAGTAACTCGTAAGTGAGCGGAGTTTACACACACCATGCCTCTGTAAAACCTGGACCGATTGCCGCAAAATTTTCAGTAAAACTAAAGCCGTTTTTTAGAAACGTTCACCTAAAGTAAACACTGTGTTTTGTACTCCCCCCCTAAACAAAAATCATGGCTTTCAATATAGATTCAGCCTTACGCGTCGCAACTTTAAACGTTAGAGGTTTACGCTCGAAGAGGCGACAGTATCAGTAACGTCGTTTGTTTCTCGAAAATGACGTTGATATCGCTGCTGTGCAGAAAACAAAAATTGAATCTGAAGAGCAGATGGACACCATATTTTTGATCTTCCGTTCCAGATACAATATATGTGTGAGTCATTCTGTAGGTACTTCAGGCGGATGTCTTCTCTTTATAAGGAACACAATTGGCATTGTCGAAAAAAGTGTGCACAGTGATAATGAAGGGCGTTTAATTGCATGTGATTTTCTTCTTTCCGGCATTAGTTGGCGCGTTGTGGGCGTATATGCGCCAAATAGACAACAAGAAAGGAAAATATTCTTTGAAAGTCTTGATACGTATCTATCATGCGAGAAGGCAGTTATACTTCTAGGCGATTTCAACTGTGTGTGTAATGCCACAGACAGGGCATGTAAAACCCTTGTCCGTAACTATAGTGCCTTGGTATGGGATTCAATGGAGCGTGAGCGGAACTTGGATGACGTGGGATATGTACTGGCGCAGGGTACTCACTATACGCATTACCAGCTCAAGTCAAGCTAGACTTGACAGAGCATACGTGTCTACGTCCCTGCTTCCTATGCGCCAGGGCTACGCAGTGAAGAATATTTCATTTAGTGATCATAGTCTAGTAATGTTCACCATTATTTAAAAAAAGCTCAAATTCAAATGGGGGACTCTGGAAGTTAAATGAAAAACTACTTGAGCATGAGAAGTCTGTAGAAAACGCTGAAAAGGAATTAAAAGTGGCGAAAGGTAACGCAAGTAGTTCCATTTACACGTGGGAGTGCTTCAAGGAAAAAGTAAAAATAGAAGCAATTAGAAGATCAGTTTCGATAAAACGCACTAACCTGAAAAAAGAAAGACAACTGCAATGCGAGCTTGATTTTTTGTTATGTCAAGAATGCGCGCAACTAGGAGTGCACAGTAAAGAAATAAGAAGAGTGAAACAAGAATTAGAAGCCGTAGATACGGAAAGGTACAGAGGAGCGGCGGTACGCGCACGCGCAGAAAGATTATGGTGTGGCGAGGTTCCTACAAAACGTGCTGTCACAGATGAAAAGAGCTACGCGACAAGAAACGAGATAAGGGCGATAGAATACAAAAATGAAGTCACCACAGATAAAACTGAGATCGAGCACGCGTTTGTGGAATATTTCCAAGAGCTGTTGGAGGGCGTCAGAGCGGACACGAGTACGTATAGTCGGCGTTTCTTGTCACTTATGCCGAAGCTTGAGGATGACGTAAAAGCGAGAGTAGAAGCACCCATCTCGGTCAGAGAAATCGAAATCACCATTGAAAAAATAAAAAACGGTAAAACACCCGGTCCCGATGGACTAGGTATAGCATTCTATAAGAAATTTAAAAATCTTGTGGCAGAAGCTTTGTGGAATGTGTTAGATAAGGCATACGAAAGGAAAGAGTTACCAATATCTTTTCGAAGAACACACATCGTGTTTATCCTAAAAACTCAAGACCCCAGGAAACAGCTGTCCGTCACATCCTACAGACCCATAACCCTAGCAAATGTTGACTACAAAATATTCATGGGTGTTTTGGCCAGGCGAATCCAAACAGTGATTACAAAAATAGTCGGACCACATCAGACTTGTGGCATAAAAGGCAGAACAATTATGACGAACATTCATATTGCCCGAAATGTGTTAGAATGCTGCGATGAGTTTGACTGTAAAGTAGCTATGCTACAAATCGATCTCGAAAAGGCATTTGACCGCGTGAACCATGACATACTTTTGAGCATTCTTGACCATGTCAATATAGGATCTGTGGTGTTGGAAGGGGTCCGAATGGCGTACACGGGATGCACTACGAGAATTGTAATAAACAAACAGCCTAGTGATAATATACAAGTCTTATCGAGTGTAAAACAAGGATGCCCTGCATTGGCACTGCTTTTTGCTATCTATTTAGAACCTCTATGCCAGAAAGTGATACAGAATGATCAGGTGCGGGGGTTTCATTTGATGTCTGCAGAGGTCAAAATACTTAGTTACGCCGACGATATTGCTGTGTTCTGCGAAGATTGGGAGAGTATTAGAGAAGCACTAAACGATATGAAATTCTTCTGTGATTGCACTGATAGTAGAGTAAACTGGAGTAATTGTCTTAGAATATGGCACGGAAATTGGCAGAGCACACCATCAATATTTCAAAGCATTACATGGAAGATTATACCTGACAAGTACTTAGGGGTACCTCTCCAACACTACAGAGATACAACAGAATATTGGGAACAAGAGACAGAGCAACTAAGAGATAAGATAAAAACGTGGGGTGGGCGCGATTTCTCAATATTTATGAGGTCAACAGTGAGCAACATATTTCTTATTTCACGAGTATGGTATGTTTTACAAGTGCTATTCATGTCACGTGTTGCTGTACAAAAGCTACACAGAGTGATCGCAGTGTTTATCTGGGCGTCCACGTGGGAAAGGACAAGCCGAACAAATCTGTTCCGTTCTGTGAAAAGTGGGGGGTTTGGTCTTGTACACTTGTTCCTGAGACAGATAGTATCTAGGTTTGTTTTTTTACGAGATCAAGATGGTCGTTTTTTGAGAACGTTGATACATGTGCGGCTGTCCCATTTTTTGCCTGATTTTATTGTAACCACAGTCAATGGGGCGACAAAAAGACCTAAGGGGTACATGAAAGAAGTAATTGCTGCTTTGGAAATATTGAGAGTGCGATTTTCGATGGAGTATCTTTCTGGGGTTTCGCGAAAGAGACTGTACAAGGACCTTGTAAAAACCATGTTGCCAGAGCCTCTGTATAGAACATTGTACCCTAATGGGCCCTGGAGATGACGTCTTGAAAAGAGTGAAGAAGATGCTAATTAGACCATCAATGAAGACATTGTTTTTCAAACTTCACAGCGGCACACTCCCTACCAATCCATGGCTCCGAGAAAAAGGAATATTCGTGCCGTCAGTTGATTGCATTATCTGAAGAAAACTTGAGACAGTTGACCACATCTTCCTAGACTGTACTGATGCAGTCTTTCGCTGGGACATCCTTCAAAGGACCCTGAAGAAAGACCTGCCAGTTACACAGTATGGCATCCGTATTTTGCCAGTCATAAATTTAGGCGGTATGCCCTACGATATGTTCATGGTATTGGTTCTTCACAGTGTGTGGCGAACACGGATGGCAGTGCGAAACGTAGACGTGAATCCTCGGCCCGCTCGAGAGTACTTCATAGAAAGTGTACAGTATTTGATGACTGCATACGAGGCACAAGTTAAGCCAGAGTGGTTGCCATGTTTAGATAAGTTGGTGGACATAAAGCGTCTGCCTTTTTAACCCCCATGTGCTGGAAGATGTGACAGCACTTTTACACGTGACACTGCACTGTATCCCTATATTGATTTCTACTGTTTGCGAAGCAGGCAATAAAGAAAAAGAAAAGCTGTGGTAGCTCAGTGGTTAGAGCATCGAACGCGTAATTTGAAGGTCGTAGGTTCGATTCCTTCTGAAGGCTGGTTATTTTTTCATCCACTTGTCTTTCTTCTTATTTACATTCCATTGGTTCTAATAACTTCCCCTGTACATTCCTTGGCATTACTCTCTGTTAGATCTCATTAATATTGTCTTAGGGCACGGAGGGGCGAGCCCTTGGGTATACACTTCTTTCCCTTATTTTCATTGATTGAGGGTCTCGTACTGGTAGAATTAGTGTGTTTAGGTTGTATAAGAGGGACAATTAATCAGCTGCCCGCTCATATTAAGTTCACGTGCTACGTGAAGCCAAAACATGCGCATAAGAGTGTTTTCACACTCGTCGTTTGGCTTATAGATGGCGCTGACTGTCACTCCTACTTCTAAATTCACATATAAATCCAAAAAAAGTAAATGGAGGGAAGGCCGCTGTGGTAGCTCAGTGGTTAGAGCATCTATAGCGTTAGAAGGAGGTCGTAGGTTCGACTCCTGCTCACGGCTGGTTATTTTTTCATCCACTTTTCTTTCTTCTTATTTACATTCCATTGGTTCTAATAACTTCCCCTGTACATTCCTTGGCATCACTGTATGTTAGGTCTCATTAATATTTTGTTAGGGCACGGAGGGGCGAGCCCTTGGGTATACACTTATTTCCCTTATTTTCATTGAACAAGGGTCTCATACTGGCAGACTTGGTGTGTTTAGGTTGTATAAGAGGGACAATTAATCAGCTGCCCGCTCATAATAAGTTCACGTGCTACGTGACGTCAAAACATGCGCATAAGAGTGTTTTCACACTCGTCGTTTGGCTTATAGATGGCGCTCACTGTCACTCCTACTTCTAAATTCACATATAAACCCAAAAAGTGGATGGAGGGAAGGCCGCTGTGGTAGCTCAGTGATTAGAGCATCGAGCGCGTTTTTCGAAGGTCGTAGGTTCGATTCCTGCTCACAACTGGTTATTTTTCATCCACTTTTCTTTTTTCTTATTTACATTCCATTGGTTCTAATAACTTCCCCTGTACATTCCTTGGCATTACTGTCTGTTAGATCGCATTATTATTGTGTTAGGGCACGGAGGGGCGAGCCCTTGGGTATACACTTCTTTCCCTTATTTTCATTGAACAAAGGTCTCATACTGGCAGACTTGGTGTGTTTAGGTTGTATAAGAGGGACAATTATTCAGCTGCCCGCTCATGATAAGTTCACGTGCTACGTGACGCCAAAACATGCGCATAAGAGTGTTTTCACACTCGTCGTTTGGCTTTTAGATGGCACTGACTGTCACTCCTACTTCTAAATTCACATATAAACCCAAAAAAGTGGATGGAGGGAAGGCCGCTGTGGTAGCTCAGATTCCACTTCCGGACGCCGAAGCGAGCGGACGTGCGATGGAAAGCTCCAGTGGAGCGGTATCAGCGGCCCGTTTGAGCCGCGGAAACAGGTCTTTTGATGACGATAAGGATTATGAAGTTGTGTTGCCAACGCTTCCTACAGGACGTATTGTTTTAAATGCGGTTTTTCTGCACGCTGACGTACGAGCCCGACCTTATCGAGTGGAAGATTTCCGTGACACCTTTGCCAGCCTGCGACTGCTCCCCGAAGTGGTTGCTTTGGGGGCGTATAGGATGAGCCACGTGTGGGCGGTAACGTTCAAGAACATGGACGCTGTCAAGACGATTTTATCGCAAGGCGATATCAAGGTAAAAAATTGTCGCTGTCTTGTCATTGATCCGGCAAACCAGGATGTGCGTATGAAAGTGCACTGGCTGCTGCACAATGTTCTCGATGAGGATGTGCGACGCGCTTTCGAGCCGTACGGCCAAGAGGTTGACGTCAACAGAGAGCGGTGGCGTGTAAACGGCATGAGTGAAAAAGGCTCCACTACCCGTATTGTGACACTTCGGTTGAAACTGGGCGCCAAAATTGAAGACTTGCCTCACCAAGTGAACGTAAGCGGTGAGCAAGCTTTGGTGGTTGTTCCGGGCAGAGCGCCAGTGTGCTTACGCTGTCGAGCAAAGGGGCACATACGGCGAGATTGCCGTGTGCCACGCTGTGGTGCCTGCCGAAGATTTGGCCACGAGGAGAACGACTGCACGTTGTCTTATGCCAGCGTCACCGGACCTCCGAGTGGCAACGACCACGCAGAGCTGTTAATGGACGAGCATGACGCTGAAGAGGCAGCGAGCGCGACTGCGAGGAAGGAACCGGTGACCCCAGAATTGGTGAAACTGAGCAGGCCTAGTTGGATGGACCATGAAAAGATCGAGAACAAGGCATCCGAACCAGAGCCAGAAAAACCGATAACGACAGACAAGCCAGAACAGCACCTGCCGACTGTGAAGTCTCCCAGCGACGCAGACACACTGTAAGACGACATGAAAATCAGCGACAGCGCTGGCAGTGGACTAGCTGGAAAGCGACCAAGAGACACTGTTGGTGAAGACTTCACTACCTCCGGAGACGTTGGTCGAGAAGAACCAACAGCAAAAACCACAGGAATGAGGCGTCCAACGTTGAAGCCACGGCCGAACTTGCAGACCAATCCACGGGCGGAGGCCAGACAGCCTTCGAAAAAGCTTCCTGGGACTTGAGTTTTTTGTGCTGTTTTCCGGATGGAAAGTAACCCGTAAGTGAGCGGAGTTTACACACTCCATGCCTCTGTAAAACCTGGACCGATTGCCGCAAAATTTTCAGTAAAACTAAAGCCGTTTTTTAGAAACGTTCACCTAAAGCAAACACTGTGTTTTGTACTCCCCCCCTAAACAAAAATCATGGCTTTCAATATAGATTCAGCCTTACGCGTCGCAACTTTAAACGTTAGAGGTTTACGCTCGAAGAGGCGACAGTATGAGTAACGCCGTTTGTTTCTCGAAAATGACGTTGATATCGCCGTTGTGCAGGAAACAAAAATTGAATCTGAAGAGCAGATGGACACCATATTTTTGAACTTCCGTTCCAGATACAATATATGTGTGAGTCATTCTGTAGGTACTTCAGGCGGATGTCTTCTCTTTATAAGGAACACAATTGGCATTGTCGAAAAAGGTGTGCACAGTGATAATGAAGGGCGTTTAATTGCATGTGATTTTTCTTCTTTCCGGCATTAGGGTGGCGCGTTGTGTGCGTATATGCGCCAAATAGACAACAAGAAAGGAAAATATTCTTTGAAAGTCTTGATACGTATCTATCATGCGAGAAGGCAGTTATACTTCTAGGCGATTTCAACTGTGTGTGTAATGCCACAGACAGGGCATGCAAAACCCTTGTCCGTAACTATAGTGCCTTGGTATGGGATTCAATGGAGCGTGAGCAGAACTTGGATGACGTGGGATATGTACTGGCGCAGGGTACTCACTATACGCATTACCAGCTCAAGTCAAGCTAGACTTTACAGAGCATACGTGTCTACGCCCCTGCTTCCTATGCGCCAGGGCTACGCAGTGAAGAATGTTTCATTTAGTGATCATAGTCTAGTAATGTTCACTATTATTAAAAAAAGCTCAAATTCAAATGGGGGACTCTGGAAGTTAAATGAAAAGCTACTTGAGGATGAGAAGTTTTTAGAAAACGCTGAAAAGGAATTAAAAGAAGTGGCGAAAGGTAACGCAAGTAGTTCAATTTACACATGGGAGTGCTTCAAGGAAAAAGTAAAAATAGAAGCAATTAGAAGATCAGTTTCGATAAAACGCACTAACCTGAAAAAAGAAAGACAACTGCAATGCGAGCTTGATTTTTTGTTATGTCAAGAATGCGCGCAACTAGGAGTGCGCAGTAAAGAAATAAGAAGAGTGAAACAAGAATTAGAAGCCGTAGATACGGAAAGGTACAGAGGAGCGGCGGTACGCGCACGCGCAGAAAGATTATGGTGTGGCGAGGTTCCCACAAAACGTGCCGTCACAGATGAAAAGAGCTACGCGACAAGAAACGAGATAAGGGCGATAGAATACAAAAATGAAGTCACCACAGATAAAACCGAGATTGAGCACGCGTTTGTAGAATATTTCCAAGAGCTGTTGGAGGGCGTCAGAGCGGACACGAGTACGTATAGTCGGCGTTTCTTGTCACTTATGCCGAAGCTTGAGGATGACGTAAAAGCGAGAGTAGAAGCACCCATCTCGGTCAGAGAAATCGAAATCACCATTGAAAAAATAAAAAACGGTAAAACACCCGGTCCCGATGGACTAGGTATAGCATTCTATAAGAAATATAAAAATCTTGTGGCAGAAGCTTTGTGGAATGTGTTAGATAAGGCATACGAAAGGAAAGAGTTACCAATATCTTTTCGAAGAACACACATCGTGTTTATCCCAAAAACTAAATATCCCAGGAAACAGCTGTCCGTCACATCCTACAGACCCATAACCCTAGCGAATGTTGACTACAAAATATTCATGGGTGTTTTGGCCAGGCGAATCCAAACAGTGATTACAAAAATAGTCGGACCACATCAGACTTGTGGCATAAAAGGCAGAACAATTATGACGAACATTCATATTGCCCGAAATATGTTAGAATGCTGCGATGAGTTTGACTGTAAAGTAGCTATGCTACAAACCGATCTCGAAAAGGCATTTGACCGCGTGAACCATGACATACTTTTGAGCATTCTTGACCATGTCAATATAGGATCTGTGGTGTTGGAAGGGGTCCAAATGGCGTACACGGGATGCACTACGAGAATTGTAATAAACAAACAGCTTAGTGATAATATACAAGTCTTATCGAGTGTAAAACAAGGATGCCCTGCATCGGCACTGCTTTTTGCTATCTATTTAGAACCTCTATGCCAGAAAGTGATACAGAATGATCAGGTGCGGGGGTTTCATTTGATGTCTGCAGAGGTCAAAATACTTATTTACGCCGACGATATTGCTGTGTTCTGCGAAAATTGGGAGAGTATGAGAGAAGCTCTACACGATGTGAAATTATCTGTGATTGCACTGATAGTAGAATAAACTGGAGTAAATGTCTTAGAATATGGCACGGAAATGGGCAGAGCACACCATCAATATTTCAAAGCATTACATGGAAGATTATACCTGACAAGTACTTAGGGGTACCTCTCCAACACTACAGAGATACAACAGAATATTGGGAACAAGAGACAGAGCAACTAAGAGACAAGACAAAAACGTGGGGTGTGCGCGATTTCACAGTGTTTACGAGGTCAACAGTGAGCAACATATTACTTATTTCACGAGTATGGTATGTTTTACAAGTGCTATTCATGCAACGTGTTGCTGTACAAAAGCTACACAGAGTGATCGCAGTGTTTATCTGGGCGTCCATGTGGGAAAGGACAAGCCGAACAAATCTGTTCCGTTCTGTGAAAAGTGGGGGGTTTGGTCTTGTACACTTGTTCCTGAGACAGATAGTATCTAGGTTTGTTTTTTTACGAGATCAAGATTACCGTTTTTTGAGAACGTTGATACATGTGCGGCTGTCCCATTTTTTGCCTGATTTTATTGTAACCACAGTCAATGTGGTGACAAAAAGACCTAAGGTGTACATGAAAGAAGTAATTGCTGCTTTGGAAATATTGAGAGTGCGATTTTCGATGGAGTATCTTTCTGGGGTTTCGCGAAAGAGACTGTACAAGGACCCTGTAAAAACCATGTTGGCAGAGCCTCTGTATAGAACATTGTACCCTAATGGGCTCGGAGATGACGTCTTGAAAAGACTGAAGAAGATGCCAATTAGACCATCAATGAAGACATTCTTTTTCAAACTTCACAGCGGCAGACTCCCTACCAATCCATGGCTCCAAGAAAAAGGAATATTCGTGCCGTCAGTTGATTGCATTATCTGAAGAAAACTTGAGACAGTTGACCACATCTTCCTAGACTGTACTGATGCAGTCTTTCACTGGGACATCCTTCAAAGGACCCTGAAGAAAGACCTGCCAGTTACACAGTATGGCATCCGTTTTTTGCCAGTCATAAATGTAGGCGGTATGCCCTACGATATGTTCATGGTATTGGTTCTTCACAGTGTGTGGCGAACACGGATGGCAGTGCGAAACGTAGACGTGAATCCTCGGCCCGCTCGAGAGTACTTCATAGAAAGTGTACAGTATTTGATGACTGCATACGAGGCACAAAATAAGCCAGAGTGGTTGGCATGTTTAGATAAGTTGGTGGACATAAAGCGTCTGCCTTTTTAACCCCCATGTGCTGGAAGATGTGACAGCACTTTTACACGTGACACTGCACTGTATCCCTATATTGATTTGTACTGTTTGCGAAGCAGGCAAAAAAAAAGAAAAGTTGTGGTAGCTCAGTGGTTAGAGCATCGAACGCGTAATTCGAAGGTCGTAGGTTCTATTCCTGCTCAAGGCTGGTTATTTTTTCATCCACTTGTCTGTCTTCTTATTTACATTCCATTGGTTCTCATAACTTCCCCTGTACGTTCCTTGGCATTACTCTCTGTTAGATCTCATTATATTGTCTTAGGGCACGGAGGGGCGAGCCCTTGGGTATACACTTCTTTCCCTTATTTTCATTGATTGAGGGTCTCGTACTGGTAGAATTGGTGTGTCTAGGTTGTATAAGAGGGACAATCAATCAGCTGCCCGCGCATATTAAGTTCACGTGCTACGTGAAGCCAAAACATGCGCAGAAGAGTGTTTTCACACTCGTCGTTTGGCTTATAGATGGCGCTGACTGTCACTCCTACTTCTAAATTCACATATAAACCCAAAAAAGTGGATGGAGGGAAGGCCGCTGTGGTAGCTCAGTGATTAGAGCATCGAGCGCGTTTTTTGAAGGTCGTAGGTTCGATTTCTGCTCACAACTGGTTATTTTTTCATCCACTTTTCTTTTTTCTTATTTACATTCAATCGGTTCTAATAACTTCCCCTGTACATTCCTTGCCATTACTGTCTGTTTGATCTCATTAATATTGTTTTAGGGCACGGAGGGGCGAGCCCTTTGGTATACACTTCTTTCCGTTATTTTCATTGAACTAGGGTCTCGTACTGGCATACTTGGTGTGTTTAGGTTGTATAAGAGGGACAATTATTCAGCTACCCGCTCCTAATAAGTTCACGTGCTACTTGACGCCAAAACATGCGCATAAGAGTGTTTTCACACTCGTCGTTTGGCTTATAGATGGCACTGACTGTCAATCCTACTTCTAAATTCACATATAAACCCATAAAAGTGGATGAAGAGAAGGCCGCTGTGGTAGCTCAGTGGTAAGAGCATCGAACGCGTCATTCGAAGGTCGTAGGTTCGATTCCTGCTCATGGCTGGTTATTTTTTTATCCACTTTTCTTTCTTCTTATTTACATTCCATTGGTCCTAATAATCTCCCCTGTACATTTCTTGGCATTACTGTCTGTTAGATCTCATTAATATTGTGTTAGGGCACGGAGGGGCGAGCCCTTGGGTATACCCTTCTTTCCCATATATATATATATATATATATATATATAAGGGAAGGAGTGGATACTGCGGTATAGTGAGAACAAGACAGAAACAACTTGCGACAATCAAACAGCGTGTTTCTGAATCAACTGTACAGCGTAGACCTTCTTAATCTTCCTTTTTCCGACCTCCTGTCCTTCTACCCGGAGTCTGCGAAACACCTCCATCGTCGTTCTCTTCTACGTATCTACACATCTCACTTAGCCTTCCTTATAGGAGCATCGCCCCGATGCCACATCCGAGCGACCATTGTGGAAAAACGCAATCACTGACATATGGCTTCATGCGTACCACATGTACAAGCCCAGAACATTGCGGTTGGCGCCTGGGGCAAGAGGGACTGTTAGGGACGACCTCGTAGGTGACGTCACTTAAATTTCGCTATACTCTTTGTAGTCCGAAGTATCGCCTTAAGAGTTTCTCTGACAGTCCACGTCTTCGTATGGGTGTCCAAACTCACACTCGGTCACCGGCTTGGTAGGTTATTGCTCTCCGGTGGGCATTGTAGCGACCTGTGTCGCATTGTTTTCTCTGGCGGATTCTCAAGCTTGCAAGGTGCATAGCTTCTTCCGCGCGTTCGGTATACATGTCGGCGCCCGTGCCATTGTCGTCCCATTCACGTAGTAACGTAGCAACTAGAATTGTCCGTACCTCCCATCCGTGAACAATGCTGAATGGAGTCATGCGAGTTGTTTCTTACTTGGCTGTATTGTACGCGAACGTAATATTGCGCAAGATCTCGTCTCGATTTGTCGAACGTCCATGTACATTGACAGCATATCTTCAATTGTCTTGTTCAGGTGCTGTGTCAGTCAATTTGTCGGCGGGTTGTAGGCAGGGGTCTTTCTATGACTCGTTCCACTGAACATGAAAATGGGCTTAAGAAGAGCCGCCGTGCATGCAGGCCCGCGGTCTGTTACCATGACGGATGGTGCACCATGTCGCAGTACAACATTTTCTATGAAAAATTTGCCTGCCTCCGCTGCTGTGCTTCGTTGGATAGCCTTCGTTTCGGCGTACCAGGTAAGGTAATCCGTCACGACGATAACCGAGCGGTTCCCTGCAACAGAAGTAGGAAGTGGACCTAAGATATCCATTCCGACCTGGTCAAATGGTATACTTGGGACCTGAACAGGTTGCAGCAGGCCGGCTGGTTTTGTCGGAAGAGTCATGTGTCGCTGGCAGTCCAAACAAGTGCGACTGTGTGGCTTCACGACAGCAGTGAGCCTTGGCCAGTAATATCTTTGCTGAACTCTCGGCAATGTGCGCGTGTAGCCGAAGTGACCAGAAGTGACCAGAAGTGAAGTCGTTGTAACAAGCTTGAAGCACTTCAGTGCGGAGAGCTGCCGGGATGACCAGGAAGTAGGGAGGTCTTATCGACGAAAAATTACTTTTGTATAGGACGCTGTTCTGTACGGAAAACGACGACAATACTCTTGCAAAAACTCTGGGTGTGCTCTGAGATTGCCCTTCCAAGTAATTAATGTAACCAAGCAACTCAGGGTTGTCACGTTGTTGTTGGACGATTGTTGACGTATCAAGAACCCCAAGAAATGCAGTTTTATCCTCATCAAGTAGAGAGGCCGACCTGTATTGGTGATTGGGACAGGCACTCAGCGCCCTTATGTCGCTTCCCCGACTTGTGTACGACCCTCATGTCAAACTCTTGCAGTCTTAAGCTCCAACGCACAAATCAGCCGGTTGGATCTTTTAGATAAGTTAACCAGCAAAATGAGTGATGGTCACTTATAACTTTGAATGGCCGGCCACACAAGTACGGGCGAAATTTCATTACTGCCCTTACTATAGCGAGGTTTTCTTTCTCTGTCGTTGAATATTTAGCCTCTGCGCGTTTTAGCGTTCGGCTTGTGTGGGTAATCACTCTTTCTATGTCCTCTTGCGGTTGCACAAGCGCAGCCCCCAGACCTACATTGCTAGCGCCTGTGTGAAGCATCGCCGGGGCTTCTTCGTCGAAGTGGGCAAACAGTGGGGGCGCGTCAAGACGTTGACGCATGTCATTACAGGCAGCTTCCTGTTCCTCGTTCCACTCAAAGGCAACATCGTCTCTTGTGAGACGAGTTAGTGGCGACGCAATTCGGGCGAAATCATCGATAAACTGGCGACAATGGGCACAAAGGCCAAGGAAGCGTCTGACCGCTTCTTATTGGAGGGTACTGGAAACTGTGCGACAGCGGCAATTTTTCCAGGATCAGGCGAGACGCCTGCGTTGATGACGACGTGACCGAGAAACTGAAATTCGTGATGACAGAAATGACACTTTTCTGGTTTCAATATTAGGCCTGCCGAACGTATAGCGCGTAAAACAACTTCCAGCCACTTCAGATGCTCGTCAGAAGTGCTCAAAAACACTATAACGCCATCAAGATAGACCAGGCACGTCTTTCACTTCAACCTCGAAAGTTCTGTGCCCATAAGCCTTTGAAAAGTTGCGGGCACGGAGCACAAACCAAAAGGCAAGACTTTAAAATCGTATAAAACATCTGGCGTCAAATAAGCTGTTTTTTCTCAGGCATCTTGGGTCTACCTCAATCTGCCAGTATCCACTCCTCAAGTCTATAGAAGAAAAGTAGCGTGCGTGCCGAAGTCTGCCAAGGGAGTCATCAATACGTGGGAGCGGGTACACATCATTTTTGGTCACCCAATTTAGCTTCCTGTATCCCACTAAAAACGCAGGTTGCCGTCCTTTTTCTTTACTAGCACAACAGGTGATGGCCAGGGGCTCTGTGACGGTTGAATGAAGTCATCTTTAAGCATTTTCGCGACTTGTTGTTGTATGGTTTCACGTTCCTTTAGAGCTACACGATAAGGGTTCTGTTGAATAGGTCTCGCCATGTCCTGGGTGATTATTCGATGCTTTGTCAACAGTGTTCGACAAACTCGTGGTGTCGATGAAAAGTAGTGGCGGTATTCGGCTAGCAGCTGAAGAAGTCTCTGTCGGTTGTCTTTGACAGAGTGGTGCCAACGTCGCGAACGGGTTCTGGTTCTTGATTAGGCGCTTCGTCCAATACCGGCCAGCATAAACTGTTTCGCATTTCTACGATGTTGCCGCACGAAGCGATAGCTGTGTCTTTAGAAAGGTGCCAGCGCTCAGCGCTAGAGTTCGTCAGAACTATAGTGCTGAGCGCTGGCACCTTTCCTCAGTAGGCCGAGGAAAGGGCCGCGGAAAGATGCACGATACCTCGGTAGGCCGACGTATCATGCGTCCACCAGTGAGACAGACGATACCTCGGCCTACCGAATTGCCATGGCTAAATAGCAGCGAGCCAATTCAGTCGGCAAAGCTTTCGCCATCAAACGCTTCGAGTCCTTCCACCGAAACAAGTGTGCATGACCGTGGCAGGACGACCACATCATCATCAATTATACGTAAAGTGCTACGTGTTGCGTCTGTACAGTCAACTAAACCAGGGCTTTTGCGGAACGTAATTGAACGGTCCGGGATGTTGATGACGGCACCATATTCTCTTAGAAGTCCACCCCTATGATCAGGTCTTGCAACATGAGGTGAGGATGATTAACGTGGGCATGGCGAAATGCACCAAGCAGCAATGCTTACCAAGCTCTGTCACTTCGTTATGCAGGCAGTCCTTCTCGGAGGCTTGTTCTTCGAGCCCGCCAGCTATCGAGAGCCCGTCTTTTTCCCCGGAAATCAACCTATCTCAGCGAGCCACACCATTCATCACAACTGGACCAGTGTACGTGTGGCTCAACTTCCCTGCCGTCACCAACGACATGGCGCTACGCTCTGTGACGTCATCATCGTTGGCACCTATAAACTCCGGCCCTCAGCGGTTCAACTTCAGTGGGCATGGCGAAATGCACCAAGCAGCAATGCTTACCAAGCTCTGTCACTTCGTTATGCAGGCAGTCCTTCTCGGAGGCTTGTTCTTCGAGCCCGCCAGCTATCAAGAGCCCGTCTTTTTCCCTGAAATCAACTTATCTCAGCGAGCCACACCATTCATCACAACTGGACCAGTGCACGTGTGGTTCAACTTCCCTGCCGTCACCAACGACATGGCGCTACGCTCTGTGACGTCATCATCGTTGGCACCTATAAACTGCGGCCCTCAGCGGTTCAACTTCAGTGGGCATGGCGAAATGCACCAAGCAGCAGTGCTTACCAAGCTCTGTCACTTCGTTATGCAGGTTGGTTGTACCCATTCTTGTGTTTGTTCAAGCAATAGGTTCTTGGTTGTTGTGCCATGCCCACGCACCTGCCTCGGTATTTTATATGACTGTTTTTTTGTGTGCAAACTTATGCTCTGTGGCGATATTGAGTCAAACCCTGGACCCCATATTCAAAAAATACTAGATAAGGTTTTGGAAGGGCAGAAAGAAATTCTGAAGAGTATCTCTGATATAAAATTGGAACAAAACGCCCAACGGGAAACATTCACAGCTGTCCTTCAAAAAGTTTCTAATCTAGAAACGCTTCTTAACACATGAACAAATCTACTTGCAAGATCGATAACTTTGATACAAGGTTAAATGAACTAAAAACATCGGTAGCAGATCAGTCGGAGAAGATAGTCGATATTGAAGACCGTAGTCGGTTATCAAACCTTGTAGTGTACGGCCTCACTGAAAAACCCAACGAAACTGAGGCCGTCTTAAGAAAATAAGTAGTGGATGAACTGTTTTGTAAAAAACCTAATGTATCCTGAAACTCGATTGGTCGTATACATAGACTCGGTAGACAAGCTGGAAATCGTCCCGTAATCATGTATCTTCAGGACTTCACGGAAAAACAAGATATGATAAAAACGCAACAAAACTCAAAGGAACTGAAGTCTACATTCAAAACGATTACTCCCGTTGCACACTGCGTCGACGTAAACTACTTTGGGAAAGTGGAAAAATTGACAAAGCAAATGAGAAAAAGCCATATCTTGTACACGATAAGTTACGGTTCGATAACGACACTTTTATGTGGAACGAAAGCGAGAACATGCGCGTGAAGGTTCATACCGTTCCAAAGCCGACACAAGTTTCAAGCACAGTTAGTGCATGACAAGCCCTTCGCCGATGTAATCAAAATTTGCGCCTCCTTAATATAAATGCTCAAAGCATTGTTAACAAAACTATAGAACTCGAAAATATCTTGTTAACCTACGCACCCCATATCACCGTTCTTACAGAAACTTGGTTGAACGATAATCATTCTGATGAAGATATAGTACCGGAAAGCTACAAAATAATTAGACGAGATAGACCGAATAGAGGTGGTGGTGTCGCTGTTGTCTTGAATACTCACACAACCACTATTCTTTTAGATCAACTAGAAGATCATGAAAGCTTATGCCTACAGTTAAACGTCTTTGGAAATACAATTATTCTAATTGCCGTTTGCCGTCCCCCGTCTTCAGAAGTAGAATTTTTAACCAAGCTTTATGATTACTCACTCAAGCATTCCAAAACCACTTGATTATTGCCGGTGATTTTATTCTCCCGAAATCAACTGGGCAAAGTTACGCTCTCCATGGTTTAGCGATCAAGTTGTTTTTGATATTATGTTGGCGTGTGATCTAGATCAAGCAGTAGGAACTCCAACACACGTTCAGGAAAATACGGCATCCATTCTTGATCTCGTTTTTCATAGTAAAAGTTTCTCCAATATATATGTATCTGTAGAAGACGGTCTGTCCGACCATAAGCTTGTCCTTTTCTCATGTTCTGTAGTAGATCTATCTGACCAGGTGCCCTTAGAGCGAAAAATGTTTGAATACTTTAGTAGGGCTAATGATGAATCTGTTCTCGACTATCTTGATTTGTCTTTCGACGGTTTTTTCAGGCAATGATGCTAATTATCTATGGTAAAGGTTCCGGTCGCTCTTGAGTTTTGCCTCGAAAACTACATTCCAAACAAAGCTCAAAAGTCAAACCACAGAAACCCTTGGATAACCAGAGAAATTATTCATTTCACGCGCAAGGTTAAGAAAACGAAAAGGCGGCAACCGAAAGGCCCGCTGCTTCAAAAGTTAAAAGATACACTTGTTAATAATATACGCGCATCTAAACTTCATTACTTCTCGGTGACCCTGCCACAGTTCCTAAAAAGTGATCCGGCAAAATTCTGGCGCAAACTTCAGCCTAAGAAACAAAAATCAGTCGAATGTATTAAGCTTGGAGACGAGATTATTCGAGATTCTAAGCAAAGCGCGATCGAATGTAACCGCTATTTCCACTCAGTGTTTTCTGACCCGTCCGTGTGTGCCAATTCAAATGATAACTGTATTAAGGTTGATCCAGATTTCATAACATTTGATGGCATATTTGCCATGCTTCTTAATATCAAATATAAAACATCATGTGGCCCAGACAACATCTCTAATGTATTTCTTCATCGCTACGCCGAGTCACTCGCACGTTTCCTGGTTGAAATTTTTTGCGAGTCCTTGTCGCAAGGCATTGTCCCGAAAGACTGGCTCATCGCCCAGGTGGTCCCAGTGTTTAAAAAAGGAGATAATGCCATCGTAACAAACTATAGGCCCATTTCACTAACTGTGTCGTGTTGTAAACTCATGGAGCACATTATTTCGAACTACATCTTGAACTTCTTAGATGACCGTAATATTCTGTCACCATTTCAGCATGGGTTTCGCAAGGACTTTTCTACCACTACTCAGCTCATTACTTCTATTCATTCGTTCTCTGCTGTACTTGACAAATCAGGCCAAACCGACGTAGTTTTCATAGATTTCAGTAAAGCCTTCGACAGAATTTCTCATTCAAAGTTAATTTTCAAGCTTAATTTACTGGGTCTTCCATCTACAATCGTAAACAGGATAAAATCTTACCTGCATTCCCGAGTTCAATTTGTAGATATAAATGGCTCTCATTCAGACTTCCTTTCTGTTAACTCCGGCGTCCCCCAGGGAAGTGTTCTGGGGCCATTACTTTTCCTGATTTATATTATTGATGTAGTATCATTTGTTAAAGAAGGCGTTGAAATACGATTATTTGCAGATGACTGTTTGTTATCCAGCAAAATTAATTCTTCTAATGATCAGCAAATTTTAAACGATAGCCTTGACGCAATAAACAATTGGTGCGACCTTTGGCACTTGAAACTAAATACTGAGAAAACCCTATTTATGCGTATTACTAACAAAAAGCAAACCATATGAACATCAGTGTGGCGATGGCGTAGTGGTTAGAGCATCCGCCTCGCATGCAAGAGGTCCGTGGTTCAAATCCCGGTACCGCGCAGTTCCCAACCGGATTTAAAAAAAAATCCGCGTGTTGATGGAACTGCATTAAGAGGCCTGGTGTGCGGCCTCACCGGCAAAACACCGCCGAGAACGCACTCCCTCACCAGAGAAGGATTGGCCACCCTGGTGCAGTATCTGGCCACTACCTCCCACATGCTTATGTCAAATAACTTACGGCCCTCAGTCCCCAGCAGCTGCGAAGCAACTGACCACGGCGGCGGTCAGTTCTGCAACGCAGCAGAGGGTGCTAAGAATCTCTGGATCCGGACAGGCCGCCATTGGAACCTGAACTTGGCAACGTTTAACGCTAGAACCTTATCTAGTGAGGGAAGTCTAGCTGTACTATTCGAGGAGCTAGAGGGTGTTAAATGGGATATA